>CM043019.1:106172712-106757398 GCA_023690525.1 Holotrichia oblita
TTACTTCATACATACATACATAAAATATCTAGTTTTCCTCAAGTATGCCACCAAAAACGTTCATTTATTTTTTCAACATTTGAAAATTTCTGATTACTTAAAGTGTACACAATGCAAGTATAAATTTGTATTTAATTTACTTGGAAGGCACGAATTTTTTTACAGAATCATTAGATGGTTAATAGATTTGGCATCCCTACTTACAGCATCTGTATTTGCCTTAATATTAGCCAGAGAATGTTATAAATAAAAGGCGAAGATTGATTATATTGTTGGAGTTCTTATTCTAGTTCTAAAGTTCCCAATTAAATTTTCAATAACTAGAAATATTGATCTAAGTTTCTCGAGCCCTCTCTTAAAATTCCGACATATATTTTTTATTCTTAATTTTGAATTTATTGATGAAGTTTTGAGTAGCATCTTGCGATAACTATTGAACCCTGGAAATGCTCAAATCAATATTTTCGCTTTGCTTTGTGCCTCAAAAAGATGGTAAAGTTCTACGTAGCGACTCACAAGTTCTAACAATAACTATTAGTTTTCGCAACGCTCACGTCCATATGTAGAAAATTATCGCAATCGTTCATACTACGAAAATGTTTTCGGAATTTTTAATTTCTGTTGAAATGCTGGGTAGCGGCTCAAGAATTCTAGCGATAATCAAGTAAGCGTAAATTAAAGTGCCCTAAGAACATTGCTTACAGAAACCATTAACTTAGAATGTACAGACTTATTTTTTGTGTAAAGTAACTGCATCAAGTAACAGGTGAGCATTTAATTTTCGTATAGTATTATGATCAAAAAGTTTAAAGTTTCATTGCAGTTTTGTAGTTCTTGTTCACCACTTAATTAGCTGCGGTTTGCAAATCGCAATAATTCATTATTTTCTTTTCCACGCCGAATAATTTGATAGTTTCTTTTTTCCTCTGTCAATCTTGCACACTAAAGATATGCTGAAAGCATCCCAAATTTACCGTAACTATTGAACAACAATGAATATGCAAACATCAAACGAAAAGTAAAGAAATATGCGATAAAGCTAGCAAAACAAAAGTGGAGTAAATATATTGTTTAACCACAATTAAGGACGTCAAATTGAAATGACAATTAATGTTAATAGATATGTACATAAACAATATCCAGAAAACATTCTCTTACCTTAAACTAGTGTATATGTGTAGGTAATGTTTAATTATCTTCTGATAATGACGATCTAAATTATCCTTTTCTAGTTACTTTTCCACTGCCTCCGTCAATTCTGGTACATTGACATGAATTCAAATCTGCCTATTCTATTCTTGATTTGGTGTATTCAAAAACCTTAAATGCTGAATTGCTAATGGAATTCAGAATATTAAAAACTATTGTTGTGCAGTAATCTTGGCAATAATTTTTCTGTTCTTTTATATTTATAACCTTAAATTTTGATTTGGCTAATTTTGAGATTTATTAATTAATTAAATATAAATATTCAATATTACTGTATTTTTTTCCAATAATAAAACATGACAACAGCAGTATATTTTCATTTAGAGACTGGTAAATGTCAATGGATTGTCGGAAATACTTCTACAAAATAGCCGTCATGTATCCTGAGCCTCTTAAAAATAGAGTACTACATAAAATGTGTAAATAAGCTTAAAATATATGAAACTAAATAAGGCACATATTCTATGTTGTAGAAACAAATTTAAAAATTGCAATTGAGGTTAACGACATAAAAATTTCAGTTGAATTAGTATAGGTACACAACAAACACATAAAGCAAATACTTACATACGTCCTCGAATAATACGCTTCACTAAAAATCTTACGTGCTTGCCAAATCACACAACGATCGCCCCTAAATAATCACCTGCAGACTTGACATCTGTAAAATAGCATATAAATCATAGTTAAGTAATGTAGCGAATGTGTGAACAATTCTACGCACATCTAACTAAAACTGGTTATTTCACGATTATAATCACAAATACAATTTTATTGTTCTGGGATCGGTCACTATTAAAAGGAATTTATTGCTGAATCACTAAAAAATTATGTCCGAAATCGAATGTTTACTATTATTAATACATGAATACAGGTATCACCACAGGATAGCACTGGACCTTCTGAAAATAATTGATGATACATTTATTATACTTCTCGTAGAACAGACTTTGAAATGGCAATCTAAATTCCTATTCGAATGTAGGTACATAACAGAAATTGGTAGATAAATACAACGGTGTCTATCAGAATAGACGTAATTGTTTCTCAAGTTGTTAACTGTAGCAACTCCAACTAAGCTATGGATAACTCCATATTATAAATATTGGGAAATCTTTATATGTATTTTATAGAAATCTACAGTTTCGAAGGAGCTATATTTTACCAAACGCTATATATCTATCTAGCGGGTTTTAATTGAACTTGCCTAGGACTAGGCAATTACTGTGGTTATCACTATAAACCGAAGCAATGCTTAACAGATTTCTGAACCAAATCCTGCAACCCAAAGATGAGCAGTTTGAATTCTAATACTAACCAATCAATCACGGCAAATCCTTTTTATTTAATCCTTCTTTCTGACTATCATACTACACTTCAGCGGATACGGTTTATTAGAGAGCCGCTAGACATAGCGCACAAGATCATCTTGCTCTGGAGGTGTCGTCTAAGAAGGTATTTTTCCTGCTTCTGTTACTCTTCAATATATTCGCGATTTTCTACGTTTTGCGATCTGTTTGGAAATCTGGGGCTGATTCATCGATTCCCCTATTAGACAAACACAGTTAACAACTTAGTGCATCTTAATTTGTAGGCCATAAAACTTTTCATAACTTTTAACAGTTGCCAACAACTTTCAATAACTTATGTGCTTTCAACAAATCATTTAAACACAACAGCCTTTTTAAGCTTTTACAATACTCCCATTGTAAGGAAGTTATTTACAAAATTTTACTGAGAGGAAACAGCCACGATCAAGCAGCCGCTCTCACACCTACCTACCTGTTTTGCCCATATCTCGACGACAAAATGAATTTGCTGATACATACATATAAATCAGGGCAGTTAACTGCAAAGATACTCTCTTTCTTTTAGAATGCAATTGATTTTAATCATAAATAAAATTAATTAAAGCTAAAATAATTTTTGTGACCTATGGTTGTTTCCAAGTATATATGTAGGTATGGTAATTCCGAAGAGTTTGTTTATTCTACAAATTGAAGATTCCGTATTGCAGAGTTAGAAGTTTAAACGTTGTGTACCCGCTTCTCGCTTAAAATGATAGAACGTAAAATGCAGATGTGTTTAATAGACACTAAAATAAGACCCTGGAAAGTTTAGCAATCGCGACCAACGGTTTCACGTCAAGGATAACTTATGTTGTAAACGTTTCATTAGCATGTATAATTAAAATTGTAAGATAAGTGCAGTATATCTAAAATAGATATAAGCACTAGAAGAGTTTTAAAACCTCGCACAGATAACAATTCGAAGTTCCCTGGGGAGACCTAGTTTAAGGAGCTTTCGTATAGTGTAAAATATTGATATTAATTGTGAACTAAACTGTAATTTAATTTATTCTCGTTGCAATTTATCCCAGTACAATTATGGGTGATCGAGTGACAAATTGTGTGTCTTACAGAACTTTTCTTAATTTAAAACTTAATCAGACAGTGTCTAGTTCTTATCTGCTTTGTAGGTAGGTTAGTAGTAGACATTTAATTATCTCCACGGTGTATTTAATGGTACATAATGATTTATATGACAGGTTTTACTGAATCATAATAAAAATGAAATGAAACTGATAAGTATTAAAGCTAAAGCTATTTGTAAAAGTAAAATATAAATCTATTTATTTAGGTTGTACTTAATTAATTGTACAACTATTTGTTTTATTTGTTTTAAAAACAAACATTTTTCTCTTGGTTAGTAAATATTGGTGAGTAATTGCCAACATAGTCGGAACGAAATCATCATATCGAATAGGATTTAAAAACGCTTACTTTACGACCGAGATCTGCCTCAAGGCACAAGTTTACGAGTTATTGTTCTAACACTGCTATTTATCAATATACGCATCGCATAGAACAGGTTGCAAAAAAATATCGTCCAAGAGACAAAAATAGAACTGCAAGCAGTGAAGGAGCTTTTGTTTGCTCGATTTTTTATTGTTAATTCAAACGCCGCGCACACTTATTCTTTTCCCGGAGAATAAAACTTACCCGTACTATTAAAGTGCATTTTATATTGACTATTCTATCACACTAATTAATATTCTGGCTCTATTAAACTAAATCACCATTAGTACAAATCTTTTCTTTCATATCAAACGTCCTGTTGCACAATATTTGAAACTAAGTACATTATTTCTGAGCATATGAATATTTTTTAATAATGTGTATTTCTCTATTCTACGAATTATTTTCTCATACAATCTTTAGAGTTTTAAGTAAATCGCAAATCCTCTTATATTGTGGTTGCATCCTTTTTAAACTTCTAGAAGAGTCAAAAGTTGAAACAGAGGAATGAGTTCAGTCGAGAGCAACCAGGCGTCAATGACTGTTGTGTCCTAGATGTGGTGCTAGTACGTCGCTAAAACAATGGCCACTAATGGTGACGATGGTATATAGAAGAGTAGTTCGCAGTAACACTTCTCTATATAACTATCATTCTTGGATTATAAAGCGGCACATCTCTTACATTAATTAAAACAAAATGCATTATTTTAAAACAGAAACCCAATCATTTTTACTATAATTTTAGGTTGATATGTAGTCAGTTTCAAATTGAAAGCTAATTACTTATATGCATTATATGTATAGGATGAGTAATAATCTCTAAAAATATGAAAACTCTATACGTTCTTTATTACGAAGGCTATTATCATATACGTTCCTAGTTGATAGAATTAGAAGGTGGAAGAGTTTGGATTCAATATGTATTTGAAATTGTACATATAGATATATATGTAGACATGTACTTATATGTAATATATTCTAAAAGTTATATTAGTGCGAGGTGTACAATTGCACGTAGAAAATAAGTTGATAGAGAAATAAAATGTTGTCGCTGTATTCTAAATGTGATTTAATTATCATAATTTATAAGGAAGGATTCTGAAGTAATCCATTGTACTAGTGCGGCATTAGTGTTTCCGCGGAGTTTGACTTAAAAACTAAGAAAGATAGGAAAGTGAAACTTTCTAGGCATATATAGTATGCCACAGCGCTTATTGTAAAATTATTTACAAATATACAGAGTGTTACAAATTCCCGCAACCTCCATCAATTTTTTTTAATTTAAATGGATTGCAATATATTTTAGTAATTATATCGATAGCCACCTAAATTACCTTTGCAATGATATACAGTTAAGTCGAGTTAAGTGCACTTCTGACAACTAGTTTAGCTTATATTGGAATTTATTTCAAAAATGTTGGAATGTAGAAAAAAATCCCAAGGAGTAAGATCTGGTGATCACGGTGGCCAGTTTATTGGAGCTTCTCTTCCAATTAGTACCACCTATTAGTAAATATCCTATTTAGGTTCGCTCTTGCAGCAGCTCCGTAATGTGCGGGAGCACCATCGTGTTGGTACCACAATCTATCCATGAAATTACCTTTAAGACCTTCAAGTATTATACATAAAGTATTTTCTAGGAAATCTGTATAAATTTCACAATTTAACGTTATCTCAAAGAAGAATTCAACAGTGTTTCCTAAGATGCCCTCCCCCTCCCTCCTCCTCTCCCTCCGCCAAGTATTAACACTCCATTTGTGCTGATACAAAATTGGTTCCACAAAATGAGGGTTACTTGTGTGTTAGTAGTGTGAATTTTGTCTATTTATTATTCCAGAATTAGCAAATGTTACCTCATCTGTAAAAAGTACATGATCTAGGAAATTTTGATCATGACGTAAGCGTAAAGTATCCAGTCACAATACATAAGTCTCTTTTCAAAATCCCTTTGCAGTAAACCTTGGTGAATACTAATTTTATAAGGGCGAAACTTATGTGTTTTTATCATTCTTCTCGTACTAGTACTTGTAATTTCATTTTGTTTCGAAATTGCCCTGTTAGACACGTGCGGATTTTCTATAATAGATTGAATGAGTATCACTTCATTATCTTCTGTCACCACGGTTTTCGTGTTTGGAGTAATACACAGAACCGGACCGAAGGAACCTTATATCAACAAACTATCAGAGCTCTCTTATCCGACGTTCTACAATTAGGGTATTCGACTGCATATATTCGTGATGCTACTAGTGGATTTCTGTCGCAAGCGCCAAGAATAAATATCATGTCTATAAGTTCTTCTTCAGAGAAATTCATTTTTTATAACTGAAAGTAAATAAAGAGTAACAGAAACTAAACGATATAACTATTACGATATTGGTACCATTTTGAAGGTAATTTTACATGAAATTTGATAGCAGTATGAAAAGTATAAGTTCCAGTTAAAAAAATGGAGAGAGAAGCGTTACTTATATTATGCCATAGAGAAACGTGTAAAGTGTTAGTCCCCAAATTGATACCCAAGAAATAATTTGAGACAAGGTACTCATTTTCAATCTACGTCTTAACATGTCCGATCCTGTATCGGTAAAATTTTTGAAAAAATTCAATATAGGCTAAACTAGTTATCGGAAGTGCACATAATTATATATCATTGCAAACGTAATTTAAGTGGCAATTGAAATAGTTACAAAAAATATAGCAATCTATTTAAATTAAAAAAAATTGAATAGTGCTGCGGGAATTTTCAACACCCTGTATATTCTGAAATAATTTTATAAAAAGCACTGTAATATACTGTATATGCACAACAAATTTCATTTCCCTATCTTTGTCAGTTTTCAGACAAAACTCCGCGGACACACTAATGGCGCACCCGGTATATCTCTAGCATTTGCGTTTTCTGAAATGTTTTCTTCAAGATCGGACATCTGGAAACGTTTTGTTCATACATTACATTGTGAAATTTGTTAGATTAGTAATGATTCGGTGCGTTTGGTACTATGTTACTACACATACGTATATTCCAACTCATGCATGAAATGACTGACGGCATCATGTAGACAGACAACTGTTCTTCTAGTAATTTATAGGCACATTTAGTACAGAAATAGTGAAAATAGTTTTTAAATTACTATTAAGAATAGCCTGTGCTTCATTATATTATTTATTTCATGTTTCTGTGTATTCTATTATGGTAGAGCTTTATTTA
This sequence comes from Holotrichia oblita, assembly GCA_023690525.1. Taxonomy (NCBI): domain Eukaryota; kingdom Metazoa; phylum Arthropoda; class Insecta; order Coleoptera; family Scarabaeidae; genus Holotrichia; species Holotrichia oblita. The sequence continues at coordinate 106,179,931 of CM043019.1, forward strand.
AAAATATCATTTGTAAATTCATTAAAATAAAGTTCTTATAAACTTTTTGCATTTTAAACGAGTATCGCGTTTCCTAGAATTGTCCGAAAGCGGAATAGATACTAAAACATAGCTACTCTAGTTCCAATTCAGCACCGTTAAATAAAAAAGATTAATAAAAAATGTGATACATATCTAGTACAAAGCGTAGGGCGGCGATTGCGTGCATTATATCCGCAAAATAGTAGTTGCATTTAATTTTAAAAAAGTACTAAGAACTGCTGTAATTCTGTTATACAGCGCACCTACATATAAACAATTAATAACTACGAATGCTGAGAATAGCTGGCATTATTTTGTATGCTGAATTACAAAATTGTCCATAAGTTTTATGGATTTACAATAGAAAAATATAATTATTGGGACACGCAAAATTCAGCACAGGTAGCATTTAAAATGTCTTTTTTCTTAAATATATATGCTGGTTAAGTTGTGAATACAAGAATCGAATATTTCACTGTACATATGGAAACTGAAATGGTTCTGGTTTATAGAGAAGCTGACATAAGTTTAGATAATACGTCAATCTCCACGCTCAGCGTTTTCCAGATAGGATTCAGTCTCATGTTTCATTTTACCATAGTATCAAACCATTTACTACTGATGGATATGTTTAACTGGAAAAAAGACAGAGGCTGACAATCCTAATGATACTACACGAAATATAGCTCACGATTCCAGATTGTTCCAATAATATACAAATTTAGATTCTGCCGGCTCATTTAACGTCAGATGGCATTTCGAGCGTATGATTCATGTACTGAACTTGAAAGTTATGATTTTTTATATATGTCCGAATTTCGTCGATTTGTAGACTTGGACACCTGTATTTACTATCAGCCAAATTGTATTTAGTATACAATAATGACAAATCATACATTTTCAATAGATCGTATTGATGCCAGTAAGGCTATTCATTACGAATGCGCAGATAAAGCTTATTATATGTGGCTTGAAAGCAGCACACAAATCAGGATGACCGTGTTAGGGCGGATTAATATGTTTATGTTACAACAGTGATCCTAGTACTTAAAACGTTCACTCGTGAGGGATAAATACGTTACTTATAGAAACACGCATTGCGACGGAGCAAACTAGATTTATTTTAATATTTATTTACCTATGTACATTATTACCAATCTTTATACATAAGAATTAAAAAGTTGAACTACTTTATGATTTTGTTTGTGCCATTTTGTTTATTATACAGCAAACAAATGAATATTTTTTCTAGGACAATCCAAATGAGTACAGCTCAATCAATGCACCGTCGTTGCGAATTTTCATGAAAACTAAGTAGTATTGGACGTATTAATTGTATAGAATGCCAAACCTGTGAGTATGTATTACCACGTATGTATAATGCAGCAGAATTGTGTTAAAAGTAAAAAAATGTTGAACTTATTCAATATTTTATACACACACGATTACAGTGAAGACAGCATGAATAAAAGTTAACAAACAAATTTTATTATGAAGAACAATAAACATTTGTTATTGACGGTTACGTAAAAGTTGGAAATGAGAATAATCTTCTGAAGTAGTCAAGTTGTATATCTCTTCATTACGACATATTAATTTTAACCGAGTCGTTAAATGCAAAACGTCCTAAAATATAGATTTCTTAATGATTTCATTCCCAAAATGAAATTTTTCCTTCGTATCCTGTAGGTACACAAATAGAAACCACAATACCACTATCCTTTCTAGTTGATCCTATATGACAACTTTGTTTTTTTGTCTTTGGTGCGAAATTCAAATTGTGAGGTGGAGTCACGTACTTTGATTTGTAAAAGATGACAGTGGCATTTCTTTTAGGTACCACTTTAGACCAATTCTGTTGAGTAGATGGTTTAGTAGACAGAATAAAACATTTGGTTATTTCAAGACGAATAATGTCAAAATTTTCTTGGGAGAGTGTGTGACTCTGCTAAGAATCTAATATCTTCCCTTGGAATGCTTTTGGGAGCCACAGCAGAATGTAAACCCTTAAATAATGCTAAGGTTTCTACTTTTAACAAAAGGTGTGGGACTAGATTTTTCTCCTTCTTCTTCTTTTAAAAATATTTGCAAATATTTTCTGGGAAATCAAAAGAGTGAAACCTCTCAAGATATCGTAACCGATTTACTAGAAAACTGTAAAAATCTAAGGTGCCTAATGGCGCTCAAATGTCATTTCTTGCAATCACATTTGGATTTCTTTCCTGCAAATTTAAGAAAGATGAGTGATAAACAAGAGTAAAGATGCCATCAAGATATTGGAGAAATGCAAAAAACGATACCCGAGTAGGTAGGATTCCGTCATGGTACCAGACCCTGGTTTCTCGTTAGAAAAGGCAACAACCAACATAAAAGGAAGAAATAACTCAATTTATGCAAAACTTTGATATGTCAGGAATTTTTCGTCACATATGAACAGTTTAACAAAATTTGTAAATATTATTATTATTTATCTACTAGCAAAATATGATTATAACTCTAAGACTTAGGTGGTGGATAAACTCGATTTTCGGTTATGATTTCAAAAATATTTAATATTGTAGGCTAGTGTTATTTTTTTCTGATAGTGTATCGCAGTAAAAGCGAGAGTATTTTGTTTTTCATTATTTTGTGTTTTGTTGTGGTGGATTAAGAAATGAACAAGCAAAGTCAAAGATTTCTCTCCGAAAAACTTGTATTTTTATGCATGAAATGAAATTTGTTTCAGTGTTCGTTCCTATCCGTACTTGTCTTTGGCTAGATGCCAATTTTTTCCTTATGTACGCTCTTACATGAATGAAGTAACAGCACGTTGCCTACACCTCTCGTATTTCAAATAATATCAACTGAAACTAAGCAGTTCGGTTTTATCACTCGACTTAATTGTTTAATTAAAATCAAAACAAAATTTCAACTCACTGGACAAATGTGATGCTTCAATTAATCTTTCAAATTAATAGCTATAGTAAACTGGTATTTAGCGAAAATTAATTACAGAAAACAACTGTAATTACATGTGTAATTATCATGTGGCTCTAATACGTAGGTATTTATATCTCGTACTACCACATTTATCATTCAATAATAACAGTGCACCTCGACGAGCAGTTAACTATGTAACACTTACGTAGCCTATAATATTCGTTAACCTGAAACTCTATAGACTAAACACCGTCATATAAATATTCTTTATATTAGTATGACTCTATATTTCTTACTTAAACTAAGCAGCTCCATTATCGCAAAGGTAAGAGCAATTAGCTATACATAGGGCATTGTATGTGGTCTTGAATCTTATCGATGACGTTTTCGGCACATCTCGCTCGATAGGCACACCGTTGCTGTTGAGACATAATTAACAGCGCAATATTATTATATAATTATTTATAGCGAGTTACTGTTGTAACTACTGTGCACTGTTGTTATGAAAACACATTTGCACACCTAATCTGCACAGGAAGAGCTGCAGTGCGCCAGTTTAATAAAAAGCTGTAGAAAGAATAACCAAGTAGTAGGACGTTAGAATCCGACGTATTTGAAACGTTTGCAAAGTTTGTTATTACTCTTAGATTTCTGAAAGGGTACTTAAATTTTGGACGGCGATTTAGATAAAATTTTTCTTCTGTGTTTAATTAATATAAGCTAAGAATAATGGAGACAATTAATAATAATACTAGATTTATATAAAAATGGAGTATGCAAAATACTTTATTCTGAACGCCGTCAAAAATATTGGAAACAATTGTTAACAATGCAGCAACAATTCATAGCCCGAGTCCCCATTACGAAGGCTTTCTGGTTTTGACCATGTCATTGTACTGTAATATATGCAGCACAAAGTAAGCAACATACAAAATAAGGTAAAATAAATGCACAAAACTACAAAATATACTAATTCGACGTTTCACTACTAATGTAAGTGGCTTCTTCTGGAGAATAACGTAAGTAGGAGATATCAGAAGGTCACGGTAACTGAAGAAAGTCTCCTGTAACATAAAGCAGATCAGTGAGCACTGGTTATTGAAGCGAAAAGGATAGGTTTTCAAATATTGGAATTATCACGATTGGAATTCTAGAGATGTTTGTATCGCGACTTCATCTCTTATCTTCCGATAAAGACTTGCTTACAACAGATGTCTGATCGAAACAAATTGTAAAAACAAATTTTAAAATCATATTTGCCGATTCTAATTGCTTGCCTCAATAGAACAATACCCACCCACCCCTTCCTCCCCTCCTTCTACTCTCCCCCTCCCCCTCCTCACCCATCGGCTCCCTGTCCGAAGCAAAAACATTACTAGTATCCAGTATCTGTAGCTTCCTAACCTAAAAATTCAAGACATCAAATTAAATGCTCTGACATTTCGCCAGAGACTCTTATAAACATACATACTTTTAACTGTTTGAATTGAACTTTCAACCAGTTTATTACCATGTGTGTAAGTAATGCTGAATGATCGTGCTTAATTTCATATGTCTCTCGGCAGGAAATATAATTCTTTCGAATTCGATGGCGTGCGACTGCCACAAAGACATTCTTAAGCCGGTTTTACATTATCATATTTTGTTTGACAACTAGTTAGACAAATTTGAGACATTTTTGAACAAATAGTATGAAGTATACCACATAAGTTTAAAAAACTTGAATCTAATTTCAATTCTAATTACTACCACCCGTCAAATTTAAATATTTTGTTTGTTGTTTTTAGATTATGTGCGAATACGGACATAATGTCACGAATAAAAATAATTAAACTAATAAAAATAATTAAAATTGTGAAACTCTTTGAATTTGAATGTACGCAAACGACGTTTGTGGTGTCGAAAGTGGTTATTACGAAGAGATGAAAAAATGTTAGGTTGACCAACCTGTGTGCACATGCGCAATGCATTATTTTTTGTTAAACTTTCATGAAAAATAGGACAGGACTAATTTTGTTTGATGCTCCAATTTTCATCAACTTTTATGTTTACACTATACAATTTTATTTGACAATATACTTCGCAAACATAAAGTATTTTGTCGCGAGAGACCGTGTTATCAACGATCTTCAGCGGTAACGTGACCGGCATGTTTTGGCGAGATATATTAGTCAGGGTAGTCACAGCTATGACGTCACAGTTTGTAACCGTTGAACAACGTTTGTTACCGTCCTCGAGATGTATGTTATCAGCGGTATAACCTATAACCTAAAAGAAAACCAGATGAAAACGGCGGCTAGTGATGAAGCTAAACACGAAACAATGCAAATAATATTGAACGATGAAGGTATAGATTATATGGTCCAATCAGACATGAAAACGGCAGAAATGTTAATAAATGGTGATGATTAAATAACATTAATAAACTTTAATTTTTATTTTCTACGATGTTCGTTAGATGCCGATGCATTGCTTAAATGAAACATGTTATTTATTATTTATCTTAAACAATAATTTTATCGTACTTTTGTTATACTTGTTGCTGTCAATTAAATCACGTACCAGTCTACAAACGTCAAAATGTTTTGAATTTTATGTTTTCTGTCACTGGGTAACCGTTCTCATTTTCGTGTCGAAATTTGTTTATTGGATAACGGTTGTAACTGGTGACGTCATAACTGTTACCGAGATCGGTTCAACGGTTACTCGAGAAAATATGCTTATAGTTGTCAAACAAAATATGATAATGTAAAACAGGCTTTAAGTTAATGCGTATACAGATAATACATTTTCGTAGTATTCATAGACACGTTCTCCGTGCACTAATTTATTTATTAAGTTTGTTATTTGAATTCATTATAAACATAAACTGTAACAATAAATTGTAATGTAACCTAACGCCGTGAAATCTATTTTCCTATGATCCTATTTTTGACGTGGTAATTTAAAATGTCTAGAATAGATTCTTGACTACTACTTATCGAATACAATTGCCATATTTTACAATTCAAAACCCATTTTATCAATCAATATCAGCCGTCGTTCCAGAATAGTAAATTGCTTCTCGTGCTCTTTTCTTGCGTGTTGCAACGGTAACGCTTATACAGGACAGAAAAATATGGTTTAGAAATCCGTCTCTATAAGGAATGCGAGATAATAAGTGTAAGTACATTTTACATGAAATCTATATGTATATGTATAAATGGATATATTACTAATAATTAATTCAAAAGCTTTTAAACTCTTTTATTTAATGGCAACATTAAAAATAGAAAGCCAGACATAACTATATTAAAGAGAACGAAAGGAAACCTGTATACAACATTATTCAAACCTACGATTTAAATGAATTTTATTTTTAATGAAAGTGCGGTAAATATTATTACACATATTCTGAAATTAGTATATATTATACTTCTTCCACTTATATTCAGTTACAACAGTAGAGCTTTATTTCATTACCTGATATCTAATACAGAAAAAAGTTACCAAGCAAATGCAGAGTTTGCAGAGAATGTAAAATACAAACAAGACGAAAGCATTGTCTATATTAGAGGTAGTGGTTGTTGCAAAGCGCATAAATCATCTTTACCTGCCGATTTACTTTGTTAAATAAAATCAGATTGAACCTTCAAGATACTATAAATAATTTACTAATAAATTGTCGAATAACTGAATTTACTTGTTTTAAACCATCTAGCTTAAGCCTTGATGTAACAAAAATTTTATACATACATACATGACTAACACTTCATTCTAAACTAAAATACTGGACTACATTCTATCTTAAAGCTTTACTATCTATTATTGAGAGCAAATTGGAAATAGGCAATCTTATTTACGACAGCGTTTGTTAAAAATACACACTACGCCAGATATCATTAGCGTAATATTAAAACTCAGTTGTAGACTAACTAACAAAGAATAAGTGAGTTACGAATTTCTTACGATATTCCATGAAGTGCTACATCTAATTTATTTATTTCTTTACATTATCGTTATTCTCGAATGAATATCTTTTCATTGAACATATCATTTATGTCTGGTTTGTTTATAATCATTCTTGACAACAATGATCGCAAGCCAAATTACCTTATTTTAAATTTCCGATCAACAGGTACTAATAAGGCGTTCAGTTAAAGAATTTGTGTGTAGCGACCCTTTCTTCAGCAACTGTAATAAATAAAAACATTTATTATCAAGAGGTGTTACTATTAACACACTAAAGCGCAACTCATTACAGTATTAATTACAAAACAATAATATTATAATAAAGTCATGGAAACACATTAATAAACGCAGACTTCCAAATTTGCCAGCAAGATCAGCAGTTGCACCTATCAGCAAAAAATGAATAATACGTCAACAATCTTAAAAATACATTTTACTCTGTCATTCCAAGCAAATATAGATATGTAAATATCTGAAGATACAAATGAATTAATTCGACATAAAAAAATGAAATGTACATGAAAATATAATAAATTAGGATAATTAGGTAAGTAAACACTTTCCCAGAGTAATCCAAGCAGCCAAAGCCGCTACCTACACATTTATCAGAGTATATAGACAAAGAAGGAAACAATACCAATAAAAAATTAAACCACAAATTAGACTATCAGGTTGCCTAGTAATCAAAAATGCAGCGATATTAATGATACATATAAAAATAAATTATGCTAATTTACCCAAACTCAACTTAAAAGTAGTTTTACTAGTTTTTCTAATCTTAATATTTATAGCCAAATTTTCTTTACTATGTACTACCATCAGATTTATCTAAATATTTTTGTTGAAATTAATTTCATCTTCATTTCAACGGACACATATTTTTCTAACTTCATTATAAGAAATGGAAACCTTTAAATATCCGCCATACAAGTGTTCCTTACGTCTGGTTTTCCACATCTAAATAATTATGTTGTTGGACTTTGTATTCCACATTTTCATTTTTTGAGCTATAAAAGGAGCGGTGAGATACGTAAGCGTATCAGATTGAGCGACATGCAAAGCAAAGTTAAAGCTGCATTGAGTTATGTATATAGATATATACTAACTTGCAGTAGCCTTAGCGATACTATTATCTAGTTAAAACTTCTTACCTTGCGGGTAACTGTTAAGTATAGGAACTATAACTTCTATAACATAAAACACCAAAGATCGTGAACGAATTATAATTAGAAAGAAGGCAAGATACAAGAAAACTCGAGAGAAATTTAATAGCCGTGTTGTATCAATGCCAATCTTAAATAAAAATGAACAAAAATATAATGCGAAAAATTGTTCATAAAGCGTCCGCATAATCATTTAATGTTTTGTTATTTTTTTATTACCGTACACGCAGAAAAAGAATTTCCCAAATCAAGATATAATTACTTGGACGAAATAAATATCCGTTTATACATATGTACATAAATGCGCAAAAGAATATATTTTTCAAATAATAAAGGTGAAATCTCTATTATGAAGGCTTTCGAGTTTTGACCGCGTTAGAGTAAAGTAAATATAGAAGTTTAATAAGTCTTCTATAGATTTTCTTGTGCTTTGATTTTATTTTGTTTTTATTTATTTTTGTAGTAAAGTTTAATTTTATCCAACGTCCTATTTCTATTTATGATTCAATTACCATTTTCGATGGAAAATCATCATGAACATTCTCGCTTGTCAATAGATAATTGGATCTAAAACAAAATGCCACTTTTGTTTTCGACATTAAATAATATTTCTCTTGGCACAATTATATATATGTACATAATGCTACTAAATCACTAAATCGGTAATCACCGAGTCTTCTTTTGGGTTATGTACATAATGTATATACATATATAATTTTTTTACATAGTTAAGACTTCATGAACTAAAAAAAAATAACGCCCGATTCCTGAAACAGATTTATTAGATACAACAATAAATATAACACCAAAATAATCTATACAGAGCACATGTCACCTTTAAAGTGCATCCATACTTAATGTCCTTTATATTTGATATGAGCACATATTTCCTCTTCTGTAATTGCTCAAACTATTCGATAAACTAACTTATAAACATACAAACACATTTGTTTTTTACTTACAAAATGCAGCAAGACTATGTAACAACTGAAGAAGCAATAAAAGCAATTAAATCCAAACAACGTATTGTAACGCATCTAACCATACACTAACCATATCAACTAAAGAAAGACTTTTCGACCCATCTCGTGTCCAATATTAAAATACATAATTGTTAATGTTCAAGCTATGCAGAAGTATTAGTACAGCTGTCCGCTGACCCCCACCCTTCCTCTTCCCTTTCCTTTCTGTTCCCAGGTACAGATCGGCAAGCGTTGTGGCGACTCCGGGAGTGTCTACGAACCGACTGGTCTTCTCATCCGGCTGGGGAGTAGGCTGATGTGAGCTTGCTCTGCCGACGAGGATCCGCGACGCATTGTGAGGAACCAGCCACTTCGGGCCCTGATCAGGTAGTGTATGGTGGATGCAAGATGTCGGAATCTGCAGGACGACACCACATCAGCTCCAGATGTGTCGTCCAAGACAAACGGCGCAGAAGTCGCCGATATCTGACAAAACTGCGATGCTGCGAAGAGGATCTGCAATTGCAGAAGTATTGCATAGGTGTCATCAAGACAATGAAGGCAGCTATTGGCAGGCAGAAGAACGTCTCGATGGACGTAAAGAACGGCTTGAAGGAGCTAGAAGAAGCAGTGGAGATGATCTCTGATTGCAGGAAGAGATGGATGAAGGCCGAGCTGCAAGCAGGAGAGCACGCGCAAAAGGCTTCCGCGCCTGCAAAAAAGACGCAGGCTACTTCTGCTATGGGCAATAAGAACGTGGAGAAGAAGGAAATGCATCCCTCCGAGAACGTGTGGATGAAGGACCGAGCAGGCAGGAGAAAGCAAGCTCAAGAAGAGAAGAAGGCAGCTGCAAAGGCTTCTGACAGCAAACAGCAGCAGAAGATAGCAGGTTGTCAGAGAAAGGAGCAGAGGAATCGAAACGCCAAGCCTCGGTTGGATGCGCTTCTCGTAAAACCTGCGGGGAAGTCGTATGCCGACGTACTGCGAGAGCTGCGCAGCAACGCAAAACCAGAAGAAACAGGCACCGAGATTAAAGCGGTGCGGAAAACACGTGCCGGAGATATGCTGCTGGAGTTAGGTCCCAGCACCAAGGATACTGCAGGTTTCAGCAGCGCGTTGAAGAAGATCCTGGGCGAGAAGGCTAACATCAGCACCCTAGAGCCCAAAGAGACGCTAGAATTCAGAGATCTAGACTGCTTAACGACAACGGAGGAAGTCCGCGCAGCTGTTAGAGCAAAGCTAGGAGACATGGACGGCGAAGTGAAGATCAGCCTCACCAATGCGAACAGCAGAGGGCTGAGAATGGCTATCGTCCAACTTAGTCAGCGTCAAGCCCTTAAGTTGCTGGAAACACCGAGAATAAAGATCGGCTGGATAAACAGCAGAATAAGACGCAGGGTAGAAGTCTAGAAGGCTACGGACATCGACAGGCTGCTTGTCCCGGACCAGACAGAAGAACTCAAGGCCTTTGTATCAACTGCGGAGAAAAAGGCCACCAACGGAAGGATTGCAAGAACAAAGCAAAATGCTTTCTCTGCACGGGAGACACCGCGACACGCAGCCACGTCCCTGGTTCCGGCGCATGTCCCTCCTTCAGAAGGGCATTAGACCAGGCAAAGAAGAGTCAATGACCAGAATCCTACAAGGCAACATGCACCGAAGCAGAACAGCAGACGATCTCCTCATCCAACTACAACTGGACACCGGAGTAGATCTGCTGCTTATCAGTGAACAATACCGGGATAAGGAATGCACCGGGTGGTACAGGGACACACTCGGCACTGCAGCTATATGGATCCCGGACACGAATACAGTCATCGTCGACAACCACGGAGCCCGAAACGGATACGTGTGGGTAAAGAGCGGCACCATCACCTACGTGAGCTGCTATCTCACACCCAACGAGCCGATAGCGGACTTTCAGGGCAAGCTCGACAATCTGGAAGACGACCTTCGAGAAATGACAGGGTCCATTATTCTAGGAGGAGACGTGAACGCCAAAGCCGTGGAATGGGGTATGGAATACACCGATTCGCGAGGGAGGCGTATATTGGACATGGCGGCCAGACTCGGACTCAGCGTGGTAAATGTTGGAGACACCACCACGTTCAGAAGACCAGGAGAGACGATACCGGACATCACATTGGCCTCGCAGGACATTGTGCGGGATATCGTGGACTGGCGAGTCATGGAGGACTACACCGGAAGTGACCACCAGTACATAAGCTACAACGTGACGAGGCAGCAGCCGATCAGGCGAAATCCTGCTCACCTCGGCCCTCGATGGAACGTAGCGAAGCTGAATGAAGACGCCCTGGCTCGTGCAATCGCTCGGGGAAAGAATGCCGTCATGGAATGTTCCGGTTCGGCGGAGACAATTGCGGACGCGACCATGGCCCTCATACGGCGCGCCTGCGACGCCTCTATGCCGCGCAGAAAGATATACAACGGAAGATCTGCGTATTGGTGGAACGACGAGATCGCGACGTTCCGGAAACAATGCTTACAGCTTAGGCGGAGAATAACCAGAGTGAGACGACGAGATCCGAACGCGGCAGAACTAGAGTCCGAGGACTTTAGGAACGCCAAGAGAGATCTCAAGAACACCATCTACAGGAGCAAGAAACGTAAGTGGGAGGAGCTGCGGCAGGACGTTGACAACGACCCATGGGGCCTTGGGTACAAGATCGTCATGCAGAAGCTTACGACGGCGAATCCAGTCCTCGAACGAGATCGGATGCGGAACATTGTTGACACATTGTTCCCTACCCATCCGGAGAGAACTGCGAAAATGGAGAACGAGCGATTGAACGACATCCCGCTTTTTAGCGGAGATGAACTGTCAAGAGCGGCGAACTCCCTACAAAACCGGAAGGCACCTGGACCCGACGGAATTCCGACTGAAGCTCTCAAGATTGTGGCGCGCGTCTGCCCAGATCTCCTTCTGAACATGTACAACCGCTGTTTAACAGAAGGAGCATTCTGCAAGAGATGGAAGGTACAGCGACTAGTGCTGATAAGCAAAGGTAAGGGCGATCCAAGCACGGCATCGGCATACAGACGGCTATGTATGCTGGACACGGCTGGAAAGCTACTAGAAAGGCTGCTGAAAACACGACTGGAGAGCAGCATAGACGACGCGGGAGGCCTGTCCGAGAGACAGCATGGCTTCAGGAAGAGACACTCCACCGTCGGCGCCGTAGCGCAGGTAGTGGAAACCTTCGAAGCCGCTCAACGGGGAAATCATTACTCGAGACCCCTGGTGATGCTCGTCACATTGGACGTACGAAACGCCTTCAACTGGGCGAGATGGGACGTCATTCTTGACTCCTTGCAGAACACGTTCGACACGCCATCCTATTTACTTAGGATGATACGCAGCTACCTTAGCGACAGGAAGCTGGTCTACGACACCGCAGGCGGGCCGTGTACAAAGAAGATAACAGCAGGAGCGGCGCAGGGTTCCATACTGGGCCCCGACTTATGGAATGTGTCCTACGACGGGATCCTCCGAATGGAGCTGCCGCAAGATGCGTATCTGATAGGATACGCAGACGACGTAGCGGCAGTCATCCTAGCGCGTGACGAGGCGGATGCCCAGAGAAGGCTCAACCAGGTAATGAGAAGAGTCACCACATGGATGGACGAACACGGCCTGACCCTGGCAACGGAGAAGACCGAGGTCGTTCTACTGACCAGGAGAAGAATCCCTAGGGAGATCGAGATGACGGTGGATGCGGAAGTCATAACCACTACAACTTCCGTGAAGTACCTCGGACTGCGGCTCGACAGCAAGATGACCTTCTGGCAACAGATTCAGTCGTCGAGCGATAAGGCCGCTAAGGTAATGACCATATTGAGCCGACTAATGGCCAACGTAGGAGGACCGACGGCGAGTAAACGCCGGCTGCTAATGACCGTCACCCATTCCATACTGTTGTATGGAAGCGAGATCTGGGCTGACGCTTTACAGCAGGACAAGTACAGAAAGCGGATGGCTTCAGTACAGCGGCGGGGAGCACTCAGGATCGCCAGCGCATACCGTACGGTTTCCGAACCGGCGGTGCTCGTGATCGCAGGAGTAACTCCGATAGACTTACTAGCTCTAGAAAAGAAGAGAGTCTACGAGACACGACGAGGCGTCGGCTCACGACAAGCTAGAGCGAACGCTAAAGCGCTCACACGACAACGTTGGCAAGAGCGCTGGCAGAACGACACGAGAGGACGGTGGACGGCCAGACTTATCCGCAACATCACGGAGTGGATGAACCGAGACCACGGCGAGGTAAACTACTACCTCACCCAATTTTTCAGCGGACACGGGTATTTCAACGCATACCTGGCTCGAATGGGTAAAGCAGAGAACGCGACATGTCAGTATCACGACTCTGCGGAAGATGATGCTCACCACACCTTCTTCGAATGCGAGAGGTGGAGTGACTACAGAGACGCTCTACAAGACGAAGTAGGACCTCTAATGCCGGATAACGTCGTGCAAACGATGCTGTCCGTACACGACCACTGGCAGAAGATCGCCACGTTCGTCGAGAAGGTGCTGAAAGAGAAGAAGAGAGAGACCCAAGCAATGGCGGCAGCCGATCGAGGCTAACTACGAGGTGCCATCCTGAAGTAATGCGACCAGCGGTTCTGGGATGGATTCTACACCTGACAAAGTGAGGTTTTTTAGTGGGTGCGAGCCCCACAATTCTTAGTATTTTTTGAAGATACTTAATTGTTCGCTCTCAGCTTGACCTGATTACTTTTAACGTAATTTAATTCACATGCATGCCAGGTAAGTATTGATTCAAAAGAGGTCCGAAGTACAAATGATGGTTACCGTCTAATCGTGATACGATAACCAATATAAGTTACTGTTGTTAATGAACAAACCAATAAAATATGTATAAGTATTCGCGTATCTTTAAAGAACATACATAAATCACTTAAAGAGTTACAGTCTTATTCATTCTCTATGACTACTCAATACATTTAGTTAAACTTGAACGTTACATTTCTGTTATGTACGATGTTATTAAAGTTTCTAAATTCTAAAATAAAAAATGCATTAATGCCTTAACAACTGTTGCACGCTTCTGTACTGTGCAAACGAATCTTGTTGAGCATGTCGATTTTACATCGAAAATATGCATTCTCGTGTAGAGGATGGTTGTATCTACATCGATTTTACCGAAGCCTTCGACGCGGCAAATCACTCCATTCTAGCTGACAGGCAACTTGTAGTTGACGTAATGTAAGTTACTTAGGTATCTCATCTCTGCCTATTTTAAATAGAGAAAAGACTGTATGTGTGTACCTTTTATTAGAAATTTATCAATAAATAAAAACATTGGATGTGGTACAAACTTTCGTTGAAACTACCATATATTTATTATCTTACTCGCGAGATCATTAATTTAGTAACTTTAACAACATAAAAATAGCCGATTGTAATTCCTTAAGAATTGGGGCTTGCAAATAGCTCATAGAAGTATCGTTATCATGTACAGGCCGCAGTTATTGGAACCGTTTTCTACTTTCGTTTATATGTATAAACTTAAAGAAATCGCGATATGTAGTACGTATCATAAAACTCAATCGTTCAGTAAAAAATAAAAGTTGAAGATGATGATCAATATGCCGACAACGCAATGAAATTACTGATTCCAGCGTACTGTCATATAATCTTGTCTATAAAGTATATAAAAAATAGTACCTTTCAAAGTTGATAAGGATGATACTCTTCAGTTACTTTTCCGGATAAATAATCTCTTTTCGTAGAAGCGAAACATATATAGCGTATATTACTTACAGGTTTTCAAGTACTTATGATATCAGCATAACTTGAAATACACAAACAAATATGAAATGTATTTCACATATACACAAGTATTAGTTCATTCTTTCACTCCTTCATTCATTCATATTAGATTATGAATGAATGAACACACATACCCCAAGCAACATGTGTTAAACATTTATTTTTGATAATGCGTTCCGTGAATATACATACCATATAATTATATTAAACATTTCATCTCTGTCTGCGCTATAGACGTTAATTTTGTAATTTCTGTAACATATATTGTGTCTACTCCAGGCACTAGATTGAAACATTTCATAAATAACAACTTTACACATTTTAGTTGGTGATAGTAAAGATAAAAACAAGCAAAAAAATTGATACACTTACGCTGGATGCTCAATTGTTTTCGAGATATGTAGAAACCGTTGAAATTTCATTTAGGTCTGATTTTTCAAGCATGGTTAATTGCATTGTTACTTACTCGAAGTAAAAATCCACATTTGTTTCAATTATGTTTACTGAAAAACACCTACCTTACACGTAATAGCGTTTTTAATTTTCATAATTTACATGGTCAGTTGAAAACCTGAATTCACGTTCGAATTCATCCATTTGGGTTTTTATTTATGTTTGGATAAAAGTTATATGTAGATGCTTAGAAGAACATTTTGTTTGCCGAATCGATTGAATGTTGAATTAGACTTAAACTTCTCACAGGATCATTTAAAATACTTTATGCATAGAGGATAAGCTCACGTTTCTTCTAACAATTAAAAAATTCAAACGTTTACAATAAGGTACACAAGTTTCTTCAAAGATGGCTGTAACTTTGTAGCAATTGGGTAACAATATAAAATATAAGTTGATCGATTCTGCACTTATCTATGCAAAGTTCTTTTATTGAATCGTATCTTAAAAATAATCAAGCGTAAGTGTGTTTTATTTTTATTGCTTTTATCTCCACTGTTGTCAACTAAAACGTGTAGTCTTTGTCGGAACATCCTGTATTATTATTACTATCGTGTACTGAAAATCCTCGAAAGCCATACTGAAAAAGTAGATTTGATATACAAAGTGTCCAAACACTTCAAATTTCTCAATTATTAAAAATAGCACCCATGAAAATAAGATAACAAACCTAAGAAAGTTGCATTAAAGTGTTATTAAGTACGTGTTAGCGAATTACAAAAAATGCGTTTAATTGTTAACAGATACATACATGGAAAATCCTAATATCTCCCAGGTGCGTTTAGCAAAAATGTGATAAAGAATTACAAAAATTGCTTGTCGGTAGAAAGGAAAGCTGATTCAGGTGGAAATAAGAAACTGATATGAGGAGGGATAAGAGGGCACTAAAACAAATAAACAAAATCTAACTTTTCTGAGTGGGCTTTAAACAAGATGGTAACCAAACATCCAAAGAAATTTTTGATTTGGCAGGTCACCTGCAGTTACGGATTGAAAAGTGAACAACTGGTTCAATTAACACAACAATTTACGTGACTAAATGCTTGAAAAAGCGGCTAATACCTTTCCTAAATAGGCATACAATATCTCTTTCTTAACCTGACTTGGCTTCATGCCACTACAGCCATAATGCGAAAGAATTTTATGAAAAGACAAACACTTGTATGTTTGTCCCTAGGGAAATGAATCCACCCAATTGCCAGAAGTTGAGACCTCTGGAGAGATATTGAGCACAAATCAAAAGAAAATTGAAAAACACAATTTAACGTGTCACACATCCAACAATTTAACAGAAAGTGGAGACAAACAACTGAAAGAATGAGCGAAATGCATGTACGAAAGCTGATGTCGGGAATTAACAGAAAAGTGCGATTGTTTTATAATTCTTGAATTATTTCTTTCAAAAAACTGGAGTTTGCTGTAGGTTATGAGTGTATTCAAAAGTTCAACATTGATTAAGTTCGCACGGTTTTACTAAATATTTTGTAATATTATAATAAATTATTATTATATATGCCATATTTTAAATTGACCATTCCTTATGTTAATTTTGACGCATTTTCTGCTCTTTTAGAAAAATACAGGATATACATTTAGTCAAAATGAGGTGCCTGTGTGTGAGGTATTCGTAATATCTATCATGAATTTATTAGAAAAACGGAAACATTAAAGTTGATGGAAGTGATATAGCATAATCGCATTTATCTTATTTACATTCTTCATGTAAATATATTCCTTAAATACAACTATATTTTTATGTCGAAATAAATTTTTAATAATTACAATCAAACTCTTGTTTGGGAAAAGCAGTAATTATCGCAGCTAAACAGAATTAAAAGGTTACCTTCAATATGACATTCAATTAACAATTGCATTTTAACTAAGTTAATTAAACAATAACGATGCAAACTAGTGACGGGGTTATTAAATAGTCGATTAATCGAAACATTTCTTATTAAAAAATGGAATGAAAATTCACACAGTTTATCGAGTGATCACTAGAACTATCAATTATCACCCTGAATAAAGAAGTAGCATATAAAAAATATATTACTATTTTGTCGATAACGCCCAAATGCGTCGACCAATTCTACTTTTGAAATCAGATTAACCCCCGACCTCTGCCCTCTCGATGCGAACCCCAACATCTTGGGATACCTACCTTCATTCCTTTCATCTGTCACCTCTTTGCTCATAATACGCAATCTAAGTAGTACGGTTTAAAGAAGTGAAAAGGCTTTCTGGGGATGTCGGATTTGTATAGAAGATAAAAACGTTGTAATAATAATAAATAATTTATTTCCCTCGCTTGATATGATTATTTATACGATAAAAACAATAAAAATGCACGACATTACACAAAATATAACCTGTGTAACTTGTTGGTTAGAAGTTTTGTAGCTTCTATGTATTAATAACAAATTTCTGAAATCTTTTAAAATATTTTTAAATGATAATGACTTCGGATATATAGCGTTTCGGCATATAATATCATTTTTGATATGGTATGGTATATTACTTATTGTTGTAATATGTGTGAACGTTGTAAACATAGGAATTTGCAGTAAAATCAACAATTACATTTAGAGCCAGGGTACCCTAAACCTCTAAATGTAATTGTTGAATTTGCTGCAAATTTCTATCATTACACCGTTCACAATTAAATTAAATATTTAGCCCTGTACTCCGATTCACGAAGTTGTATGTTTATTAAGGAAAGATATAAAATTTTGTGCAAATTATTCTCAATTTAGCAGGCAATTTAATTTGAAACAACTAAAATTATTTACTTTATACATTAAAAATTTATTCCATATAAAATTCTATATTCCTGAATGTATGGTAAAATATATATTGTACGGGCGAAGTTGTTGCTACACATTTTTTGTGCTATTAGTGAGTGATGACTGGCGATGTTTCCTTTTATGCAGATATTCTTTGTAGGCAGCGTTTCATAATTCTGAATATTTCGCCAAAAAAACGTTAACGTTTTTTGTTTAAGCATCTACGAATAAAGTGCAGTATTCAGGAAGTGGGGATTTAATATGATTTCTTTTAGTTGTAAACGATATTTGAAAGTGTTAAGAAGGATTATAGGATTTCGTTCGTGTTTAGCATAAAGATTTTGTCTCTCAGACAATTGTATCTGTAAAAATGTAGTGAAGAAAAGTGTGGTCGTGAGTGCTTTATATTTAATTCAAAATATTTTCCGCTAATAATATGCAGGTGTTTAGTGCTTCTTAATTAGAAGAGGATAATTTCTAATGGATTCCCAGGATCGGATTGCACTAGGATTAGAAGTATTCAAGGTATAATTGCAATAAATCCTTTGTATATCTTATTGATGTACTAATAAGTGGTAATTTTTCTCTTTATTACAGATCGATACATCTTGAATTCAAGGTTAGTGGCTTATTTAAGGTATGTACCAGATTTTATTGTATTATGTAGAAAATTTTAAATATCGTCATTGCTATATCAACGATAGAAAAAGTTCTTTTCGCGTTTAATATATAAATAAGCGCGTTCGTTCAAAAGATGTCGGTCAAAATGGCTGACTTAATTCTATTGCTTTAAAGTATTTGTTGCTATTTACAAATTTACGCACAGTTTTTAAAGTTATATTTAATAATTACTTAAAATGTTGTTCTTCATCCGATTTTTATTTAAATTTAGGGTATTTTCTAAATAATTTTTGAATATCCTATTTTTACAAGAGTATTTATTCGAGTATGAACCGGCACCAGCGCAACGATTATCTAGGCTTAGACCGCCATGTTTCGTGAAGATTGGTGCTGCGGAAATTTTAAAATATTACTAACCGATTATTCGAATTTTCTTCAAACCGGTTTTAAATTATATATTTGAAACTGGAAAAAGTTTTGATTACTAGCTCTATTCACGGTGATAAATCATCAGACACAAAACCAGTATAATCAATTGATTGCTAAATTACGAACAAGCTGTATACAATTTTGCGAGTTAAGAATTGACGATTATTGACAGATGCTAAGTTATTATTAATAATTATAATACTGTCAATTTGATTCAATGGTAACTTACTTTTATTCTACATTACATTAACCGGTATTTTTTCAATATTTGCCCGTTCTTTTGTTATGTAAACGCATTCGTATTTAATACAGTTCAAAAGAGAAAATATTTATCTTAAAATGGTGTTTTACATGACTAGTGCTATTAAAAAAAAATGGCGGTAGGAGTCAAAAACTATGAACCGAGTTTTGTGTTATTTTAAAATAACAGCAAAAATTCTAATTTAAATCTTCTAGTTTGCATATCTATTTACATATCTAGAAAGAAAATAAAGTGTTGATTCCATCCTTAAACGCCTTTCTTCCGTCTGACAGGTCAATGCCCAGCCAAAACCGCTAAGGATCAAAATTATAAATTTGGAGATGATGTTAATTTTTTATTGTAGACGTCAATTAAGAAGCTTGTTTTTGAAATTTGTTTGTTTTAATTGTCCAATTTACTTGAAACTAGGTAGTAAAGTTTTTTGACGCAGTTTATCAAACACGTGTTCGGACCTATTGTGCCTGTTTTAAAATTCAACTGCTAAGAAGGTGGAAATGAAATTAGAAACGGTGAAAAGGGTTGATAAAGTTTTTGTAGTAAGTAATATTTTTATAGCCAGTTAGTACAAAAACTCTTTACCAGAACTAGTAAAAGCATTTAGCAGCATTCAGCAGTTTTTTCAAATTTAACCACTAAGAGGTTAAACTAGTCTTTATAAAAAAAAATCTCATGGTGAAATTTGTTTTGATTGATGTATTCGTGGTCTTTGACACAATTAATAAAACAGCTGTTTCAGCGTTTTTTTTATTCAACTTGTTGTAACATAGTAAAAGGAGATGACAAAGTTCGCGCAGAACAAAAAATTAACTTAGCGTTTTCATATGCATAATTGTGATAATTGCGTTGGTCGGCACTTGGTGTATTACAAGAATCACTATTTAGCCGTGAATAAAACATTGGTAACAAAATTACTTCTCTTGATTGTTTTTCCTGTGGATATTCACAAAACCGCAATAAAAAAACTTGTTATAAACTTCTTGGATTATTTCTTGAAGAGTGAACATTTCAAACATTGTTTTAATAGAATTTTTAATTTTTGAAGTTTTGTGTTTTTTTTTAATGGAGTAAATATAAAGTGATGCATAAATTTATTTACTTTTTACTGTAGTACTGCATTTTTGTCTACAGTGTTGAACTTAGGTATAGGGAATGCTATAGTAAAGTTGTAGAATAGGTATCTAATTCTGCGTTTACTGATCAATAATATACAGGATATTCAATTTGAATTAACGGAGATTTTTTATATTTTTCTTCGTCAAATTCGACAACATTTTCTGGGCACCCCTGATAGTGTAGCTGAGTTTCTGACATGGTGTTTTGAAGAACCATTATTGGCTAACATTTGATCAAAAAATGATTTTCGTGTTAACTAACGTAACCACAAAATTTGCGATATTATGATTGACGAAAATTTATTATAAAAACATAGTAATACAAATATCTCAAAGACCGTTAGTTTTTCCATATGAATATCACACATAAGATCCCTTTTAGACACATGAAATGAAGAAACATTCAATTATCTTGCTTATCAACCAAGATATCGGACTAGGTGGGCACCCTGTATATATATAATTATAATTATGTTGAACGTACCAAACGTTAGAAGTCAACGACTCGCTTACAGAAACAATGAGGTTATTAAGAAATTTATCAAACTAAAATATGAACAGAAATACTTTTATACTAGCCTTTGAACGGTCATACTATTTACTCTCAATTTATATTATATCATGTCGGCATTTTGGCTATAAGTATAACCCTACTCGGAAGATACCTAATTATAATAGATGCCGCCAATGTCCCAATGAAAGAAAAACGAACGTAAAGCTGACTTAGTAAACAAACAGCTGTGGCTAAACTTTTATGAAACCATAAAGTACTCTACTAAAAGTAGTATTGATAATAAAAGTATAGCAAAATATAGAAAATGTTTTGAACGTACAGAACCATTAACTAGCATCAAAGATTATGTCAGTTGTGCAAAGCATGACATCACTATCTGCATTAAAGCAAAATTTACATTGTAAAATTCTTCTGTGTCTCAAGTGAAGAAGCGTACAAAAGACTGCTGTTTGTTTCTCAATCTCACCAAGTTAATAATAGTTATTAATTATAACATTCATCAGAAGCAAGTGTTTCAATCCAATCTCTTACAAACCACCATATGGAAGTTATTTTCCGAGGAGGTTGAATCTCGCAAACAATATCTTCATCATTACAACCATAAACCCGCAAGCAAGACAACATGAAATAGGTAATGATTAAAGAAAAAGCAAATACACTAAGGTTATTGTCCATGATATTAAATGTAATTTACATTTCCAAAGTTTAAATAAAACGAGACACCTTGTATAAGATAATGGTGTTCCCGTCGGTCGCTATACAAGTTGACTGCATGCGAAAAACTGATTACCGGAAAATGAAATATGCAGATCACGACAACACTTCAAAAAGAGAAACGAAATTCGTGCATTTTAGGACGCGCTTGGGCTTAAACATTATTCGATATAATACTTTTAAGTCCACAGGGATTAATTCTATTCGAGAAACTATTCCGAAAATGTAACATTACTGCGATTCACACATTCTATCTCATACTAACATGATTAGTGATAAGTTTGTAGTCAATTTATTACATATTATCAGTTTATATCTATGGCCCTTCATGTTGGGCAAACAGAAATAAATGCAGAGAAATGTTATACTTGATGTTGTATTTATCAAATACACTATGATGAAAGATATTAATCTTATATACATATTATAGATTTTTCATGGAAATTTCTGAATATCAATCTTGTAATTCTTATTTTTCTTTAATTATTTACAAATCAATAATACTTTAAAGTAAAATTTGCGGATACATATAAAATAATATTCGCTTGAAAATAAATTGTAAATATATTATTTTATTTTCTAAAATATAAAATAACTATAGTAGATAGTCTTGTTACGCGAGGATCCAATAAAGTAATAAAAAATATTCTAGAGAAGATGTGATTCTATCAAACAAACATATTTTATATCTCGTGCAATCTAGTAGCCGCCATGTATGTACATAATTATATACATACGTATACTTAATAATAGCTATAGAGCAAAACTAAAATTACGACGTATTAACTAGAAATATATTCATATGACCAATAATAAATAAACACCAAAATAATTCACTGTCACTTGTATATGCACATATATTTATATATACAGATATATACATTATATACAGATTTCATAACGATTGACGTTCAATTAGAATTAGTTCGAGAGTATAAATTGAAGCACATTGAAGCATGAAATATGTAGGAGATAACTTGCATAAATGATGTGTATGCGCTAATATAGCACCCTGTTAAAATACAAACACATTTTAATTTTTATATTCACAACTTAATTAGGGCATCCAATCCAATTTAGGTTTAAAATAAATCTGAAGGATGCAGTACTAGTGCAACTTACGTGAAGTAAAATAGAAAATCAACTCATCTAAATACTTATGCTACAAAGTATTTATGTTACTGTTACACAACATGACCGTGACAACTTCTTAAATACATTGATGTAACAAGTACATATTTTAAGCAGAACATCTAATTATCATAACCACCTATATATGTATGTATGTATATATATCGAATTACCCTTAATGTGTGAATCGACACAACTTAAAATTTCTGCGCTATACGCAAGTTTAAATATATTTAAATGCAACGCCCGATATATATGTAATACGGAAATATACTGTATATGTAATTCCATACATAGATGTGTGTATGCACATGCAAGCGAAAAGCCGGTATTATCATAATAATAATAATATACATATCATTTTGAGTATTTAGCCTGTACTAGATGACAATATTGATTTATTTAGTACTAGTATGTTAACTATTTTAAATAGAGTATCTACAATAATAAGGTGCGTTAATCTCACAGAGAGGGGGTGGGTAATACTTGTGTCTGGATATGTTTCAATACGTTTTATATCCAAAGAAAACCTGATTCACATTTAAGAACCCTGTAGAGTATCTGCTGAGATTTTATGAAGCTCATTGATGTAAATTTGACCCTTACCAGTTTTATTGATCATTTTTTTTATAATTTTAAAATCGCATGCCCACTTATCGAATGCGCAAGTCGCACAAGGAAGAGAGCATGTAATATATCATCATATTCTAGATTGCGGATATGTATGTACATACATCCAGCTATTAATTGTTATTATTTGCTTCGTGAGTTAAATGTTACATCTGTTGATTTCTTTACAATGTTTTAAAGAAACAGTAGCCTGTTTCTTGCAATCAAATGAAATTGTATCAACGAAAGACTTCCTATTCGAAATAGACCCTTAAATTCACTTCGATTTATTACCAACATCCTGTATCCAAAACGTAGTAATAGAGTCAGAAATGTAGAATGTAGCATGTTGCTCTAATAGTAGAACCAAATGAAAGAAATTGAAAATATTCTACAAGAATATGAAGAAATTCAAATTTAAACCAAACGAAAGCAGCTGCTGCTACTAAATTGATTAAATCTTTTGAAAGTTTTCCGAAAAAGCTGCCATTACTTCAAATCATAATTATGATGTTATCCACATTTTTTGGTCTAGTAGTTGGTACTTTAGATAACTAATTATTATTTTGCAATAAATAAACATAATATAGTCCGCCACATTTCTCTATATCACATTAATGTTATGTGACCAGAAACAAGAAAAACAAACGACAGCTTATTTCAATAAACGGTCATTAAAGTCAGCGCCCTTTCGGGTATTAACATCCAACAAGATATGTATCTATGAGCAACGCAACAAACTACTAACATATCATTTATAAAACAAGAATAATGACTAGATTATTGTAATAATATCACTGACAAATAATGGCTTGTTTTATTTCAGTCTCACATCATATTTCTTTCCTCAAAGACGTTTTAATAATATGAATTTTACGTTTATTTATATATAACTCAAAATTCACCAAACAATAATTCGATGTTGTAGTGTAACCGTAGTATATTGTTGATCTCTCCTGCGGATTTAATTTGATTTGCTTCCGTTATACACTAAACGTCAATCCACGTCGACGATGTATAAGGCCGGGAATATACAAACAATTTGCATATATGTAGTATACACACGTCTGAAATAGTTAGGTTAGATTTGAATGTTAATTTTGCGATTAAAAAGGAAGAACGCTACAAATGAGAAAATAAGGGACTTTTAGGGTTGTTGAAACTGTTAACAAACTTTGTCCTTCAGAGTTACTACCATGTACCATCTTTGGCAAATTAAATGCGAATTTTTCAGCAAGGAATTTCCATTTACTAACTAAAGGCCATACTTTGAAGCAAATTTAATTTCTCTAAAAGAGAGTACTGCTTTGATGAACTTCTTTAGAGTAATTAAATTTACTTTAAAGCAAAGCCTTTATTCACGAAATCAACATTCCCCGATAAAAAAATCGCACTTAAATTGCCAAAGATGGTACATACATATATTATAATGTATATAGCTTACGCAAAACAAGTTACGTCAGCTATTCAGTTATCAAGTTAATTCTTCAGTTTAGTAAATGCCGTTTAATTTTTTGTCTATTTAATTAATTAATTTGTATCGCGGTTGAAAGCTTCGCTCAGATCTACTAATACACCACATTTAGATAGAGATTTTTGTAAATTTTCCGCTCTTTAACTAAAGTAGTATACAATTTTGCTGCACATGATGGTCTATCGAGTGTACCATAAATATCTACAACCAACCTGATTTGTCAGTATTCAATACTGTTAATACTACGAACTTTGGGTCGTCTAAGAAGTAGCTTTCTGTATTGAGCAAAATCATCTTAACTTTTGCTATTCATAGTAAAAGTATTATATCTGGACAACCCTAGATTATTACTATCAATACAGATACTACTGAAATACCAGCAATTAGATTCTTGAAAGGACATACTAGTAAGGTATCGAGTGATCATAAATCAAGCAAAACTTTTCTTGGTCACTATGCTAAATATTTACATCATATGGTAATAAAATTTTACAAAAAAACAGTAATTTCTTCAGTTTCAGGCTTTATTTCTCCTACGCCTTACTTATTATATGTTACGTATCACAATAGTTACCACTCAATTTGAAAATTCAACCTTTGCTTTTTAATTCCTGGTATTTGCTCTTAAAACATAACCAATTATTATTATTTAGCTTTTTATAGGAGTATACAGAAATGTGCGACTACCTTCTGAAGAACAATTCACTACTATACCTAAAGTCCTCAAATTTAAGTTTTATTGAAACTTCGTGGTCGTAATGGAACAATGGGCCAATTCGAATGCTATGGCTAAATTCGAAATAGCAAATGCGATTGATTAATTATGAAGAGTAATGTACATGTACGTGTTTCAGTCGTTTTAGCAGTGACTGCATACGGCATTTTAATGTGATTGGAGTTGATAAAAGCTACCAGGTAATCAGAGAGACATTGTTGAACAAATCAGATGAAAAATAACACATGTACCTTTGAAAAGTTTTCAATTACATTAATAAAATGGAGCGACATTGACTAAAGCTGATATATACAGATGATTACTGTAAAACAGAATTAAATATGCAATATCTGTTATGGAGGAAACATTAGTAGATTAAAATATCATCCTTTGCTTCATTTTTTTCTTTCCTTCTCGGTCCATTTTTAAATAAATATTTTATGGTTCCCATTTGAAGAATTCTACGTTAGTAAATTCTGTATCAAATTCATACATATAACGAGTTCGTTTCCTAAACTTTTATTATACGAAGGAAATAAAATTGAAATACACAATAACTATTAAGGAGTTGATACACTGCGATTACTTTTAGTGTAGAATATAGATTATTGATATTTGAAAAATATTGGCTGTTAAGCACCACTTCTATTTTAAATATTTATCTGACCTGAAAAGTACTAACCAAGAAAGCAAGAAGAAAAAGTTCTTTTTAAAATGTATGTGGTAAATAAAACAATTTAATACCCAGCAATAAGGAATCGTAGCACCAGATCTTAGAATGAAATGATCTAAACTTGTGCTTAAATTAACTGAGCAGCAGTTTCGAGCAGTCAAAGTTAAGCGCGAATAAATTATCCACAAGTTTTCCAGTTATTCGAAATTACTTTCGTCTGAGTGTCTGTACTTATGATAGTTTCTGGCTATTAAGCTCGTTTTACGATTAGACTAAGGAACAGAAACAAAACTTTTCTTTAATTTTTCGCCTGATTTTAAATGACATCGGCTTTTTCCAATTACACAAAGTTATCGTAAGAAAAG
Source organism: Holotrichia oblita (assembly GCA_023690525.1). Classification (NCBI taxonomy): domain Eukaryota; kingdom Metazoa; phylum Arthropoda; class Insecta; order Coleoptera; family Scarabaeidae; genus Holotrichia; species Holotrichia oblita. The sequence goes on from CM043019.1 coordinate 106,206,620, forward strand.
TATTTATCATTTCAAACATTTTAGTACATTCTACTTTCTTAACTACACATATTAAAACATTTTGACTCGCCTAGCAAGTAAGAAGTAACATTGTTCTGCTATAGTACGCCTGTGGAGCATCCTTGTCGATAGTCCAACAATACTCGGACAAGGCATTGGGATTCCATTGACCTTGATACCTCTTTTCCATTGCCGAAATCTCATGATAAAGTGTTGTCGTAAAGATTTTACCGGAAGAAATCTAAGTGCCTAGGACGTCCCAAACAAATTACGAGTAGGTAGCATTTTTAAATGCTTACCAAGTTTCTTTCTCCAGTGGATTCAATAGTCTCTCAAATTTTCCATTAAACATTAGTAATCGTACTTTAGAAGAATCAATAAACAAGCAAAGATACCATTTGAATTAGCTCATTTAGTTCCATCATATTTACAGTGCTCTAGAAATTTTTATTTGACAATAGACGAAAAGAGATTTTTAAAATAACCAAAAAACTCTGGATGATGATAAATTCTGAATATATAACACGATAAAAACTGTCTTAATACTGACCGCTGTTACTGAAGTTGTTAGAGATAAAGTCACAGGATCACTAGATTATTATTTTTGTTTACGATTTAGTTCAAAGTTGCATTAGTAATTACTAATAAACGATTTTAATTATATTAAACAATGCCCACATTCTTAACAGCTTCAATTGATAGGTATAATATAAACGTAATTCATAATATCTGACAAGAACACCCAAAATTTATTAGTTCACAATATACTAAAGAAAGCAAAATCAGGCAAATAATGTATTCTTCATAGAAATTTTACAAAGTGTTTGTAAACAATTACAGTCTAAAAACAAGCGTAAAGAGATTAGTAAGGATCCTTAGCTATCAAAATAAAGTTTACGTAGATAAATCATGGACGTGAATGATTTTAATAGAAGCAATGATTAATTACCAAGCTTGTATACTGGAAAATATATTGTTTTTAGGCGCGTATTCTGTGAAAAAGAAAGCGTAAGCGGTGATTACACACACCATTAACACAAAGGATTATACACCGAGTTATATTTAAATAGTTTAGTATCTAAAAGGTACGTATTCTCTATCTTTATGTGTACATATGCCATCAGGGACAAATGTACTGAATCGGAATGCCATAAAATTACTTTGGGTTTCAATAAGATAGGAACAAATTAACAAACAAATACAACTTGGGCACTTGTAATGCCGACGGCCACATCGTCCGACATATTTTAACTACACAAATTCAATAATTAGTGTGTCCCGAAATAGTATATATAACAGATAGACACTTGACTTACAAGCACCATTATAACCGCCGTTGGGCTAACTTTATAATTAAAATTCAATATACTTACATTTCTGTTGTAGTATACACAAATAGTATTTATAAATATACAATAAATCAAATATATCTAAAATATTTAAAGATTTTTTTATATATAATATGTTCTTATTTCGGTTGTGTAGTTACAATGAGGCTATTACTTCAAGTAAAATTGTTTTCAGGAACAAAGGTACTTCGGAATTAAAATTTTGATAAATCTAAATTTAAGATACATTTCCGTTAATGCATATGAGATAATAAATCTTAGTTTAATTAATGTTTTTCGCCTTTCTTCCAATATAGATGTAACGTTTACAGTTATTCCACATTCAAAGCAAAATAATAAATAAACAAAAACGGCACGAATACATTTACTTAGGTATTGAAATGTATATTGAGGATCACTTTACTATGAAGATACATGATAATGAATAATCGTCTTGTACAGGCAATCTTCCTGCCTCAGAAAGTGTGCTTAATTAAAAAAGATAGAAACTAGTACATGTGATTCCCTTACTTACTCAGTGTCAAATACAATTTTTATCCTTTTCTAGCGTTGACGGTGTATAATGGCTTGGATTAAACAGAGAGCCAAATGTATTACTAAATTGAAGATCAAATAAACGGCTTAACATTGTCACACAATCTAATCTATATACAACAAAGCTCTGCTTATACAAATCAGAACAAATCCGGATAAAATTAGAAAGGATTAATTTCGTATTATATATCTTATGTGATCAAGAGTCATATATAACTATTTTACGGTTCGTATTGTATCTGAATAGCACGCAGAATCTTAAAAATGTTAAGACATCACCGAAATCAATTTGAATCAATATGACCTTAAAAGGCGCCCAAAAGAGCGTTACATTTCACCGAAAAGATATAGATAAGATTGTAATTCAAATATTAAATAAACAGAAAAGCCTACCAACCTACCAAACACTCACCCACATGGCTCTTGAAAAACACCTACAATTGGCAGACTAATATTTTACCAAAATACATGAATTGTATTTTTCGAACATCTACACAAGCCCAGTTTTACTAGTCAAATGTAATCCGTAAAATCCGTGTAAAATAACATAAAATGAAAATGATGTATCCTTTGAAGGGGTCAATGATAGACATACATTACAAAATGTAAACTTGTTACAACGATAGTGATGCAAACCTACTGCCTTGCAGCTCCTCCATTTAATCTTCCAAACACAATTGACATATTTCTTAGTGCTGACATATTCTAAACTATTCTAGCCTTCAATGCAGAGACTAGCAAAAGATTTTCATAGAAAATGTCAAAACTGAAAGCTAACACCTTAGTTAGAACGTTTTTACGAGTATAATAGTAGTGAAAACAATGATGAATTCGTAGTTGAAAACAATAACAGAAACGAGACGTCTGAAACTGAAGCTAACATAGAGAAAGTTTTTGAAGAATTGATGAAAGTAAATACCAAAATCGATTGCGTTTCCCCGTGCATCCCCATCATGCATCTGGTTCATCAAACAATATTATAAACGTAAAACAAAGCTTAACAGGATATGTTTCTAACAAAATATTCATACTTACTATTTAATCGAAAGAAACCGTTCGAGTTAACGACAATTACCATAATCAAAATTCTCAAACTCAGGATCTGTAATTGAGGCCAGATTTCTCCTAATCATTAAATGAATAAGGTTTGAGAACAAGTTGACTTGACTAGTGAGAACAAACCTTCATAAATTAACTGCATTTAGAGACATAGTGGATGCGATTGTTGAGAATTGCAAAAGAGTTCTTGTTTGCCCTGAAACAGTTGCCGTCACTGAACAATCACTTGATCATCTCAATATTTCGAAATAAATGTCCATATAAACAGTGCATAAGTTCAGAAAGAGCAAATAAGAATGTGGAGATTTGCAGATACAGAAATGATATAAGTTCATAACTTATAAATACATATTGGTAACCCACCAGACATAGCTTCGATAAAGAATAAAGCTCATAGCTTAATCACGGATTTTGTATCACCTTTATATAGTACCGGTGGTTATGTGCTAACAAAATATATAATATTACTCGATAGTATATACAAGCAGAAACCCGAAACTCTAAATAATGTAAATGCTATAAAGAGAAAATTAATTTATTCATTTGAATTTCTGCTTCGTGAAAGCAGTGTCATGACTACATACATGAAGAAAGTCGTGTATCTGTTATCTACTCAATATCAAAAACAAGCTAGTAGCTGAGGAAATGCATAGAAAACTTATTATGATATTGGACCATAACAGCACGAAGGGAACACTTGATAATGCCAACAAAATGATATGCAAATATACTTACTCTCACCGAACTCTTTCTGATAACTATTTTGTTCACTTATGAACCTTATTTACATTGCCTCTTTGCTTAGTGTTATAGCAGACAACGCGAAAAAGTATTCCCATAAATAGTTCTCCTCGAAGGAACTATTACAATTAGCTTAGCAGAGCAGTAGGCGAGATACTCCCATGCTCGCATGTTCAGATTTCAGGGAATCGTATGAAGTCGATACTCTCTAGCCCATGCTTCAGAGTAGTATCGTTGAAATCGAGAGAATGTTAGCGTATAATAAGCAGAACTAGTTCTAAATCAAATACGTTTAGGGGATCAAATAATAATTTCATATTCCTAACTCAACAAATTTATTTGCTCAAAATAATCTAAAGTTAATCATAAATTAACAATCAGTCGTTAAAGTAACAAATTACTTAATCAAAATAACTCACAATTAAACTTGTATTATTATACTAAACAATTTTAACAATTTCGTTAGACTGTGGCACAAAAAACTGTTTCAAGAATGTAAACATTAATGTAGAATGCAAACTGACGTCAGTGTACGGGTGTAAATTTGTTTTTTTAAAGATCACTTTTTATTGACGCTGTCAGAATGTGCAATGTGACAATTGCAATAGTTTCATTCATTAACAAACGTAGTTATGTATATGAAAATGTGCTCCATTTCTCATGTGGATTATAGATTGTGTATGTGTTGATTGTTATTTTATTGTATATTATTGTTATGTCAAGAATTATTACAATTAAATATAATTATCAGATCTAATAAATGCAATAAATACTTCGTATATTAATACATATTCTACAACACAAATAAATTATTTACAACAATACCTTAAATTTTATATTAAGAAAAAGTTTGTGGAGAGAATTGCAGATACAATAAATCAGCATAACTTTTCATCTGTCTTGAGTGGAAACTTGGCAAACATCCTTACAGCAATTTAGTTACGCATCAGTGCAAAAGTTTACAGCATGAAATCAACTGCAACCTAGAAAAAAACTTGGATTTAGTTTCAGTCATATTTGTCGCACTGCGTAAGAACTATATTTGTAGCTAAAATTTTCCTATTCGTAAAGTTGAACAAAAGGTATCTATACCGAGAGCTTTGCTTCATGTTGAAATACTCATGCAATTACCACTATAATTCAAATTTGTCAATCAATAGCTTCCATACAATTATGCATATACATACGTGCTAATACCACTCAATAAGCCCTTCCGTTACATAACGTTTATGTACAATTTAATTTACATATATCCTAAACATAAACAGTTAGCATATAACACACGGATAAGTATGCTTCTAACTACTTCAAACTACCTATTCAGCAATAAAAAATGTACATTTAAAATATATGTAGGTTTCAGTGTAGAATATATAATGTTCAAAAATATATTTTAATCGATTAATGGCACACATACAATAGGTACCTATTAATTTAAAAACTGCAATAATGCGGTATAACTTCAAACAAAGCACCTGAAATTATGTGCCACAAAATAGACACATTTAACATTTATTCGTAGGAAAAAGTGATACATTACTATTTTTTCCAAACACAGTATTAATTGCGAAAAGTAAAGTAAAATACAAACCAGCGTTTCTTAAAATATATTCCGGCGTTTTCTGAAATACATTCAAAGGTTCCGTAAAATCTACATGTTCTTTTTCATAAGTCAAGAAAGTAACTTAAAAAGCGCTATAAACATTAACGTCTCTATAAAATTAAACTACTGGATAGTCCATACAAATGCGACATTTCGACGTCGCAAGTTGTGATGCGGCGCCGTCTGAATAATTTTGGGTATCTTACAGCAGCCCCCTAAGTAATCATCCGGTATCAGTGATTCTTCGGATACTTGAATATAAAAATATACTGCCAGTAGACAGCCATAATAGTCGCTTGTTGGTATGTATCTTAAAAATATAATTTGAAATTCTATCTATGAAGTTTTACAATCTAGATATTGCATGGCTTGTTTACGACTTGTATTTAGTTGCGAACAATTATTAAATATGAATTTAAACTTAAACTTTAACCTAACCCTTAAAAATTACTGTCACTGTATTTTTTGTGTTAATATGATTTCCAATATAAAGAAGTGATTTTTCTTATGTATTTAATGAAAAATAATAGTTGAAGGAATAATAGTGAGGTTATCTTTTCTTTTCGAACCATAAAAAGAACAAATTTTAAGTAAATATGCATCATATCTAAGGCAAATGTTTTTACATACAGGGTGGCCCATCGAAAACGAAACAGCCGAATTGTCATTGAAACGGTAGCTTTTTGAAAAGAATGCCGAAAGACGTTAAAGTGGTTGTCTAAGGGGACACATGTACATACGTTATAAATTTAACCTCCTAACTTTATCCGCTCTGTAGGGAGCTACCTCTTTCCATATCATCATAGGGAACAGGGGTCAAGTGATGCCTCAATTGAAGGGAAATTAAACTCTCTTTACAACGATACCATACTTGCTAGACTTCACTCAAACCGCGGACAATACTTTTTTTTGTAAAAAGATCCAGAAATAAAAAAAAAAGTTTTTGCAGTTTGCGTTTATTTTGTGCTGTACACATGTAAAAAATACATGTGTCCCCCTAGACAACAACTTTAACGTAGCATTTTTTTCAAAAAGCTACCGTTTCAATAACAATTCGTCAGTTTCGTTTTCGATGGGCCACCCGCAGAAAAATGCTTTTTGGGTCATCTGGTATGCAGATATTCTTCGATTACTTTTTTTGTTAATTTAAAGATTAGAACATATTCTTTAATTTTTGTGTAAAATAAATAATTCTTTATTCATTATTTTTTGAGATAGTGTATTTCTTTTATGAAGTTGTCTATATAAAAATGATCATAGCTCTTTAAATATCCTGTATAACTTAGTGCAGACCCACACATATGCGGAGTGTTCCATTTACAAATGTATATTTGGTACACCTCGTAAGTATAAATCAGCTGTGTAGGTGTATTTACGAAGCAAAAAGCATGAGGCTATCGACAATTTTAGTAAACGACTAATATTCCCTATTATTAGGAAATTATAGACCATTGTCACACTAAAACGCGCCTTGTACAAGATAAGAAATGATGATAAGAAATTTATCGATTGATCAACGAAAGAAAATATTTCAAGAACTTGTCCATTCTAAAACATAAATGAGTAACTTACTTTCCAAAAGCATTTTATACCAATCACAATACATAACTACTATACTTATACTCAGTTCTAACGTCTTCCGACTTCAGCGATCTCAAAAATGCTGATTTTTTATAGATGTACAGATAAAACAATCTGGTAGTATTAACTCGTACTATATCTACTTAATACCGAATTTTTATTCTACAATTAATTGAAGACTATGCGCGAATATTATGAAAATAGTTAATTATGTTTGTTAGAGTAAGGTATGAACCTGGACAGGAACTCTCGATAACAAAGCATTACAATTTTCTCCAACAGTCAAGCAGTCATAATGGCGCTGAGTTCTAACATCATCAGCTCGAAATTAGTCTGGTAGTGGCTTAAAAGACCAAACAACCTAGGCAAAAAAACAGAGTTGTATTATGCTGGGTACCAGGACATACTGGAATCAGAGGCAACGAAGGAGCTAATCTATTAGCAAAGAAGGCCGCCAAAACTTAGTTTGTGGGACCGGAAGCGTTTTGCAGTATAGAAGTGAGCGGAGTGATTTAAAGGACTGTGGGCTCGTAATAAACGGATATAACATCGGTATCACCAAACGCCACAACTTTGATTGATTAATTGGAACACGTGTTTCGATAACGCGTGGATTCTCATCATCGACTGAATAAATAAAATTAAAACTATCCGTATAAACATCCCCCTCTTCTATATAGTATAAACAAGCATAGCATGCAATTCTTTATCTAGACCGAACAAATCGCTAACACGTGTTGAAAAGGGACCGTCCTTTCTTAAATTATCGAACAAGACCGATTTCCCAAGAATCGATGGTTCTTTGTTCATGGGCTGTTCGTGTTTATAAATATAAATACTCTCATATGCGTCCAATTCTCGTGACCTCGTTAACCTTGCTAGAACTACTTTGAATAAGACAAGGCATCCTTTGCTTACAAGGTAGTGACTTTAGATTCTGTGAAGCGGAAGATGAAAATCCGGAACACCTGACAGCTAACTGCACCGCTATTATGGAAACCTGAGCTAATTACTCGACCAAAACGTCATAGATAAAGTAGAAATAGCTTCTCTGAAACTAAAAAGCTAAAGGATGGGATGCCCTAAGAGCGGACAAACCCCAGCAGCTTACAGCTCATGCAACTGGGCGCAATATATTAATAAGTCCCAGTGCAATATCACCCTCAATTAAATCTAAATCTAAATCTTAACCAATATATACCTACTGCATCGCATAAACAATAGAAAAATTATGACCACTTGCCAGAATTTCATATGATTCACGACATTAGTAAGTTACAAAATCTCCTATGAAATAAACTCAAACAACAAATTTTGCTAGTTAATAGATGAGCCCGACTGATATGTCAAAGGCACCAGTAAAACCATAACTTTAATATGAGGAACATAAACAGTCGCACTTTGTTCGGGAAATAACAAGTACTCTTTTGTGTGTCCTTATATTCCTGTAATTGGCGATTGTTAACTACCTTGAAAGCTCTATATAACTAAACTTTTTTACAGATTTCTTTACAGAATTCCACCTTTACGTTTATTGTACAATTAGTTACAGATTTCACTATTTCGCTTCAAACCATAACTCCGAAGCATAGCTTAACAAGTAAGTAATCCCAGTTAATTAAAGTTTTAAACTGAAACAAAAGATCTAAAAATCTCACTTCTTAGATAAAGGCAGCAAGAACCTCGATTCCAAGTTGGAAGCGACAAATTTGTCTTAGCTTTCGTATTTTAGTTTCCACTCGCACTGTTTATTTTATATTACGTAAATAATGGTAAGGATCTAGGATATTTCACAACAATGACAATGTAGGTATTAACTTGCCGCTTATTCCAAACAATATTATTGTATTTATGCCTTAAAGAATACAAAAATAATTCGAGCTCTATAGAATGTTTCAGATATGTATTTATATAATTGTATATTTACAACATAAATGTCTGCGTATAGAAAGCGTCTTTTCAACAGTGATGAATTACATTACTTTTCGAAGTAGTTTCCACTAATATTTAAGCATTTATAATTAGAAGACTTCTTGTTCAAGTAGTAGAAAAATCTTTATCTTCCTGTCGGCGCCACTTATATACAACTTACTTTATCGTTTCTCGTTGTCCTATGAATACACGATGCGGAAAAATATTTGCATCGTCAGTTAAAACCAAAACTTCAGCAGATCCTGCTGAAGGTCGTGCAGAACTAGAAATATCAATGATGAATGATAGACATAGTAGATACATTAAATTGATAGTTAGTTAATTTTAAATAATTTTGCATTACTCTATACTTCCCTTAAGTAGCAGGACTACAGAAAGATGTTATGGTATGTCGGTGATAGTAGTCGTAAAAAACGTCAATAACTAAATAAATTTTTTTTAGAAAAACTATTAAGAAGATGGAGAAGATTTATAAGCAACCTATCAAGTATGTCTTGCCAATTTAAATAAAATTGTGGTTTTATACACCGATAAAGTGAAAGATTGAAAATAACTGTCTTAACGGTCCAATCACCTATTGGTGACTGGTGGTCTGTCAGTCGCCCTAAGTTCTACACTTCTCTTCGCTGTTCCACTTAATAACATAAATTTTAAATGATATCGAAATCAACTCAAAATAAGATTTCAACTGTTTTACGTGCCCTTAAATTTCAAAATTTAAAGGCACGTATTTTCTGTATTCGAGAATGTATTCAAGACTACGTAAGATACATTACATGGGAGCCTCTATATTCTTATAGCATATAAAAATTCTAAAATTTACAAAAAAATAAGGGAAATTCTTGGGAAATTCTTTATCTAAACAAATACTTATTATAAGGAAAACATTTACAACATTGTGAATATTATTAACTTCCCTAACGGGCGACTGAGCAACTAAAATAGTTACCGTTGGTCTTGCAATATAAACCCAGAAGGTTTGATTTGAAACGGTGAGACCCAGTCACCTGTATTCCCTTGGAAATGTAACCAGCAACGGGTTTAAATAAAACGTACGGAATTAAGAAAAAGAATAATAACGCTTCCATAGACCAAGGTACATGTTAAAGCTAGCTATTAACATTGCATGTTTCCATTTGCGTGCTACGTTCAGTTCTAGGTATCTGTGAAGGCGAATATTTGAAAAACTAGGTATTGATTTACAGCTACCAAGATAGCACTATAAATAGCTTTCCAAGTTGAACGCTGATGAAAACTTTATAAGTATCTTTGTTAGGTTTATTTTTCTATTTCATATATGTACGCGTCGAAGCAATTTTAAATCGGGTTTATTACAAAAACCATACTGCTTGTGGAGCTATGTGTATGTATCTAACAGAAATGCTCATACAATACCGACCAAAAATATTTTGTGTATTGAAGAATTCCTTCAAGTAGTTTTATATTCTGGAATTATTAGTTCTTGTACTCCATCTGTCAATTAATCTTGCAAAGTAACGCAATGAAGGAATTGAGACTAAATACATATTACGCTAGACTTCGAAAACAGTCACATCCTAGATAAATTATTCATAAATTCATTGATAATTATTATTCATAGAATTTTCATCACACAAAGCAACTCCCAACGTAGTATTATCGAATTATCTGGTGAAAACAGTGGTGGCCGTACCACTCTGCTAACACTACTTCCGATGTTAGGAATGCGGGCGCCAGTATGTTTCCTCGCTCATTTGTCCGGTGACTCCGAACTATGGTACGGTATATGTATAGTATATACAGTTGCCTTATCGCGTCCTATGTGTGAACATTCATTATCAAAATTTAACGTATGCATCACTTAAACTTTCTCTATTTTCGGTCATGACCAAAGATGCGACGTATTTATCTAAAATAAATGTAAATAAAAAATACACATGTGTATATTGTTGAAATTAAATAATCTGGATGAATAAGTTTATACTGTGTTTACACAAAGATCAAAAACAAGTTATTCGTTATACATATAATACTATGAATTAATTAGTATTTGTTAGTTTTGTACTCAAGATTATTATTTCAATTGCATTTGTATGCAAAAGCGACTGGTCATCATTAGTTGTCATTCAATCGCGCCAATAGAGTTATATAGAAATATTATGTGGCTACGCCTTCTAAATCTGTGCTGGTTAGTACACAAAATTATTATGTATTTAAATAATCGTGGTATATTTCCAAATGTGGTACTTTAGTAATTGTAACATTATGTATATTTGAAAAAATTTGTGTACTATATGTCCATCTTTCTAATTCCTGCAGTAGTAACGTTTACTCGTAACTACAGACGAGGAGTCAAATTGACCTCAATCACCTAGTAAATTCTTGGTTTCTTTCCATCCTTGTTAAATATGCACCTGTATGTTTTAGTACCTTTCTAGCTGTTAGTGTAAAATCGTCTACCAAAATTGTATGCTACTTTTGTAACTAGTTATCTGTTCATGGCGCGTGAAAGTTTGTAGAAGTCAAGAAGATGTCAAAAGTCTTTTTTTTTATGAATGATAATTATTGCTTAAGCATCAAATTGATCTTCACGTTTTATCTAGGTTGTAGTTATGAGTAAGTACGATGTGATTGAATCTTTAAAGAGGGAAATAGAAGATAAAGAGTTTGAGGAAACATTGCTATATGGGATAGAAGAGGTTCGTTCAGTGATATCGAAACGTTTCTGGGTTTTGACTGCGTCATTGTATTATAATATACGAGTAAACGAAAAAAGACGTCTACTTTTTGCATTATACAGCGTGTCCACGAACAACCTCTAAAGAATGAAAGGGTTGGAAAAAGCATTTCCGGACCCAAGATTATAAACACTTTTTTCATATCTCTGTATCTACAATCATTCCTCTCATTCTTTAGGAGTTGTTCGTGGACATGCTGTATATCCTGAGCCACAAAATAAGTTTTTAGAGAATGCCATAATTTAAATAAGTGATGTCTGAGATTGATCCAACGATTTAACCTACATGTCTTACAAATGTCAGTCAGAAGCGTAGGTTCAATCATTAAATAAGACCGACATGTAAAAAATTTTGACATTCAGTAAGCTAATCTAACATTCAACAAGTGTACACACAGCTAGCAAAATTAGAGAATATTGAAATCGTTACATTTATTTATATAGAGAATCACTTCTGATGTTTATAGTTTAAATCAAGAAAAATACAAAGGAAAAAAATACAATTTATTAAATAAAAAAATTTATTAAATAAGTCAGTAAGTGTCAGATCGTCACCGCATTCATATCTATAATGTAAAATACTTCATTTAAAAGAATTTATAACATTTTCTAGAATCCAAGGAGCATCATTAGTTTCTTTGATCTTACGAGTATTAGTGATACTTTGTTGCAGGTTATTAAGATCAAAAACAGGAGCTTCAAAAATAGAATTGTTTAAGTACGACTCTAAAAATGAATGACACGGTGTTAAATTGCAGGAACGAGGTGATCAGATCGTGTCTATATTTAAGCTAATAATTCGATCTTCAAAAAATTCTCTCAGAAAAGCAATGTTTTAGTTGGTAGTATGTGTACGTCATTTCCATCTTGTTGGAAGTAACCTTCCTGCAGTTCATCATCATGTAACATAACATTAACTACTGTTTAAAACTTGCTATTTTTAATTGAGGTACCCTCAAAAACATAGATCTGATAATCCTTCTCTGACAAACAGCTACCCAAATTTTAATTTTCAATGGATCCAATGTCGCTCCACAAAAAGTGTGGATTATTTGCGTTGGACATCGTCATATTCTGAGGATTTATGAAGCTAGGGAGATGAAATTATGATTTATTGGTAAACGTAACATTTTCACTACCTTCAGTACTGTCGTTTCCGTTTGTCTACAAGAAACATTTCATGGGTCACTTACAAGCGGTAAAGATGTAAATATATGTAAATCATAGTTAAGGTTACATCTGCAAATGCCGCAAGAAAGACCCAACTCTTGATGGAAATGTTGCACAGAATGTTGACGACGTTCTTCGATCAATTGCCTTACCGCTTCAACATTTTCTTTCTTTTTTAACCCTTGGCCACCGCTACCCTTTTTGCGATACACACTCTTTATTTCCCTGAATATTTGCATAAAAGGTCGAATTCATTGTGTAAAATTGATCATATTGGATAGCAATATAAACAAATTCTTATAGCGAATTCTAATATGCATCTCGTTTACCATTCATTTTAGTGCAATTTCTAACATCAATGTAACCATATGTATATTATTCCCACTGTATGTTATAATAATAGAAAGACCATTATTAAATAACTAATAAATTGCGGAGATATTTATGGATAACACTTCAAAGATTAATGTCAATTCCCTGAACTTAGACGTGACTAGTATATCCATCCCATTCGTTCGTGGCCTACATAAGATAAAAATTTTGTGTCTCGCTTGATATGTAAAATTTCAGTTCGCATAGAACGCAAAAAGAGAATATTTACAGACTTTACTTACTTCATAAATATATCAAAAAACCGGTTGTAGTTTTCTATGTTGGAAGTCATTTTTGTAGTATAATCTGCTGTTTATGTTTTGTCGGTCTATAAGATGACACTATGCCCAAAATTTTGTAAGAAATGAATTCCAAACAAATTTACTAGCAAGTATATACTGTCCTACTATAAATCGATTAAAACGTGTATACACTAAACAATTTAATGATCACATAATATTTGTATGTAACCATCGTTGAAAATATTTTGATTTTTCGCTTTGTTTTGTATTTTTCGCAATGACCACACGCCTGTACCGTTGTTTGTACGTCTGTAATTACAGATTAGAGCTTTATGTCATTACCGATTAAAACCAAACCGTTTAGTAAGATTTAACAATCACTACAAATATCAAGTGTTCCATATAAAAGCGACATATTAGATTAACGAAGTTATGTTTCAAAGATATAGAACTAAGCTCAAATGACTCATTAAATAAAAAGGCTAAAGAAACGGACTTTTGTCAACTTAAATCATGTCGAAAAGCGCTAGCTTCAAGTTCCCCTTTGTAATGTTTTCAAGATGATATACTACTTCCGCAGACACTTTCAATAAAATTTAAAATATATCTGAAAGAGGTTAGTGGTGTATTTTATCTAAGTACATCGTCTCAAAGATATCAATATATTCCGAGAAAGGTAGCATTGAACTAACACACCAGTAGGTACCGATGAATAGCGTAGCGTACTGCACATCTACACAAAGACTATTACAACCATTTATACGCTCCCTTTATACGCTCCCGTATAATCCGAAATCCTCCCGATATATGACCATTTTATGTAATATACCAGCTATTGTGTATTTAGCACTTCAATAAACTGATTTAAAACAACTTATCGCAAAATAATATAACCAATAATACTAATAGCCAATAAATCTCCCGGCCTACATATTTTGGAGTAGTATAATAATTAAAATTCTTTTAAAATATTAACTTTTCTTCCGCTGTAGGGTACCAATGTCTTAAATATGTGTTCTACTCGTATATGTCAAGTCTGTCAGAAAACTGGATGCCATTCTCTGTAATTCTGAACTCTCTGAACATTTAGAGTTCTAAAAGAGACAATATATTATCAAAAGTTATTTTAGTATAAAAATATTTATTACAAAGGTTTAGAACAATTTGCCCTATACTCTCTCACTGTGTTATTGCGATGTTTCTGCGTAACGTTTTAACAGATATTAAGCCTAAACGATGTATACAAAAAGGTTGGAAGACCATATGTATTTGCGAATAAATCGAATAGTAAGACGATTAGAGAAATACTCCAAACAATCCCCCAAAAGCAAAAAGAATCTGTGCGCAAATCCTCATCAGCCAGGACAAATCCTTATATACAAAAACTCAATTTTATTCGCTGAATATTTCCTGAAATATTTATTACTACTTCAAAAGTTAATAAATAAGTTGCGAAATTTGTGTTGACATAATATCTAACTGACAATTACAGTGAATAAAATTTTATTGAACAATACCGATAATCCGAATAAGTTTCATATAGAATATCTGTCTAAGAAACTGAGATTAAAACAAAGATCAAAAAAGTTTGTATTAGCTTCTTAACGATCGGTAATAAAAATATACTCGGTATTTCCTTCATTACACGCGTTTATTAAGGTATTTCTTTCAATAAGTTTCAACGAACTTGTTGACAGTTACTATTCTCAAAAATTAAGTCTTCTATATAGCTAAATATTTAGCTTTTTACACACCATTTGTTGTGAATATGTCGAAGATTATTACGGGACTCCATGGCGTGAAGTAATGTAGACCTTACCTCACTGACAACATTTTTATAGTGGCTTCACCCTAAAATTTGTTGACTGTTTTATTCGCTGTGTCCGCAACATTCTTATACTATCAGAAGAGGCTTCCGTAGCAAAAAATATGCATATTTGCATATCATAATCAAATTTTCTAAAAAAAGAGAGGTAAATAATGCAGCACTGAGTTGTAGAAATAACAAAGTAGAAAGTTAAAACTTCACAGCTTCACAAACAAACGTAGTTTAAAGTTATCAAAGCGATTGCGGCACTACATATACTCACAGCTAAATAATTTACAACTCCTATCCGTTTTGAAGATTTCTATATCCGGTCCTTTTACCCATATCTGTAAATCAGCAAATTCCGATTTCTCGATCTTGAGCCTTAGCTCTCTCTGTCTCCCTCTCTTTTCAAAATGTCGAATTAATTTAAGTTCTATCTCTGTTTAAATCACCAACTGTAAACAGTCTTTCCATTAAAATGAAACATCAAGAGAATAGGAATAAACAAACAATATAGAAATGCATTTGCCTGTGTGAAAATTGACGCGTTTGATATTACACTTAACGAGATCGTATTTTACGGATTCCACATAGCGCATATTTCCTTCACCCAATCGCAAAATGCTTTTAAGATATTATATCGAGTTTTAGAATCCAAGATAATCTATCTTGGTTGGACGTAGTAGAATTATCTCACGCGACCAGGAAACACAGTTGCACTTAAGCCGCAGCCTAAGCATACATTTTATATGTGACATAACTATAAACTGCATCCAAATGTTGGAAAACCTTTAAGTTACTACCACTAGTATATTTATACAAATAAATTTCTGTTGATTGCAATAAGCACAGATGTTATAACCTGGCTCTTCTTTTGAATATTACACCCCGAAATACTTCTGTGCAATCATACTATATGGGTTTCTCCAAATTCAAAAGTAATTTGATTTTTAGAGAACGAATTTGCTATTGTTATTGACATAAATAGTGTAATTACATCCATATTTTCACAATCCGCGTTTTACAATTTTTGAATACTATCAGAACCGTTTAAATGAAGTTTCTTCTCCTCAAAACATATTACGCTCTCTCATTCATGAGTCCATGGCATATTATGTCGCACAAATTTCACTCTTTCTTGTTTATATGGCTTCATTAAATATTATTTGATACCTTTGTCCATCTAGCCTATATTACATCCCCCATTTATCTAATATAAAATTAATAAAATCCCTTTAGATTTCCGCTTCTATTTGTAACAAGATATATTCTCTTGTTAACCTACACGACAACAAAATTACAGTCGTGCAATTTTTTTGAGAGGCATAAAAGAGATATTAAATGGTGAAAGCGAATTCCAATTTAGGTAGTACCTATAAGAGAGAAATAAGACGTTTTTAAAAGCATTATTTTAGTAAAATATTTAGACGATTTTAGAATACATCCCAGCATGTGGGAAATAGACTTACAAGATATCTCAATATGTAGGTTCAATGAAAATCTTGTATCGAAAAAGACGCCTACGTATCTAATACTACTTGCTTTTACGAGAACGTTACTATCAATGTATGATGAATAACGCGAGTGCATTTTACGAAGCGATTTTAAAGAGAGAAAATTACATTTTCCTATATTAAGGAGTAGATTATCCGCTCTAGACCAATTTACAAAAATGTTCATGTCATTTTGTAGATCTTACACGTTATTCTGGTTAGAAATACCGGTACACAAATTTACAACAGCGTCGCAACGTATGCAGTAACACCACACGACAAAGATTGCAACGGGCGATTGAAAATTATAATAAATAGTAGTGGAACCTTGGAAAATCACCCTATAAATAACATACTCCTCTAAAAGCTATTCTAAAAGACAAAGTTGAATCTATTACTTAAGTAAAAATCAAATTGACATGCACAGTTAACGTGAACAACAAAACAATATCAAATTTACACCGCATCAGTAATTTATGACTTACTGTGTCGAATGCGTGTAAAAAATCAACGATCATTGATCCACTTATCCCCGGTCATTCAATTTTAACATAAAATAACAAAGACAAACAGTATTTATCTGTTAAAAAGTAATAGGTACTGAAGGTGCTCAAACTGATGATTTTGTTCTTGAAAGCATTTTTCTCATCTTCGTATTAATAACTGACAGCAGTTTGGATCAATACCTGGCTGATCAAAAAATCTATCAGCAGACATTATAAATGGTCTTGCTTTATTTCTGATACGCCAAGAAAATAATACACTTCGATTATAAATGAAACTTGCTTTATTTCTGAGGCATACACTTCATTTCAAATGAAACATTGAGGGAATTAAAGTCGAGACTACGATGGATGGCATAGGTCTTCTATGACCAATCTACCTATTTCCGAATATTTCTTGCAAAATTTGATTTGCTCTTCGAGAAAAGTATTAATGGATATCTATCCAGATAAATACGTTGAGCTTGAGAAGAATTTGATAAATTGCTCCTAATCATGTCTCTGTATTCTGCGCAAATATAGAAAAATAGTTTTAAAAGCAATTTAAGAAAAGTTACACGCAACAGAATCTTGTCTTCATAATCGGACGAAATGTCTTCTTTTCTAGGGATCCTGTATCTTAAATACAAAAGGTAATCAGACATTAGCGTATAAAAACTTATAGTTAGAGTTTTATTTATTTATTATTGTAGTTTCTCTAACATTACCCTGTATAGTCATAAAGACATGTTAAGGTGGTGGTACAAAATTTCTGCAAATAACTATACATATATAGGATAATTTTCGAGTTATCATGTATTTCCTTTTCTAAAAATACTTACTACACGAGCACATTGCTAACTTATCTGGAAAAGTACATATTTCGATGGTCAAGTTAATAAGCTTGCAGATAGGTGCTCCAAGAGCAAATCCAATATCAACTAATACCCAATAGAATTTTTTCGGTTGCTGAGATCAATTCAGAATTTGGCTGTGAATTGCGTTAGAAGCATCAGTATATATAAATAATTTCTAGGCGAAAGAATTGGTTATTTCATTTTCATGTTCCACGATGACTTCAATTAACAAGCTACAAGCGCGTAAGTTCTGCTTTAAGACAAGTATGATCTATAGTCATTTACTATTAGTTCCTTTCTTAGTATTTGTACTTGGTACAGTTCCATTCAATTCTATAACTCTCTTTAAACTTACAGTGGTAATTTAGGAAAAGCATGCAATACTACACCAGCTATAACAACAAAAGGTGGAAAATGACACTAAATAATATCAGAACAATACAAATGTATTGCATTCTTTTAGATATGATGTCATGATATCAGCATCAACCCGGGAAAGATCACTATTTATTTCCGACTGCTGCTAAACTATATAGTTCTACACAGTGAAATATCGAAATTGAAAAAAAATGAATTTATATTCATGCAATAAATAAACTCTTCTCATATCTTTTCTTCCACCTTTCCCTTTAACAAGAGCAAGACCACGTTTAAAAAACTACGTTTTGTTCGTATTTAGTCTGCGGTCTGCGAATTCAATCCAAGTATGTTAACGTCTGCTATTATACATTTCGTCTACAACAACTACGCATTAATTTTCATCTTTATAATTTTTTCAGCATTTTTTCTAAATATTTTCAGCAAATATTCGAATATGGTTGCTTTCCATGAATATACTTCTATTATCATCACATTTCTATAATTTAAACCCAATATGTATTACAATTTGATTTGATGAAATCCTTTCGATACTCTGTAGTTTTTTTAATATATTGTATCTCTAATATTAACTTTCCGATATTCTGAATTATTGAAGTTGAAGACGCAAAAACATGTAGCGTATTCACTTCGTTTCATATCACGGGCTTCTATTTCCTATATTTTTTACATTACAGCATGAGAGCTGTATCAAAACGCAAACGTGACTAATATAGATAACAACAGGCATAACAGTAGCGTTATCACTCTTCCTCCTTTTATACTCCTTTAATAATAAATCAAACCTAGATCGAAATTTCTAAATCTCGCACGTCAAAAATGTTTAACCTTACTCTGCTATTCTTAGCTTTACCGTTTTGGTATAGGGGTTGATAATGTTGTAATAAATATTTATTAATATTCCACTTTCCAAACCAAAAATAGCTTCCTTATTCCTTCTTTATGCGTTATAAAAAGTCTATAAATTAAAAATTTTAAAAAGAAATTCCTTGAAGACATACGTTATAACATGTATAAAAATTCAAACACCCACTCTACAATTACAATAGTAGTTTTATATTAGTTTTACCAACACATTCTTTCGTAAAGACGCTGCACTATTTTTTAATATACTTTTATTTCCTGGTATCTTCTGTCTTACGGTTGGATCTAGTCACATGTACTCTCGTTTCCCTCTTTTCTATTTTACTGTGTAAATATTTGTTGTTTGTTCAGTAGCCTTTCCTCTGTTTTACCTCTTGATACTTTATTGTCTCATTTATCTTAACCACATACAATTCACGATATTCCACTTTGATGTTAATAAGTTTCAACCTCCTTTTCTTGATTACATTACTTGTGTATTATTAATGAGAAGAACAAGGAGTCATCCATGTTCTTTTCCTTGTCGTCTATAATGTCATAATAAACAAGTAACATTTGCAACCAGACTATTATCTAGGTATACAATTGTTATTAATCTACATATTAGTATAAATATTTGTTTATAATATATACTTATTATTTTTAACTACTACTTAATATGGCGAGTTAGTAACGTAGCTAGCACACTTGTCTTCTAGTCCGGGGCTACCGGGTTTAATACCTTGGTTTAAAAACTGTATTGTTCACATACCATACAATTTTTTATAACGTGCTCTGCAATCACAATATAATCTGTGTAAAAAGCTCTCAAGACATAATAATATTTATTTCAACTAGTGGTAAATGTTTCATTCTTAATATTATATATTATAGAATAATGTTAGCTATTTCGGAATGCTAAGACTTCAATTGTTATTATCATTACGATAGCAAAATCACTTTACTGTAAACATGAAAGTATGAAAAACCTATTATATATACAATAAGTTGACATATAGGAGCACATATTTAGTAATAATTTTCTCAAAACAATTAAAATTCGTTAATTCGATTGTGTTTTGTATTTCTGTTGCCTGCTTATTTACGCGAAGATTCATAAACTGCACCTATCAGTCACAGTAAGATTTGATTGCATATAATTTGTTATAATGGTATTGAGAATGTGCATATAAAATATGAAGTTTGATGGTCCGAAAGTCTGAAGTGGAAGAGGATGACATAATAAACAGTGCGAAATAATTTGTGATGCGTTCTTTTGATCCACTAGCAATGACCATGGTGATGGGATGGATGGAAAAAATGATAGTGGCAGTGATAACCCAGACCGAAATATTGCATATGTGAGCTTTTATACTTCTCCAAGCAGCTTCGAGGGTGGAATAAAACCACCAATCAAAAATTTAATTCAACTAACATAATACTGTTTAACACACGCAGATAAATATTATCTTGAGTTAAAACAGACTTTTTCAGTTCAAAACAATCCCGTATTTGTATATCCCCAAAACTATTTAGTGTTATCACAAGAATATTATCTTCTAAGGAAATTGTTGTGACGCAAAACAACATTGTTTTAATGTAAGAATATAATGGGTTTACTTCAAGTACAACGATTGGTTGAAATTATTCCTCCAATTCCCATAAAGCTAAAATACACTTTTAATAATCCATTATTAAATATGTACTTTTATTACTGCAAATGCCCACGCCTTAACTATAAAAAACTTATATGTATCTAATTCTCGCAAAATGGTGCACGCAGATAAAAGGATTGAAGTCGAATGCAGTCGAATGCAATCTCGAACGCAGCTACTCAAAATTTGCAATTCAGCTATTTCACAAATAGGGAAATTATGCAGATCAAATACATATTTTACAACAAATATAGTCTAGATTCTATTAAACCCATTTACTTATTCCAAAAGAATGTGTTTGAATCAAAACAAAAATATTCTAGCATTAAAAATATTTGGGTAAAACAGTATATTTTCTTAATTCAAAAACATTTTTCTCTGTGTGCATGCACCTAGTTATCATAAAAACGTATGGCTGCTGACCAGAGAAGTCTTCTCTGTTGCTTGCAAATAAAATTATTACGCAGGAATGATGAAGCACTTCTTCTATGCTATGCCATTGCGAGGCATTCCTCGCCGTTGAGACGTTTGCACCTGCAAAGGTAAAGGATTTAAACATAAATGCATATATGAATAAACGAATAAATATATAAACCTATGGTCGCCGTATAAGTACCAACTGAGTAACTATATCCCTATTTTGGTTTAGAAAAAGAAAAAACATTGAATTTGACGATTAAAGAACTAGAAGAGCACTTAACGACAAAATATCACTGACATGTTAAATATGAGATCCGTTTATTACCGAATGGAAAACGTATATTATACCGAATATCTACGTAACAATTAATAAACTTCTGAGGTAGATGCATTCAGTATATGTCGAGTAAGTCAGCAATATGTAGCTTGGAATTTTTTAACCAACCTGAAGAACTGACGCATAAGAATTTGGGATTAGAAACAGTGCAAACTGTAGCTCGACATGTAAGAATTTTTTTATGTGATCTACTGACCGACTAGCTCTATGGGCGAAAATTACTCCTGTTAATACATTACATCAAAATAAGCAAGATGTTCCAAAAGGGAATGAAACTATAGCAAAATCATGAAGTTACATCTTCTTAATGTTGCCGTAAACAAACTGATTATGGAGAGCTACGCATCTAAGATGAACGAATGCGTAATTTTACTATACTATGCATAATAACACAGCTGTTAATAACGCCGTCAGAAATAATGCCAAGATTATCTCCTACTACAATAAGACAAAAGTGTGAAGACGTCATAGGTATCCACATGCACATATAAAAGGCAACGCAAGCGATGGCCTATGACTTTTTTCATTAATATAATATGTTAATGGTGCAGCACTAAATCTTTTACCAAAATTATTGCGCTGGCATCACTCACAAATGAAAAATCTTTTTAAAATAATGAATAAAGAAACTATTACTATTATACTAATCTAACTCTGACTCACTAACTAACTAACATACAACGTAGCATTGTAAGAATTCTGAAAAATAATATTGATATATTTAATTTACTTGCAAATCAAACACATGAAATGATCAAGAGAAACACTGTTCTCTTATAATGAACCGCATTACGCATTAATCAAGCACCGCGACTTGTGAAATAAAGTAGTCATCGTCTTTTATTTGATTTTCTGAGGAAAAACTTACTTTAAATTGAACTTTTCTCTTTGTTGCATCTACTAGAACAATTCAACGAAAATCAATAAAGTCGTATTACATCTAAAGCTTTTAGACGAGTATTACCATATACCACCCCTCCCGTAATCCAAATTCAATCTCGACACAAAATAATAGAAAGAAATAGAACGCTCAGAAATAGCACTGCTCCTCAATAGTTAAATCTAATCATACACAAAAGTTAGGATATAGCAAGGTAGGATTTGCAAATAATTCTGTAAAAGTCGCGTTATGTATAGATACTTGATTACCATACACGAGGTGAAAATTATCTTAATTTTAGATCACTTGATTATATTCTATATTACTTTAGTGTGCGCTCGATTTAGAGAAAGAGAATGAACGTTTCAGAATATTTATTCATGCTACTCTTTACTCTAAAACGCTATTTTATCCAATTGAAAATAATTTCGTGTCGTCAATTTAATGTCAATAGATTTACTCAGATTCAGTTTTGTATTGAACGGATCATTTATGCACAATGAAATGATAGTCTAAAATGGATCTCTCTTTTCGATATCGCAAATGCTTAATTACTTATTAAATAAATAATAAGTAATTCATTGTATGGAAAAAAAAATGCTAAGTATACAAGACAAGTATAAAGCGCAAAAAGATATTATTTGATGTAATCGTCGTTGAACAACATGTTTCATATTGCTCTATTCTAAGCTTTTAAACCGGCAATTTCTTCTTTTTTTAATGTGTGTTGGGTGCTTAGTTGCAGTGACTAGTGACCAGTGCAGTGTAATATTATTAATACTATATTTTATTTATTAATACTACTATTTATATAAAACATAATTTCTACTTCGCACATTGCTCCAATTTTAACTGTTGTTTTGAACATATCGAAATATATTTTTTCTAATACATCTTGAAATATTTCATATACGCCTACTCCATCTTATATTATCCTAAAATTTCTCTCGATTAGATATAAATGTATCTGGCAGAATTTAGAAAAAAAGAAGTTTGTAATTAGTTTGCAGAATAACCCATCGTGTTGAAAGCTTACTCTCTCGTGGAACAAACTTTTCTCTCTCCGAGTGATTCTTTCATTAGGGTAACAATTCTATAGACTTATTCTAAAGTAAATTATCTGTTTCGAAATCTAAATCGACATGGTGGTATTAATCAATGTTTTCAATCTCTTGACAATCTTTTATATTCAAATAAAATATTAACACATATTAAAGACGTTAAATATAAAACATACGGGTTGTTTGTTCTATGAAACTATTTTAATATTAACATCAATGTTATTTATAGAACTATCTGATGCTCCAGCATTATTTAGTGAATATTTTTCCTACACAGTAGATATAGTATGAAGAGAAATTTTTCAAAATAATTGTCAAATTGTTAAAAATCTAACTAAAAGATCCACTTATTTAATGAAAATCGTATGAATATTATCGTACCTGCACCACAAATTGCATAAATTTAGTTCTATACGAGATAAGTAGAGAAACATGGATGCCTCGTGAATGAGAAGTCTTAATGTAATGTTTACTATGGACTGAATCAATCAGTCAGTCAGGACAAAGCTCTTTAAGGTGTAGATAATGTCAGAAGCAAACACCCATCTACGGCAACGAACCGTAATTATATTATACGTATATTGTAGTACTAGTACAGAGATTAAACAACATCCTTTTCTTCATATATTATAATTTCTTCAAGGAATTACGCCGGAATTAGTTCTGCCAATCGTTCAAAACTAAATTCCGCTACATTACTATATTACTGATTTCTGATGCTAGCCATCATAAAACCCATACTTTCCAAATGTTGGTGGTAGATTGTATTACAAGACTTAGAGCAGAAATTATTGATCAAGTCGTAGTATACCTAAAACGAAAATTGACCCTTTTTTAGAACGTAATGGGGGAGGGAGAGAGGGCATTCAGCAAAAGCAAATACTTGTAGATGTATTGGTAACACTCTGATGTGATTAGTTACAATTTAAAGCTTGGCCACTCATACCAACGTGCTCCTGATCCATCTGTGTGCTTCTGCGAAATTAAATCAATTTTGCAATAAAACTGAATATGAACTATTCTTAACGCAGATAATCTGGTATATACTAATGTTTGTATTGCTCTAGTTGCCTCTATCTTACACCTTCATCCTTAAAATTTATTAAAAAGTTTCCTATTGAATGTTTTGAACAGAATTTAATTTAATTGGTTATTTACATTCTATAACTTACTGGCTTGATAAATTCGAGATTGAAGTCGAATAAATCTTCTTATTATGATCTTCTAGTGCATCATAAATTACCCGTAAGGTTTTCAACGCAAAAATTCGCTGTACTTTGTGTAATATAACCAAGTACTTTCAGTAAGCAAATCTAACAAAAAGACGAACTAACGTGTTTCGAGAGTTTAGTATACTATACCTACATACATCATCAAATATTAAAATTGTTTACTTTGAAAGGTACACTTTCCTTACTTTTTAGCGCTCGCTGTAAAATCATTTAACGAACTCAGCATCACAAGGAAAACGAAAAGCTATAAGTCAGTGTAATAGCCGCCCCGGGATTAAAATTTAGTTACATGTTCTATCTTTGGACGGTAACTTTGAGGTCTGCTATAAAAATTTTGTAAATTATCTTGCGTAACCTTCTAACCAATAAAAGCATACAATTTGTTTTTTATGTTTAACGAATTAGATTATAAATAATGAATGTACGATGAGTGTACGTATGCAGAAAGTTGTTTTATTAATTCAGTAAAACATTTCTCTCTATTAAAGAGCAATGCTTATTTACATATAAATGGCGCACATAAATCGTTTACTGAAAATTTTATTGACATAGGTAATGTTTTTTTAGGACTGTGTATAAAAATACAAAAAAGATAACTGATATAGCTTTCTAGACTCACTTTTTACACAATAGTATTAATCTGATAATATCATTATGTAGAATTCAACAAGGATGTATTGCTGAAAGGTTTATGCACTTATTGCAAATCAACATTTTAATATTGCATACCATTCCATAGCCGATACAAACGCACATTCCTTTTCTTTCGTTTTAAGGTGTCCTATAAATTAGTATCAAGATCAAATACATAAAAGTTTTCTTTAATAGAATAACTTATACATCGATAATAGTTATTTACTCTAGGAAACTCTTGCAAAACTAATCTGACCGAAGCATTTCTCTTAGATTTGGCTCTTTATCATGCATAAAAGACTTACTTCAGGGGCAGCAGTTTCGATGTATGTATGTAGTTCTTAGTCACAGCGTCTGTAATCTCAAATATATCGTTTATTAGAAAACAAGAGAGGGAGATCAACTAGGTTTATTATAAATCTATTCAATACTAGTTAGTACTAATTGTGATAAATGTTGTTAATAATCGCGAAAATATCTAGTTTTCAAAAAGAAACAAAAGTGTATGATTCACGCCTGGAACTACATGGAGTTACTTCTGGAAAGAGAAGAGTTGAGAGTTGAAAATATATGTAGTGAGGCGACCAGATTTGCAATCTATATTCTAATTTGATAATGACAAAGCTAGAAAATAACATTTTCAATAACTAGACACTAAGAATTCTTGAAAAATGTATAACAAAGCCCAATGTTCTGGATGCAAACAAGGAAAGATTAGTGATATGTAGAGAAAAATTAACGGAGAATTGAAAAGCGTCCAAAATAATGGGACACGTCGGTTTTCGTCAATGCATTATAGTTTATAACACAGACATATGCTCTGAGATTACACGAGTACAAGAAAGCAGCATTTGATTGATATTGAGCTTGAATCTGGACTTAGTACAGCAATCAATAATGTCTTAGATATTTCCTCGTAAATTTAAAGTCATTCCAACTAATAATAGACCTGTAAACCGCAACCCGCGGTATAGCTCAAACTTCTTCTTCACCAATATATTCTTACCAGAAGATTGGTTATTATGTAAAACTTTCGACAGCCTTGTGAATACGATGTAATAATTCTGCTAAATGATATTCCCAACAATGTCAACATTTTCTTCCTTAACGTAATAGTATAAAAACATTTTTATAATTATACGTGCCAGTTATCAAAGCTTATGTAATAGAAATATACATATATTCAAAACTCGTGTTAGAATTGTACAATACTTTTGAACTACAAAAACAAACCCTTTTCTAGAAAGTATGTATGTTTATTAGTTCGATAAAAAAAGTGTACACTCATAAAACAAACAGTAGATATTTGTTACAAATTTCTACCATAGTTTACTATAAAGAACTTTATGAATTCCTAATATCAAATGAAATATACGCTAAATTTATTTTTAGATATAAATCTTATACCAAAAATCATCTAATCGAACAGCTTCAATTCAAATACAGTCCTCTAATATATTGGGAGAGTTTATCACATAACGGATCTCGTCAGGGATTATTTACAGTTTTCAATATTTTAAGGTCCGTGAAATCGCACGTCGAGGATAAAAAAACCCGCAAAATTATCTTTCTATCTAAATTTCGCCAATTTTATTTGGATGTAAAATTTCATGACATGTAACCTTAATTTTGCTTCTTAATTATAACTTTACCGTGATTGACTGCAGTGTAATTAAAGCTCTGACCTAACAAAAAGATAACGAAAATATATGGTGTATAAAATTAAGCAACAGCGACTCACTGCATATTATGTAGCTTCTTGTACTACCAAAAAAATACAAACATCTCTAAATTGCTTTTATTATTTTACTATTTAGTACTGATATATAATCTCACATAGTATAAATTACAACCACAACTTAGATAGATAGAGATAGTAATATAGTACAGGTGTTTATATGAGTCAACGTTCATGTTTATACATACATTATATTGATATTTCTTACCGCAGTTTCTCGCCATTATTTTGTTTATTTACCACACGCCATCAAAATATGAAGAGTACAACAGCTTTAAAGGTTGTGCTACGATAATATTATGAAAAATAAAGAAGTAGAATCTAAACACTTACCAATAAGTCATATAAGCAAACAGATAATTAGATTATTTTACCTATTTAAATCATGCGTTTATGTATGATACGGTATCATAGCAAAAGTAGTGAAAAATATATGAAATATAAGAACTTTGTGCAGCAAAAACGATCTCCGAGTGAATGTAAAAATACCATTCAAAATAACGAGAAGAATATGAAAGCTCTTAGTTGGAAAAAGCAAATTGCATGCGATATTCAAACTGGTCAACTGGTGCGGTTTTTCTGGACTTTGCCCCCTCTTTCAAATCAGTATGACAGGACAGGCGACTGTACGAGATTCAAATCCGGTTGTTCTAATCCAGGCTTTCCTGTTGGGTAGTACCAACATCTTGACATCTTTGATTCTCGGCCTTAAGCCCTATTCGAGTCGGAGACCCAAAAGTTCTCTTTCACCAAATTACGCATTCTCTGCGATATTCCATTCCGTTTATAGTATTAACAGTCAATGCTGAAACAGTCCAATTAAATGTATTTTCACAAAACTCGCTCTTACATCACTAAACGATTTTTCATTTTAACTACGTTTCCATTTACGCGAAGCAAGGCATGTTGTAAATAGTCCGTAAACACGCTCCCTATGTTACATAATATGTAGTACAGGACGATAGAATTATGTGCTTCAGACTCATAACCCATTTATTGTTACCGAGGAAAGTTTTGAGAAAGATGTTGTTACCACAGCCACTAAATAAATTCCACATAAAGACAGCGCTATCCTCTCTCTACTCTAAAAATAAATACTAACGTTATACTGTAAAGCGGGACTGTTGTATCCTTCTCAAATATATATTAACAGACACATAAATAAGTAGTATCAAATGCTAATCTGAGCAAACTTAATACGTAAACGTGATTAGCAGTAATCTTAGTCGAAACGCTCATCATAATAGACGGTTCTGTGCCCCAAGAACAGATTTGAACGATACAAAGAGCTTCAATTGTTGTTGATCCTATCCACTCCTTTTCCGGAACCCTTTCATAATAGGAGACTGAATACGCTATACTGCCAGTGATTTCCAAATTAGGAACTGATATATGTTGTTGTTCAATCAAGTCTTGCATATGCATTGTAAAATCTAGCTACTGTTGAAAAAAATTATGTTAATACATATATACAGTACTTTCGTCAACTCATCGATTTTTATTTTTTTAGGATAAGTTTAGAAATATTTTTTTTAATGTAAATTTCCATTTTTTATTGCAAGATTAGAAAGGGTAGATTTTTTTACATACGATAAGATAAATATGGATGGTGTTTACATCCAATGATTTAGAAAAACTTTTAGTTCATTTTACAAAAAGTCCAAATATCCTGCACCAGTAACAGTCCCTACTACCACGGAAGAAAACTGCATACATAGCTTTCTTGACAGCCCTTTGCTTATTGGCCCTTGTAGGTGTTAGTGCACCTTGGTGGATCCACAGACGTTTCTCCTGACTTGTAGGAGTATGGCAAAATCGGATGTATCATCTGTTACTATTTTTGATAGAATGGGACGGTCAATTATTTAACATTTCTAACGTTTCCCTGAGCAATTCTTGCTCTGCTTTATGGAAATCGTTAAGCAAGTGTGGCACCCGAAGAGTAACAATTTTTTTCGTCCGAAGATGATCATGTAAAATTGAATTTGCAATTGAATTAAATCGTTGCAAGTCGCAATACTTTGTTGTTTACTTAAACCGACCTTAAAATCGTAGTAGATCATTGCTCATACATGTTCTCTTGACAAGTCCATGTTTCGATGACAAATCGTATCTACCACGTTTGTTCTATGATAACAGCGACTTAACTGACTTACTACATAAGGATGGTGATATTTAGAAATGCAGTGTTACCAGCTTTAACTTCTCTAGTTTAGTGGCATTTCAAACTATATAGCGTCACCCGTGTATATCATTCCAACAACATATTTGCTTTTAGTGTTTGAATCTTCTTTTAAAATGGTAATGGAAGCAAAGTTGGAAGCAAACTTTGACAATCCAATAACGCAATACATCTAACCCACCACTTTATTTTTTTTTCTTTTATTTGAATTACCACGACAGGAAATTTTAATGTCAAATAGAACAAACTATATAATAGATTTACTAAAGTCACTAATCTAACATAATACAATTTCAACGAAGCCAGCACATATAAGAATAAATCTTGCTCCTCATTTCATTCACAATTAATCGAAGCAAATCGCGATGGTTTAATTAATGAAGATGTTGCTTGTATTAGTTAGAAAAACAGTTTTCAATCTACAGTTATGTCAATCCCTGGTAAATAGTATTTTGAATTTTACATTAGGAAATTAATTAATTTTACACCATACAGATCAAACGAAGTAGACTTCAAAGTTTTGCGTAAAGTATCATCCACATCAGTAAAAACACGCTGTTAATTAATTAACGGAAGAGTTACTCTTAAACGTGTCGCTGTCCTTAGACCTAGTTTAATATGAAGAGCGGAAGCGTAGTAAATCATATAGATCTTTGAACTTCTAGATAATTAACATACAGGTAAACAGTATACTTGACCAGTAATAAATTTTCAAGTTTGTACCGGATATCGTATTACGCGTACACATGTACTCAGTTGCTAGGTATTGTAACTATGCATGTAATATAATCATCTTGTTGCTAATTTTGAAGCTAAAAAAATGTAAGTCAATACAGTATATAGCAGGTATATTTTTCAAATATTTTCAAGAAC
The DNA here is from genome assembly GCA_023690525.1 of Holotrichia oblita. Taxonomy (NCBI): domain Eukaryota; kingdom Metazoa; phylum Arthropoda; class Insecta; order Coleoptera; family Scarabaeidae; genus Holotrichia; species Holotrichia oblita. The sequence continues at coordinate 106,236,793 of CM043019.1, forward strand.
ATAACTATCTCGAAAATAAGTTTTTTCTCGTTTATTGCTGTTTACATATATGTACTTGTTTGTCACCACTGTTTATTTTATACTGTGCAATGTTAAATAATAAATTAATCCGTACTTGCTGCAATATTACTTTCATGTGTATTGATATTTCATTATATTTCGTCTTTATTAGTTACTATTTATTACATACTTCCATTTGGCAAATTTTTTGCATAAATTTCTGAAAAACTGCACGTTACAATTAAATTCCTAATACAGAAGTTAACTGTATATATTGTATCTGTTCAATTTAAAATATATAATTAATACCGACTAATCATTCTTATCTACAAAACATAAAGCTAATTTATTCTTTGTATCGTTTTCGCAATAACAATAGCACATCTATCGCTGATATTCAAATATTACTAAACAATGGTACTAGAACTGCAAATCGTACTTTGTAACTGTGATTTTATGTAAAAATGAGGTTAGATGAATGCAGCACAACGCAAATGAAATTAAAGCGAAACCTCAGTTTCACACAATAAATGAATGCTTTCAAGTTTTCATGTGGAATTGCGGGGATGCTTTACACAATTACGAATTCAGCGCATTTGAAAAATTAAGTTCGCGGCTTCCTATTCAAATAAAAAGCACTATTTTCTTCCGCCCCATTGAATAATGAACAGCCCTTCCTAAAACAAACCTATATCAAAGTTGTAAGGCAGTCTAGCCCCGTAATTTCTAATTCCGCTTTTTTTTAATATTTCAAAACATTTTCCTGATGTCCTGGTACACAAACAAAAAAGGGTGTTAGGCTCGATAGGGATCTATTTAAATGTAAATTTAATTGTGTACTGCTGTCGGTGCTGATTTAAAAAGGTTGTTTTGGTCGTACACTTTATTTTCGGCGTGTACATATTATAAAGAGTCTATATTTACAGGAGGAATTTGACGTCAAGACATTTCAGGTCATTAGACAAGTTATTTGTGTCCGTTAGACGAGTTACATTAGGTAGATTGAAAGGTACATATGTACAACTTAAAACAAAAACGATCTACAGCGTTCTCAATAGTAATTATTTAAAACGTTTTCTCTGAAAGCGTATTGTAACCGAGGATATTTTTAATGCAAGTAAAATTAACTAACAAACATAGAGCGGCATATTATAGCGCTACCACACTTAATAATTTAGAACATGAATAGTTTTTCTTACAAATATTTCTCGAAAGACAATTAATTTACTATTATACATAAAAAATACCTACATTTTTGTGTATATATTGGAATAGTTTTAATATTTCATTTATTTTTCATCAATTTGTAAACAATTTGTCTAACTAGCATTCCAAATCATTTATCTACCAATTCATTAACGTCAAAAATTGTAAATATTATTGAAAGTAAAAATGCAAAACTTATTAAATATATTTTTCCTTTAATATTATTATTTCTTAACAACGACAAATAGTTCCAAAAGCAGGTTATAAATTTTAGCAAAATCTAAGTCAAATTATTGAACAGAAAATTGAAACTCTCTTGCAGAAGAAACCTGAGACTGCTGACGTTTTGTTAGTCTGTGTTCTTCAGGAATAGGTTTTACTTGATTCAACATCTGATACAATCGGCTAACTAAAGGCATTTGCAATTTTATTTTACCTTCTCATTACAGTACTTTCAATTATACCCGCTGTGTTTATCTAGTATCTAGTATTGTATCTAGGTAATAACTCTCAATATTTTTCACGCTTAAATCTTACTAAAACGTAATTATTAATTTTCAGTGATAAAAAATCTTCATCTTCAGAAGGTGATCTACTTACTTCTCTTTTTACATTTTAAACTATTTCTAACTGCACTAACTTTTCCAAATATTGAACGCATTGCCTTTGCTTTTAATTTCTTGTCAACTAAACTTTTCTTCTCTTCTAAATCCTCTTTATAAGGAGTGCTTGTAATAACTTCCGTTTCTTAAGTCTTTTTCGACCTACTGCTGTTAAAAATACTATTGAAGAATGTGAAACTGAAGAGGCCTAGTTCTGAGAATGAGAAGAGGTTTTTCAAATAGTCATAATTAATGATTTTATCAATATCAGTCGATGTACTTAAGCTTTCAAACGAGTCAAAATCATGTCATTGAAAAATGTAGCGATTAACAGGCGAAATACTAGTAACTTTAAAGCATTTTCAGTAATCCCGACTATAGTTACCGTTCTGTATGCTTGTTCAAGTAAAGTAACAACATCGTATTGAGAGACTGGTTTTCCTACATGTTAAGATCTCTGGGGCTTGTACACAATAAACTGTAAGATATCACACGATGCGTGATGTGGTTGTGCAGTTGAAGCATGATGGTATTATTATCCCTAGCAAATGAAAGTGCTTCTAAATTTTTGCTGTGGGCTACGTATCCATCTCGTAAAAGGCATGCTGCTGCTTCGATTCTGTAACGTACATTTTCCTTAATTTTGTGTAGCCATTTTATATTTTTCTTCCTACTAGAGCTCCCTTTGTTAATTCTGTCGCCGATCGCTTTCTTTTAAATGTAATAGTCCGTAGTACATCGAAATCAGCTGTATTTACACAGCATACTAATCGCAGAGATGCCTCTTTTCCTACTACTTGCTATTGCAACTGGGAGTTTTCCTTTTAAGACCAACTATTTTTTGTGGTTTCTTTAAAACACTTTTAAATGCGCTTCCATCTACATGCCATTTAAAATATGTTTATCGAGAAGTTCTTCTAAATAGTCAAAAAGTTTTAGAATACACTCCTTGCAGAATACATTTATTATAGCTCAAATCGTTTTGTCAGGTTATCTGAAAGATAGCTTCCCATACAGTTATAAAACAATTTCTTTTCCGTCCTTCCATTCTCTTCACTAAAGCCGTGATTAAGTCTGTGCATCAAATATTCTTGGTTCCGGTTTTACCAACTGATCTTGTAAAAACTCATCCTATAGTTTTTTTTATCGAAATATTGTTTCAGATATGGCTTTCCAGGCACAATTCAGAAAAAACTACCGAAAAAGAGGTCTTAGTCTTTTAATTGCGTAATTTCTTATGAAACTCGATAAAAGTACGTCGATCACTCAAGCAGCCTAACACTAAATATTATGCGAAAACTTTTCAATTATTGCTTCTAGAAATTAACACCAGATATCAAAACTGTAATAATATCTTGCATAACACGTGCATAACATTTAGCAAAGCAAGACATTCTAATTTTAGTACATTTTTTTATAATATTGACCTGCTTGATATAGAGTATTTATTTTTCTCTCCTAGCTTTCTAGACCTTTATACTAGAAATGATTGGCCACTTTGAATAACTAGAATAGCACAAGAGTAAGTGCAAGACAAAGTGTAATATATTTAATATTACAAGAGATGACAGTAAAACTCGTCCTCAAAAATTGCAACTAACCTTAATCTTTATTTTTTAATTATTTTCATGTCTACAAGGTGGTTCATATTGCTAGGAGTAACCAAACAAAAATACTCCTAAAAGTTACACATAATTTTCACGAGACAGCATTTCTCTTAAATAGAACCTTAGTTTGCCACGTATAATTAATCATTGCCTTTAAAATAGATAATTTGCAGAATTTGCTTTTGTAGTAGCTATCTTTCAGAATTAATTAGCTAAGGATGACTTCTCGTATGTAAAATTAGCAAAACCTGTAATCAAATAATTCGATTAAGTTTGGAAAAGGTTCACCCATACGAACAATGAGAGCTCATTAGCCTCTCGGAGATATCGAAAATATGACGCGGCACCGGATGGCGTGGCACCTGGAGCATGAGATTTTAACTAGTTCGGTTATTGTCAATTAAAGTTCGCTGGAATCGACCATACTCTCAGCGACATACATAATTAACCATATTAAAACGTTCATTAATTCGATTATACGTTGAACAAACAGATCCGCTCCTATCGAATTATTAATCAAGTGTCATATAGTGAATATGTATTGGAAAACATATACGTTAATTACTTACCGGTCAATAAAATTGGGAAAATGTTTATAGAAAAAAGCTTATTGTAGACGATACAGGTAAAAACGTCGAAGATATTCGCTGCACAGTGTTTTGAAATTTACAGAAACTATTCTATGAAATAAACTTAAATGCATACATATATTCGCATATATTCAAATTATTCATTCATAATCCTCTTTATTATTCAAGACATCTATAAACTCTGCCTCCCATTTAGCATATTGTCTAACAAGTTCAGCTTAAAAACTTCCAGTATCTCATATAATAATAATGCCAATAATAATCAATAAGCAAACCGCAGATATTTACCGCGGTTAGATCCATGTATAATTTATTCGAGTTTCGTAAACTAATTCTTTAACTCAAACGTTCAAATATTGATTCAAATAAAATATTTTCCAAAATACAATATGCATAGCATATACTTGTACAGGGAGGTAGTACAATATGGAAAACCGAAAAGTTCTTTTCTGTGAAAATGCTCAAACACATAAACTAATTTTATGTAATTGTCATATTTCAAGAGTAACCATGATGTTTATGAAATCCTCAAACAAGTGTTGAAATTTAATCTAATAATTAATTTAAAATTAATGCAAAAACAACAACTACTAAAGTGTCGCAAATTGACTTCTAGGGTGGTGAAGCTAAATTCTTCTAATTTGCAAAATAGGACAATGTAAAAGTAGACAAGTTGTTCAATTTAAAACAGAAGAGTTGACATCACTTCCGATAACAATGGATATGAAATTAGTGCACCACTGTTACTATCAATTAATCTTAGTTGATTAAAACTAAAAAAGGACGTGGTGCAAGAGCAAGATTCCATACTTTTTTCCCGTTTGTTGGTACTATGATATTGTAAAATTATTGCCCCAAAAAGAAATTTCTGTGTTGTTCTCCATTTTCTTTCCTATCGCAGTCCATCATTATCGCAAAATTCACCTAATTTCATATTTTTGAGTATAATGCAGTTAACATAATTTCTTAATATTTCTTGAATTATTCTGTTGCTAATTCCTTTTATTTTAACCTAGTATGACCTACTTGACTGTTATACTTCCTCTAAAAGAAGAAATATAAAACACATTTTTCTCCGTTTTGTTTATTTCTTTCATTCTGGAGATACGATCAAGTGTGCATTTTCATATAACCTTGAAACCCTTTCACCTTAATGTGAAGCCGGCAGTTTCTGGTGAATTAACTTTGTTTCTATTAAAATTCAACTAAATGTAAAAGGAAGTCTAGTTCTACGGACTAGGGACACTATCTGAAATTGGTTATAAAGGAATGTTTATAGTTGTTCCTAGATCTTCTGAAAAAAAGAACCTATCAATGTATCAATGGTATCTAAGCTAAATCCTCGTAAAACTCTGATATGAATCTAAAAAAAATTCAGACACGCTATAACTGTAACAACAATATAAAAGATATGTAGCTACCAGAAGCAACAACAACTTACTGCTTTAAAGCAAGTAGCAAAAAAGGAAATAAGTTCAAATATGGTCGTGAATGGTACGCCATGCTTTAGTTAATAGATTACGGCCATTAATAATAAAATGAAAATGAAGTCCGAAATATATTTGTATATAGTTTCCTTCTTCCATCCACGATATGAAATTTAAAACAGCAAGACCAGAAATATGTTAGGTAGATCGTCTAAGTACCTAACGATTACTATATTGTGTACATTTTATTGTGTCCACGTGTGCTAATTATTAATATATATTAAATGTTTATTATCTGAAGCAATTGTCTGAGAAAGTGATATATTTCATTATATCCTGGTGGAGGCGCCGGGTATTAACTCGTTTGAACAATATGAAATAGCAACAGATTCTAGAATAATTAACGTTTGACTTTGTCTTTATCCCATCCACTGAAAGGGACATATTAACTCATAAGTATACATATATACACTCTTGCACAAAGATGCATACTCGCTTCATTACTTAATGTTACTGTCGTATATGTATGCAGTGTTGTTTCAATTTGGTCTTCGCATAGTACATTCTACTAAGTAGTGTATGTATATTTGTTACTTATTTAATATTCGTTACCTAACCAAACTTTAATGGGACTTGATGAAAGCTAGTAAAACAACCAGGTTATCAGAAAATACAAATACATATGTCAGATAGAAGAAGTTGGTGGAAATCGTCGTATGTAATAATCAAATTTCGCAGGTAAGGTTCCAAATTCAATCTGACACAGTAATGTTTACTAAATTTAATAACAAAACAACTGTTTTCGCCAACTTACACTGTAAAATTAGTTTGAAGCACAACGTAGTTTAAATCTTATCGTTGAAATCTATTTTAAAACATATAATATTTCAAGACTTACCTAATCCACATCGCCTTCCATTACAGACATGGCTATCCATATCTCCATTCTATAGCAAAAAAATTACGAAGAACGACAAAGCTCATAATCTTGTTGTCCTGAGAACACCACCAATTGTAACTATAATTGGCCACCACATAATACTAATTTAAATTCTCTCTTCTATAACAGATTCTGCAGATAAATAGTAGAAAATGTATTGAAAATGAAATTTGAAATCATATTTTTATAATATTACGTAGAATATGGACACGCATACATTAACATGCCTGTCTACAAAATATGTTGTAAAGTTCAAGCACATTTGATAAATGATTGAATGAAAATTGGACATTCTATCGCTATGTGTATTGAGATTTTGTTTTAAATGTAACACCCTCAAATAATTATTTGAAGAATAGAAACATGCAACTACTACGAATTAATTAATGAAACAAGAAAACACTCCAACTGTTCGCAATCAATTGCTCGTTCCTATTTCGTATAATACAAAAAAAGAAAAATAATCTTTCCCGTACTCCTGTTAAGTGTACGAGCCAAACAACTTTTATGGAACTCTTAATTTTCATTTAATTTGAAAGTTGGTTCAATGTTTTTTTTTGTTCTGAGAGGTGATATAATAATAATTAGCTGCTTAAAAATAGAACAAATAATGGAATTTACTGTATAACTGGAGTACATACATATGTCTGCGCATAGCAAAAGAAAGTGGAATAAATATGTCTCAAACACTAATATTAGGGACATACTACATATAATCAACCATTTTTGACGGCTTCTAAACCACCCGTTAATACGGACAGTGGTTTATTTATAGTTTAGTGCCAAATCGATAAACCTCTATAGGTCGCATTTGCTCCAGCAAATTTCGCGGCAACATCCCTTTGTTTCTACCTTCTGCTTTTTATATACATATATATGCCCTCTCAGAAATTATATTAGAATTGTCAGTAATGTGTACATATGTATATCCCCTTGTAATACACATTAAACTATTTATATAATATGTAACATATATATTTTTTCAATAAAAAAATTACGTATTATTGAACCGTCTCACAATTAAGTGTTTATTTTGTGACGATGTATGTATTGAAAAAATTGTAAATGTCAAACGATTATACAATAAAGTGGTCCATTACCACCATCAGACTTTTATACAAAGCAAATCGTTTCCATGTTAGGGAACTGCAATAGACTCATGAGGATATTAGTGACTATGCGTATTTGGCACTTAAGTTATTTTGATTGGTCGTGTTTAAGATGTTAGACAATTAGATCGAATGTTTTGAATATATATATAAACAAGATTTAGTTTGTATTTGCTGACAAAGCTTTAGAATATGCGATGTTAAATGCTTAGAAGTAGTACATACATATATGAAAATCAAAGAATTCTTTTAAAATATCAAGAAAACACAGACTATTCACTTAGAAATGAATAAAATTAATCTGTTTCCAAAAATGTTTTTTATTGACAGCACTGCGTCACATTTATAGACAATATATAGAACCTATTTCAAGATATTGGTACAGAAACAAAAAATGATGTCTAGCACACAAAGATTTTTCAACGCAAGGACATCAAGCCAACAATTATGGCGAAATTATAATATGATTTTTAAGCACATTATTATAAGAAGAAGTAAAGCGTACAGTACAATAGCGCTGATAGATTTTACATGCACAACAATGGAAAAATGTTATCAAGTGAGACTACAAAATTTTTAGAAAGAAAAATTGGAAAAAGGAAATTTATGGAGAAGGACGCATAGGTCAAACGCAATGCTTTTAATGCGCCTTGTTATAAGGATAACGCCTACATGAAGTAAATACTGAAACCAAATACTTCAATTGCAATTTTAGACGACTTGGGTCTTTCTATAAGCTGCTATAACTTATTATTTCAAAATTTCAGCTTCATATAGCATAATATTTAGTATTTCTAATAGGTTGGATTTGCCTACGTAAGAACAAAAGATGCCATATAATTCTGAACCACAAGAAAACAATTTTTAACGCTCTGTACATTTTGATATTTGCAGATTTTTATAAAACATCTGGCACATAAATATGAATTTTTGCTACAATTTCCTTCCAAATATTTTGGAACACTTGTATATTCATTGCACTGTAATTCATACAATTTTAAATTACTCAGTGTTATTAATAGATTAAATGCTGACGTTTCTTTCTGCTTATAAAATTCTATCTGGCAAATTAATCAGTAAGATAAATAATTTCTCTCTAACAGTAATCTGCATTCTGTATCATGGATAAAAGAATATGTTATTTACTTTTATATCCAGGGAGATATATGTTTATTACAGATGCTATGTAAACTGCTATTTTAGATACAAGTATTACCAAGAAAATATAGAATCTTTTAGCGAATGTTAATAATTAATCTAGGACACCACCTCGCTAAGTTATAAATTTCATAACCCAATTTAATCATTTTCGAAACCATTTCATTTAATATTTCGACTTCCGATTGCATCCTGGCAAACGAATAATTTAAATTGTCATACTATAGATTATTTAAACGAGTTTTCATTCTTTAAGAAAAGTTAAATGGATTCGTTTTGGCATGACAAGTTCATTTAGTCTTAAACGTATGATATGTTCATTCAAATTACTCATCATTTATACCAATACAGGTAAATTGACGGCTTCCAACAAAGTTGAGAACGTATTGAAAGTAATATACATACATACATATCTATATGTATGTTGAATGTTAGGAACGACTTTGATAGCATAAGCAATACGGTAAAATGCAGTAGATCTGCTAGAATAAAATAGATTGGAATAAACCGAACAACGTTTCAAATTGTTTCACGAACCTCATGTGTGGTTTAGTGCATAATTCCATGCAGCTTTAATATTTGTTGGATAAAGAGCTGAATAACAGTTGACTTTTGTTGATCAACAACATCGATTCATACAGGTAATCTTCTCTATTCTAACAATTCATTCTTCCCTTCACTGAAGCTATAATCTATTTGTTAACTTTATCTAATCAAATATTTTTTCAAAATATTGCTCAATCTTTATAATTTTTTCGTTTCTTGCAGACATATACGAGGGAGCGTTTTTATATTCACGGAATGGGGGATATGGAGTGGAAATAAAAAAACCAAATTATTTTTCTTTTTCAATATATTCACCTGCAAGACGGATACATTTTTCACATCTTTCAATTAATTTATTTATACAGGTAAAAAACTCATAAAAAAATGATTTCTCTTTATCTGCAAAATTCGCCGAAACTGCCTCCTTGACTTCGTCATCGGCAGTAAATTTTTTACCCCGCAGTCCTTTTTTCATTTTCGGAAACAGGTAATAATCACTCGGGGCCAGGTCTGGGCTGTAGGGTGGGTGATTCACAATTTCGAAGTCCACCTTATGCAGGGCAGCTAACGCAACGCTGCTCTTGTGGACGGGCGCGTTGTCGTGCAAAAGCAGCACACCTTTCGTCAATTTTCCCCATCTTTTCTCTTTAATGGCTTCTTTTAGTCGCTCTAATATTGAAGCGTAATATTCTCCGGTTATAGAAACACCTTTATCTTTATAATCAATCAACAACATTCCTTCCGAGTCCCGAAATACCGTTGCCATGAGTTTCCCAGCTGGTTACGACACTTTAAATTTCTTGGGAGGTGCTGTGCCCTTTTTATGCCACTGCATGGAGTCTTGTTTGGACTCAGGTTCATAATGATGAACCCAAGTTTCGTCTCCAGTAACAATTCGACTCAATACACCATCCTTGTCTTCATTACAGAGGTCCAAAAATGCACGCGAACACTCTACGCGCTGTTGTTTTTGCGGCGGCGCCGGCGTGAGCATTCTCGGTACTCATCTTGCGCTGACCTTAGACATGCCGAGATGATCGTGTAGGATTTTAAAAATTGTTATATCGGATACTCCAACCATTTCTGCGAGTTGTTTCTTCTTTAGTCGAGCATTTTCGAGTACAACTTTTTCAACTTTTTGGATAAGTGCTGGCGTGGTCACCTCAATGCTCCTGCCCGGCCTCAGGTCGTCTTCAAGGGATTTCCTTCCTTGTTTAAATAAACTATGCCACTTGTACACCATGGTTTTTCCTGGACAAGAGTCGCCGTAAACCAATGACATCTCATTCATTATGGTCGCGACTGATTTTCCTTGCCTGGTAAGGAACTTTATAACGGCACGATATTCGATTTTTTCCATATTTCACTTTTCACTCCTGATTATGTTACTTGGTTGACGATAGCTCAAAGACTAACTGTCTAATCGGTGGTCCATCTTGTTCTCTGCTAAGGCCGAACTGTTGTTCATGGGCCCTTTATTCCTCGTATGATAGGCTTCGTTCTAGCCTAGGTATGAGATAATATTTTATGTTTTATTTCCGGCGAGTGTGAAAAATGTGGAAAGGTTCAAGCTTCCTCGTGTTTAGGCGTCTTCTATTTCTAGGGCTCTTCTGACGTAAGTTCTAGGTGGAGGTCTATCTGGGTCGAGCGCCGCGAGGTGGCCAATGAGAGGATTTGCTGATCTTCTGATCCCTTCGAGGGTTCCGTTCGCGAGATGAAGCGCATGGTGCTTGAGTGTGGGAACACCGAGATCTTCGCGTAGTTGCGTGTTTCTCACGAACCACGGCGCACCAGTAATTAGACGTAAGGTGCGACTTTGTAGGGACTCTAACCTCTGAAAATGAGTTTTAGCCATGCTGGACCACGTGAGTGTGTGATGATTGGCCTCAAGAAAGAAAAATATATCAAAATTTTGATCCTCAAAGACAGCATCGATTTAGGACACAGCAACGGATATAGAGAGGATCTAGCCGCGTTAAATTTATTTATGGTATTTTCTAAATGTTGTTTAAAAGTCATGCGGGAATCAAGCCTCATGCCCAGGTAGACTACTGACGAACTCCACGTCAGTCTGAAGCCTCCCACCATGATGTTGTCGGGGGAGGACGAGTTCTTCTGGTGAATCTCACTGCGACGCATTTAGAGTTGTTTATTTTGAGCCGCCATCTTGAAGCCCATTGCAGTATGTCGTCTAGCGTATGCTGCAACCTGCGCCGCAGTAAGTCTTCATCCCTAGAGGCTGTAAAGATGGCCGTGTCGTCCGCATATATAGCCAGATCCCTGCCTTCGTGTCTAGGAAGGTCGCTCATAAAAATCAAAAATAAACTTGGGCCCAGCAATGATCCTTGCGGAACTCCCGCCTCCATTGGTCTCGTCGATGAAATGTCCGAGCCGTATCGTGTTGCAAAGGTTCTCCCAGAAAGATATGATTGGACCAATCTCACCAAATTCGGATTAACCCCCCGAGAAGTCATCTTAAAGATCAGGCCCGGGTGCCACACAGTGTCAAACGGTCGTGCGATGTCCAAGAACACCGCCCCTAGAGTCTCTTTCCTTTCAAGGGCGTCGCGAATGGCCTCAGTTATTCTGAACAACTGGTGTTCGGTAGAGTGCCCCTCTCGAAAACCAAATTGTTCGTCCTGAAGGATTTCCTGAACGAAAATTTCTTCCTTGAACCGGCTCAGGACGATTGCCTCCGCGATTTTTGCGACGCTCGATATGAAAGAAATAGGTTTGTAATTCTGAGGATAGAGAGGGTCTTTTCCAGGTTTGGGTATGGACACCACAACAGAGCTCTTCCAGATGTTGGGGAAGTAGTTTACTCTGAGAATCTCATTTACAATGTGGGCGATACGATCGACAACGTGTGATGGCAGTTTTTTAAGGGCAACATTAGAGATGCCGTCAAGGCCAGGCGCCTTGCCGGGTTTAAGAGAAGATATAAAGGCCTTGACTTCGTCGGTGGTGGCGGGCGCGATGCGTTCGCCCTCAAGATTGGGCAGGGCCTCTAGGCCCGCCTCTATCGTCCCCTGAAACTCCTCATCCTCATCGGAGTCATCATCCGAAAGGGAACCATGTATTGATTGAAGATGGTCCGCTACGATCTCGGCCTTTTCGGTGGAGACATAGGTTACTCCCCGAGGACCCTGCATAGGGCGAATACCTTCCGACCTGTTTTTGTTTAGCTTGAGAGCCCTCGCCATTTTCTACAACGAGCCGTCACTCGTATCAAGAGAGGAAACCTTCTCCCACCACCTTCTCCCGATACTCCTTCAAAGTTTGCCTAAGTTTTCTGCCAAGTGCATTTGAGGCAGCAATATCAGCCTGATGGCCAGTTCTTTCGGCCCGTTTTTTAGAGCGTCGTCTGTCCCATAGCAGAAGCCTTAGTTGATGGGGAAGCCATCTGTCAACTTGTGGCTTTTTATAAGAGGTCGCTGCTTTGAGGCATTCAGAGATGCCATTTGTTAATCTAATCGCAGCCTCCTCGAGCGCGAGAGCGTCGCAGAACTCAGCAGCACCTTTCAAAAATAAGGAATCAATGTTTATCTTAAAATCTTTCCAATTCACTGTTCTACGAAGGTCTTCCGATGAATCCACGGCCCCGCCCCCCCAAAGACACCAATATGGGATTGTGGTTGGAGGAGAGGTCAGAGACCACTTGCACATCCAGACTGAAAGGGATGTTTTTTGACAGAGCTATATCCAGGATGTCCGGCCTGACGTCGGGACGAAAGTACGTCGGAGCGTTCGGGGAATGCACGCAAACCGGGACAGAAGAAAGAAGACTATGCAGTTTTTGAGCGTAATCGTTCGAGACTCTGCATCCCCACGAAGGGTGCTTCGCATTAAAATCACCGGCCGCCAAGGCCGGAACATCCGAAGGAAACAGAATATCAAAATCACTCCGGTCAAAATCGCGGTTCGGAGGAGCGTAAACCGAGAAGACATCGAGCCGACCAAAACCACGAAGTGTGAGATGGACACCAATAGCCTCCAATAAGTGGAGACCATATACCGGAATTGGAATATGAATCAGATGCTTTTTTACCAATACTGCGACGCCTCCGCCTCTACCTGTGAGTCTATCAGCCCTGTACAGGATAAAATTGGGTGTCCGAAATTTGTCTCCAGGTCTAAGCCAGGTTTCGCTGATGAGTGCTATATCGATGTGATGCTCTGAGAGAAACTGATCCAACTCATCCCTCTTGTTTGAGATACCACAAGCATTCCAAGCAACAACCGTGAAATCAAGTGTTTTCCGCGATATTGTGTTATTCATAGTCGGCTAGTTTTTGATTCTCTTGGGAAGGCCTGCCTAATGACTTCGGCAACCTTCTGAATTTGTGTCAATAGAACCTGGAGAGCGTCCATAAGTACGTCTACCTTGGCGTCTCCAGCCCGATCGAGAGATCGAGGTGTGTCTCTAGATGTTTCGCGAGTTCTTTCCGAAGAGAACCGGACCTTCGGCGACTTGCTATTTGGAGGCTGCTGATGTTGATGTTGGTCTCGGGCGGAACCAGAGAGGGCCTGAGAATACGACCTGCCACACGTGGCATTGCTCCCAGATGGATGTCTGGAGCCCGGAGTTTGCGATCTGATTTTTGGCAATCTAGAGCAGCCTCGATAATTCGCCGGATGTTTTTCACCACAATTCGCACAAGTTGCTGGATCATTCTTTGGACGAGGACAGGTGACAGCCTCATGATCCCCTGCACACGCAACGCACTTCTTAGGGGCCGTGCAGCGGGACTGAGCATGTCCAAACCCCTGACAGCGGAAGCACTGGCCAACAGTGGGGCGAGAATGTAAAGACTCAACAGATATGTCAAGGGAGAGAACCTTCTGTAAATGATAAATAGACTTATGTTCTTTGTCTATTTTTACCAAGACCAAGGGCATAGGGACTTTATTCCTACCTCGGCGCATTCTGACCACACAGTCAGGAGAATAACCGCGCTGTTTAAGGTCATCATAAATTTCTTTTTCGCCAATTTCCACCGGCACACCTCTTAAAACAACGTTTAGCAACTTTTCAGACGGCAATTGATAGGTGTGATAGGGCACACCATCACACGAGAAGAATTTTGTTAGCAAACGATAATCCGCGACTGTAGTTAGAAAAATACGTATTCCATCTTGAATATTTTGGGCCTTCGAAAACTGTATGCCTCTGCGTTTAATTTCAGTGCTGATCTTTGCCCAGGCTGATTTATCCCTGAGCACCACAGGAGGGACCTTATCCTTCTCAGCGTCCACAGTTGGGTTAGCGTCCGTCTTACTATTTGGAGGAGCAGCAGACGGCTGCGAAGGGACAGAGCCCTCAGGATATCGACGTGGGAAAGGAGGAAATCGGCGCCTGCCAGAGCTCACGTCATTTGACGACTTGTCGATTTGAGAAACAAGTACCTCAATCTTGTCCACATTCTCGCTAGGTTTCGGATTAGAAGGTTTACCTTGATTTTGAAGGTCTTTAGACCAATATGTATAATGGAAAGAAGAATTTCCCTCGTTTGAGGCATGGACCTGAGCCATGAAGAGCTGCCCTTTCGTTTTGTGCCCATCTTTTTATGGACAGTGCTAATCAGGGAGGAAGTGGAACAAAAAGAGGTATCCATGTTGAGTGGAGATGCTCCCGATTGGGAGGCTTCATTGTCAGACGTAAACTCGCTATATAAATTTCTGTTTGTTGCTTTTTTTTTGCTTTTCGTTGTTCGAGCAAAGCATGCAACTTCTTGATTTGAGCCAGAATTTCCTCGTCGGAAGGCACGTCGCACTGAAGAGTCGGTGTGACCTCATTTGGATTATTTCCGCCGTAGTGGTTTGGAGAATTTTCCATCTTATTCAAGTTATTCTGATCTGTTTCAGGAGTGTCCGGGAGCGGAAGAACCTCGTAAGAGGAAGACGCCGCTTTAGTCGGCGTTCGGTACATGATTTAGGCCGCTGTTGCAACCTTATCAAGAATAAAAAATCGGGCGATGGCCCGATGAACTAAAGAAGTTCAGACAGTTTCGACACACAAGTATGTATAGATAAAACAAGATAAAACAAAATATTCAACAAATATTCAATGTATTCACGACAGCACACAATGTATAAATAAAATAATTGCACAGTTTATTTAATTTAAAAAGACTAAAAAGGTCTAATAAATGTATAAAAAGTGTAAAAAAGGGGACGTCGACAGTACAGATTAAAATATAAAAACTTTTTCAAACAGCAGTTTTGATTACTACAATATCTCCAATACTTCAGGTTAATTATGACAAAATGTAAAATGTATTAAGAAGTTATTGTCCTCTAAAATGTAAAAAGAAATTTTATTTAAATAAAATCTGGCCAGAAATATTTTTAAAATCGGTAAGTAAATGCAAAGATTCTGTCTAAATATGTATATTCGTACACTTTTTCGCTAGATATAAAAGATCGTAAGAATGCACGTAAAAAGTGAGTGACGCAGATCTTGCTCACAAGGGAACTCAGGTAGCGGGGCGGGGCCTTGTGCCCACCCAACGCTAACGCTGGTTCCCAAACGAAGCCGACCGACCGCAAGCCAGACAAGGTTGGAGATATTTCTTCGTTGCATTTCGAGTCCGTATATGTTTTAAAATTTTCACAAATATGTAATTTCTACCCGTCACAGAACCTCAAGCCCTTGGAAAAGTGAATGAAAACGTAATATATACGTTGTTACCTTCTCGGAAATAGCTGAAGGATGAACTTTCAGCCTGTCAATTTGGCATGATTCTAATTAAATAAATTAGAATGGTCGAAAAATGTGAATTACCAGCGACTTATCACCCGATTAGGTGGCGCTGGGACGTCAGAAAAAGAAATGGATGGCTTGGTCATTGAAAAATATGGAGAGTTGACTTTCTCCACTGATTGACTCTGGACACGCCCGTAATTAGGCCCGAAGTGGCCTAGGTGGGACACAAACATCTTCTGCTGGACGATTTCGGTGTTTTTCGTCGCTAATTAAGTAATTTATAGATAAAATCGACGTATGGATGGTAAGTATAAAGCTTCAGCGCACAGAGGCGTTGATTTTCTGTAGATAATAGCCAATCAGGAAAAGATAGAATTGATGAAAATATGCCGTGTCAGAGCACGGAGACAACACGACCGACCGGTACGACGTTCGGACTCGGACTCCAACTGTCTAACAACAATGAAACTTCGTATTTATACTAATTATGAGTCGCTGCACAGACCACGCCCCCAATGCGCCTAATCACCCCCCTACAACCCGCTGATTCCGCGAATATAAAAACGCTCCCTCGTAAATCATTCCCTGTAATATATGGTATAGTTACATAATTACAAATAATTCATTGTTAACGAAAATCATTATGAACGGACGACTTGCTCTTTAAGGGAGATAGGACCGAAATCTCTTCGGTACAGCACTCAGGGCGATGAGTACAATCTTTTCCATCCGTCGGAGATCGAAAATTCAACAAATGCCCGGCTAGAAATCTTTCGGTTTTTTTTAATATCTCGGCCATTAAGCGAGATTAGACCGAAGTCAAAGGCGTCAATGTGCCTTGCTGGGAGTTTGCCCTCTCGTTTAGATTAACAAGGTGAACCTACTTGCCGAGAAGGAAGCAGATCCATCAAACGGTTATTGAGCTACGTAACATTTATATGATGAAAATGTTGTCCAGAGAAATTTATGAAAATGTAACTGTCACAGCGCTCAAACGAGTTAATGTGCCTTCCTGAGAGTTTATCCTCTCGTTTAGATTAACAAGACGAACCAACTTGCCCAGAGCGAAGCAGATTCACCAAACGGTTCTCGAGAAAATATCGATGAAAATTTAGCCCTATAAGGCGTTAGTGTGCCCTGCTGGGCGTTTGGCCACTCGTTTAGATTAATAAGGTAAACCTATTTGCCGAGGAGGAAGCAGATCTATCAAACGGTTATCGGGCTACGTAATATTTATATGATGAAAATGTTATCCAGAAAATTTATGAAAGTGTAACGGTCACAGCGCTCAGAGGCGTTAATGTGCCTTCCTGGTAGTTAGTCCTCTCGTTTAGGTTAACAAGATGAACCAACTGCAACACTCAAGGCGATGAGTACAATCTTTTCCACCCCTCGGAGATCGAAAATTCGACAAATGCCCGGCTAGATTTTTTCGTTTTTTTTTGAAATATCTCGGCTATTAAGAGAGATAAGACCGAAATCTCTTCGGTATAACACTCAGGGCGATGAGTACAATCTTTTCCACCCCTCGGAGATCGAAAATTCGACAAATGCCCGGCTAGATTTTTTCGATTTTTTGTAATATCTCGGCTATTAAAGGAAGGAAACTTATTGCTGTAGTCTGATATATACCTATATGTACATATATGGAGTAATCTACATACATATTCGTGTGTACTTACAACTAGAGCTAATTCAAATTAAGTGCGCACAATTTCTATCTCCGCTGTAGCTTATATTAGTAACTTCGTTAGTTTTGATAAGCCGTATTAGATTTTAATAATTATTATTACAGGTAAAATATTTTTCAAATGATTTCTTTTTATAACTGCTTTGCGATTTCTTACTGGCTATGAATATATATGAATCTAAACCATCCTCTTATTGTAACATGAATCTTGTGCCTCTTACGATTACTGAACCCTCTCTATTTCTTGGCTCTTTTACCAATCTACAAGCTGTACTTCAAATACTTAGTTCAAGCTTTTGACTTAAATAGAGCAGTAATTCAATACTTTAATTGGAGATATGAAAATGAAATTATTTTGATTCAATTCACTTTTCATACATTCACACAACAACACTTTCGGAAGTGTACTTATTCCTGGTACAGCGTCTTCGTCATCTAGGGTTTACTAGAGCTGTCTTTATATTATCAAAACTTTATAAATTACTTGATTGCGCTTTCGTCCAAAATTTTATAACTATACGTCGACATGTAGTAACAGACAAATAAATCGCATTGAACAGCGAACCTAAAATCTATGAAAAACAGAACTATACGAAACCAAGACGATTCAGCACTACACCATTCAAGAGTGCATCAAACAAGTAAAGGAGAGTCGTAGTAGAAGAGCTAACATTCGATTGGATTTAATAGAAATTGTATTAAAGGCAACAAACAAAATTGCGGCGACGATAACAAAGACAAACATAAAATAAACAGAATGGTGGATAAAAGAATTAGGATATAATCTGAGACAAAAGAAAATAATGGATAGTTTTGTGAGATGACAATGAGACCTACAGTAAAACAGAAGCCAAAGAAACTAAATTGAAAGCATGGATAACATTTTAACAAATGTAACTGATGATGTTTATGTACCCAAAACTATTTCATGAATAATTAGATAAACTGAAAAAAGAATAACAAAACGGTAAATCTGAGACATTTTGCAGAATTTCTATTTATAACCTTATATAGTAACCTTAAAAAGAATCGTGTAATACAATATGAGCAGACCAAGTAACAAATTGAAAAAACCGATGTAAACATAAATATACTAGAGACAAATTATAGTTACCAGAAGGGGCAAAACACACAGCATCACCTTAAAATATAACTCCAAGAAGTGAGATACTTCAAGTACCTAGGAAAGGTAAATAATAGACAAGGAAATGAGGATGAAAGAGAGGTGTATGACACAAGAACATAAGTCGGAAACAAAATAGAACTAGAATAGATTGAAAATAGAATATCAGATTAGAGAAACATGTAAGTAGGGAAAAAGCTACCAGAGACAAAAAGTGCTGAAGAAATTCACTCAAATCAGTAGTCCTACACCTTATAGCAGGAGTAATAGTGATAGTAACAAATCAAGGAAAAACTCAAAGATACTTTAAAAAGACGTAAAACGTAAATATGAAGATGGACAATTTAGATGCTCACAATATTGAAAAAGACATTGCGATGAACGAAGTAATAACTCAACAGTTTTTTCGTATATGGCAAATAGTCATTTTCTCTGCATTATAATAATACGCAACTGATACTTATATACATATATCATATAATTACAGTTTTATGCTAAGTTATCAAGAAAATGTTTCATGGCTATTACGAAATATTAATATGATTTTGAAGACAGTACAATGTTATCGGGAAAACGACTACAAAATAAATCGACATTACCACCTATTAAAATCCTAATATTTTGTTTTAACATCACATTAACACATATCGCGTCACCATAACAATTATAGATGTGTATATACATACCGCGCGTCCGGAAAATTGTCTACTGAATTCATCGACTACAAACAGGCTTATCATGTAACAGTTATTATAATAATTAACATATTTTAAATGGATGTGATAAACAACAGAAATATTTCTTGCATGAAATAAAATGCCACTCCAACTGTTTAGTTTGTTTACTAAACTCTGTATAACTTGGGTGCGAATTGTCATTCAGTAATTAAGTAGTTAAAATACCGGTTCACATGGAAATTAGTTTGAGATCCATATTACTTTGTATTTTGTTGGTGGAAGCGGAAACGTTATATCAACAAAACACAACTGAAAAGGTAAACAACAAGGAGATTACAAGCTTTTAACTGTCTATAAAAGTGTCCAGGATGATATATTCATCCAATAAACTGCTTTATATAAATGTCTTTAATAAAAAATTTTAAAGTGTTTTACTCCTTTCTTCGTAAAAGTATTTTTGTGTTACTCGTAAGTTACACAATGTATACATATTATTCTAATTTACTAATTTTCATCATCCAAGATGAGCACTGAGAGTTAATTTTTCCGTTGGATAAAACGAAATCGACTGCGGCTTACAAAAGAAAAATCATGCAGGATACAATACATATACATATGTATGTGTATACACACCTAAAAGTTTAAGATTTATTAACTGCGTTAGGAATAGAAATCGATATACAGTAATCCCTCGCTAAACGCGGCTACAAGGAAATTCAAAAAGACATTAAGAAAAATATGAAACAGCTAACTATTCATTCATATTTTAGTAAATGAATGTATTTAGTTTATATTTAGTGTGCATTTGGTTATAGAATTAAAGTTTATTTATACATATTACACAAACGTTCACTTTTTTTAATTTGCCCTCACCAACCGCGAATTTCTTCAACCACGGTCTTATCATGGAACATAACCCCCGCCTTAGGCGAGGGATTACTGTATACATATATCCTACAAGTTTTTGAATATTCCCGCATACACTATTTCATAACAATAGAATCTCGTTATCTAAGACTGCTTTAGCGAATCCTTTGATATGCCCGAGTGAATTTAGTGAATGCTAGTAATTGCTACAATGCAGAGCAATTTAACACTTATCTGTCATTGATCGTGTACGAACCTAATTTATTAGCTATTTAGCCAAATGCGATATGTGTTTGCACGCCTTACTTACATAGATATCGTCCACAATATGTAACATTTATTTTTTTTAATCGACGTATTGATAAAATTTCTTCTCATTTAAATTATTCAATATCGGTTATTTAAGAGAATAAACTGCAGTTACTTCGTTACAGTTACTAACTAAGTTAATAATAATAATAAATCAAATAAAAACATGTGCTTAAAACTCAAACAGCCTAGTGTAATTTGTGAGTCAAATAAGATAGCTTTTTATTACTGTATTTCTACACAAAAACAAGAAAATGTAGGTAATATAAACAAAAAATGTGAGTAGTTCCAGGCATATAAAAATATGTATGCATATTGGAAACCCCCGGTGGTTAGACAAACGGGAATCCTAAACAAATAAAAAAACATGGTATTTGTTATTTCCCCAAAGAATGGCGTTATAAAACATCTTTTTCAGTTAATCTCCTCAGATGAATACAAAAATATCATTAAATATTAAGGTATTTTAAACAAAATACGTGTATTAAACTTTCACGTGTTTTAGGTAAACGTTCTTCTTTTGTTTTTTTGCTAGACCGCGTTTACATTGAGAATTGCGTGTGTGTGACGTGATTTCGTAATGTAATCTCTAATTGTGTTGACACAGGAGTATGTGATTCTCGTAACAAATTCTGAACGTCGGTATATTGATTACTTTAGCCTTGTGACTCTCCTAACTTTTATGTCTTTTTCGGTGTTATTGGATTTGAGTTTTCAGATACATTCCAAGATTAGATTTTGATTTAGTTACAACAAGCGAAACAAAAAAGAACTGCGGTCTACATCAGTAACCCTAAATTAATTTTCTCATCAAAATAAATATTTATACGTATGCATATTTAAAGCTCTGCAAATAAAGCTGATATTCTAAGTGGAAGCAATTATCTGTAAAATACTATGACGTGATTTGAGATTCCACGGTTATCCAGTGGTTGTGGAAATGAAACAGAAAGAGAATTCAAATTAATGAGAGAGAATAGTGTCACAATCTTGCATCGAAAACAAACCATAACCTAAAACGTCACCTAGAATCGTTGCATGACTTGTTTTGGCCTGGATTACCTACAACACTTGTCCTATCAAAACTAAATACCTATATTTTTTACAGGTACACCTTGTCACAACTCGTTTTCTTTTGATGTTAGCAACAACTTTTTCAAAACGTTTCTTTTACTGGTTGTGATCAAAGCGATCCAAATATAATTTAGTGGCGTGGTGGAAATGTTGAGAAATAAGGAAAAAGCCTGAATCACTCAAAGTCAAGGCTTGGAGAAAAGTTGTCTGTTCTTGTCTGGTTAATACTTGAAATCTATGGGAAGTCCTTTTATGCCATTACTTGATTTTGTTAGCTATTGTCCGAAAATTCTTTGTAATAATTCTCCGTTCTGAACACTATTCAGACCCTACTCCAAACATTCCTGACTGCAGTCAACATGACGGCGTGCCTCATGCATTTATGAGTTTGTGGCCTATGTATCTGAGAAAGAATTTCAACAGGAACCCAAAAAACTGAATTTTAAAAGGGATTACACTGCACTACTTTTGCACGCAAAGTAAGCTTTTTTTCAAAAAATTCTAACTTATCTAACTAAAATCTTAAAACAAATAAATATTTTTTTTAAACAATATTCCAGGCGTATTTATAAATTAGGTATACATAGATATACAAGTTCAAAATTCATTTATCTGTTGATAACAACTAACACAAATCGCCAACTTTTATTGGTGGGCAACATGTTTTTATCTTGTAGTGTGAAATTCCACCTTTGCAGTTTCATTATTTTATTAATTTCGCACGACATCAACTGATATCTATTCAGTTTTTTCAGGAAGCAATGGAAAGGAAAATTATCCCCGTTTTACAGTACTTTTCAGTAAAGAAGTGCTTGGAAAGTCTCTTTAATATTCCAGAAGCAATTTTCACTAATAGTAGCTCACAAGAATACACAACAAAAACTTACGGTGCCTCGCTGTGGATTATCACAGCATCAAAGCAAATGAATAATCTAAATATAAGACACGATTTAGCTCTATAGTATATTCAAAACCATCGTAATAATCTGCAAAGTATAACAAAGTATCTCTCTAGACGACTACGACCGCTATATTGACCAGAATAAAACACGACAATTCCTCGCAAATGTCCAACAGAAGACGTCAACGTTAAGTGTTGTAGGAAAATACAGTCCTGACTTTCACACTTGTGCATCCCGCGACCACAGAATATATTACTAGCGATTATAGCGATTCTCTGTCCGATCTAAGAAAAAAAGCTCCAAATCTAAATTTAAAATAAAAAAGTGTTGGTTGACAACGAAAACTGAATTGAAAAATGTTAAGACAAAATCGAATAAGGAACGGTTCAACACAAACCGGACAATCGCATCATGGAATATTATACAAATGGATATCAGTATTTTTTGGACGATGTAGAGACATCCTAAAATTAACTTAGAACTTGTTTTATCATATAACCTGAAAATATACTAAAAAGTACATCACTAATATTAAAACATTAGCCTTAATATCGTAATCAGAATAGTGGTAGTGTGCTGCTAGTGTTTTATGTTACTATCTAACTTTACATTATTTCATTACTTAGGTATAGCTATTAATAAAAGCTATTATACAACCTTTATACATATTAATAGCTATGGTAATATATATATACATACGAGTATATATATATACAATATCAGTAGTTTACTACCATAAAATGCTTTACTGGATTTTGCTCTCAAAGAGGGTAAATATAACGGAAAATCAGAGATAAGATCGACGCTATAAATAAAAGCACCCCCGAGTCATTAATTGACCAACATGCACTGTCAGAGCGGTGATATATTTGCTCTTGTGAAGGTTTTCCCCTGCATCCAAAATACCGATATAAAGATTACCGTGGCCGTTTAGAGTGAGTAACTCGTAAAATGCGTAACAATTTGGAAAAAGTTAGTCCACTCTCGCAATACATCCTAATTGTATTAATAGCTTTCCCTTCAAAATTGGAAAACGTATTTGCGAAGGTACAAATGATTCAATCGCGTTTTAAAGTACCAAAAGTAACAATACACAAATAAATATACAAAGTTCCATCATCACTCTCCGTTAGACGAAACTCTGTCTCGGAGTCAAATATTTTATTGCTACTGCACTGTATAAATTATACCTTATTGTCTTTTGCAATACAGTATGGAAAGAAAGTAACGGATAAATTCGATTACTTCACAAAAATAAATGTTCTGGATAAAATATCAAAAGGACGTAGCAATTTCAATTACGTGATGTTTTTGTTACTCCAGATTTTCGTATTGATGACCCTGTACCAATTAACAATATCCGGAATGATCATAAAAAACTTTTCTCACATTCTGAAGAGTTTGAGGTTGCCACTAATCTAATCTCATGTGCAGTTCTTTTCTTGAGATCTTCTAAATTATTAGGTCGATCTTTACACCCCTTAGTTTTTAAGTATCTCCACAGAAAGTAATCTAACAACACGGAAACCACCGTGTTTCTTCTTGCAATTCATCTTTTTAAGAAAGCTTGGTCGAAATAGAGTCACACATTAATTGCATAATGAGGCGAAGGAAAATAAGGCATCAATCTGTAAAAATCAAACTGTAAAAAAGCAGGTTAGGTAAAATGTTGCTTCATTCCAAAATAAAACATACTGGGAGAAAATTGGAGCGCAAAGACAAATTTCCATCATTTGTTCACAAAATTCTAGTCGACGATCAAAGAAATCTTCTACTAACTTCTGAACTCCTAGTACTTATACTAGTTACATGTCGATTGTTTATTATCAATTTCTAGTAGCACATCAAGTTGTACAATTGAAGATTCTTTAGAAGGTCTTGCTTTCGAAATTTACTTTCAAAGTTCCTAACGGTTGATTGACTTATGGGCTACTTGGGTTACCTTTCTTTAAAAAATTGACTAACTTCTTGATGTAACCTTAATCTATCCTCATTACTAATCATCATTAATTTAAAACAAGCAAATAACATTTATTTTATTGTTGAATTCTGACAGCAGTAACTGTGATTATTCGTTTTATACGGTAGCGGGATAAGAAATGTTGCAAAAGGATTTTAGTAGATAAAGTAGAAAATTTCTTCGCTACGACATACTCTGGCCATTGACATTGTATCCTAGTATCAACCACCGCTGTTGCCATTCGTAGTAGGGCAGGGCCGCTTGCTGACCAGCTCACTTTTGTGTAGGAATTTAACGAGCTAATGGCTTTCGGGAATATGTCATAGATACATATTTCCGACATTCTGTTTTCTGGCTTCGGATTAAATAATGGTCCAGAAGTATGCTTAAAATCGAAGTGTATGTCGCACTCCTGTGATATAAAGTCTAGCGCCTACATTCTTGCACAAATCTATTGTGATAGGAGACAAATATCTACACAGTATAGTTATACTCAACGAAGGCGATGTAACAAAATCAGTACTATGCACATTTTCTGAATACATAAAGGTAATTTAAATGCACGGTATTTATTTGCTCTAAGCTAAATTGATATTTACTGTTTGCGGTTCTCACTACAGTAAGTACATTCCTATTGTAACTTTATTCCGCCATAGTTTGAAGATGAATGATAGTAGGTACACACATCCTAAGTATTATTAACGTGACTCATAAATCCACCAAATTCTGAATTTCAGGGAGCTTATCGGATATTGTTCAGCTGCAGTACTGTTAGTGCCTCCCTCCCCCTCCCCAACTCCCAATACTATGTAACAGCTATATCGACTATCAATTTGTAAATAACGGTGCAAGCGAGTAGGCGTACGAGAAACTATTAATTTCACTTCACAAACATTTACCTATAACAGCTCATACATTACTCCATTTCATTCTGGAATTATTTGCTTAACTTGTGATTATAGAAAAGTTTATACTTTAGTTTAGAAGCACGCAGAGATGCGCTTAAAAATATATTTATGTAAGACCACTTATCTGAGCATATTTAAAAATTAAAAATCAATTACAATAGTTTACAATCTACCTAGGATTTGAATACAAGCATGTGCCAGTGTTTTGTACATATTTACTAATTAGTACACTGTAATCTATTAGTTTCTATGGCGTAAAAATTTCTAGCAATTTAGTAACAAAGTAATTTCCAAGAAATACGCAAATCTGTCTATATCTATGGTTTCAGCCACGATTTACAAGTTTTATACCCTTGATTCATAATTATATGACTGACTTGCTGTGTTAATATTAGAAATATATGCTAAAACTTTACAGTAGTCGCCTTTAATACGACGTAAAAGCAACTTATATTAATTGAACCGTATCCAAAATTGTATTATTATGCTAATATCCTTTATGGAATTTGTACTAGTACAAAAAGATATTTTATATAGATAATCTGAAGTTTTTTAGAATTAAAATGTGTTAATCATTTGAAATATCCACTATCACCTATTTTCCAGGAAATACATTTCCCCATCATAACCTACTTTGCAACAGTACTACATCAGCTGTCTTAAACTTAATAAAACTACACTCGAAGCCAGTATATGTACTTAATAATCAACCTTTCAAATATATCCTTGAAATGAGTAGTCAAATGTGATTCCATAGATTTTAAATCATGCTCTATTTGATGTGAATTTGATATGGTATTGCTCTGTATCATCTATTAATAGAATCTCGATGTCTTCTATACATAAGCAGACATTTTCCCTCGGATTTTTCCGATATGTAGAATTCCTACATTTTCCTTTCTGCGAATCACCAAATTCATTTATCCAGAGCAATATCTAAGCAAGAGATATGGACACACTACTCGATTTAGATAAATGTAGTACGTAGTAACCATCTTGTTACATTAAGTTACATTTAAATCTGGCAAAAGCAGTTGTTTTATGTGAGAACTTAACAATTTGTATGTGTCCTTTAAGATCTACTGTAAAAAGACCGAAAGTATGTGTGATTCTGTTCTGTTCATTATAGCGAGTTATCATTTGGTGTAAATGTATTTTTCTCAATTATGTATAATTTTCACACTCTATAAGTTCTAGTCACTAAATTTGTAGAAAAAGGAAAAAAAGATAGAATTCTACCTAGAATGAGAGCTTTTCAAATAATGTAATGGGATAAACAACATTCTTCTATAAACGTACACAAAAATATAAAATCCCAAAATAAAAATATTTATGAACGATATATGATATATTAACAATAAAAGAAACCTAAAAATATTCTAAAATCACAAACATTACTTCTGGTAAATTATGTGATCACGCTATTCTAGACAAAAGTTAAAAATATTGCTAGAAATTACTTGTTGTTCTGCCAAGATGTTTGAACGCTTTTTGAGTTATTTAGCACTTTTTAACACCCAATATTTGGAAAATTTGAGTAGACAAAAACGTCTTCTTCAACGCCATATTTCTCCCTGAAGACATTTAATGAGTATTCACAGTCTTTTCTAAACTCAATTATGGAAATATGCAACCTATATCTTTTACTTGTTTCGAATTTGTCAACAAAATTTCTACGAAGTCTGAATTTATTCCGATAGTTCTTAGGCACTGTTGCGTTCTGTTCCAGCTGAAATCAAGAAATGGAATATGATTATTCTGAGTCACTTTACGAGTTACATTTTTTTATAAATATATCCAAAAATACCTACATTTGTCTGAAATGAAATTTGAATTTATGTATGCGTGTGTTGCGCCATGTCTATTATAGAAATACATGTACAGTTGAGATACCCAAAAAGATTATCTGAAATGGTTTGAAAGTTATGAATGTTTTACTCTACGAAATAGAGACGAAAATTGTGTATGACTCGCGTTACAGAGGGTTCGCACGCAATTTTCGCCTCTATTTATCTCTATGCCTATTTCTGCATCGAAGTTAGATACATATTTAGCATCAAATAACTTTTTCTTCGCGCACTTTTCCGTGTTTGGATAAATTCGATGTTCTCATAATACCATGACGAATATTCCTAGCAAATTTACATTTAGTTATCGCATCAGGCTTGAATTAATGTGAAAACTGATTAAAAGCAACAAAATAATGAAAAACCTTTTCATGCGATGTTACATCAATACCTTAATTATTAGTTGCAGACAGTTATAATTGCTACAAAATGTTTAAATTCACTTTTACTCCTTTCTTTTCTTTACACATTCTATTGTATTAAATACATGTATTTACAAAATATTGAAAACACCCACGTCGGCTAAACTGAATTACTCGCGCTAGACACAGCGATAGTTTCCAGACAATCTATTTGAACTTTACAAAATCATGTATAATGTATGGCATTCAGTTCCTTCTGATTATAAACACAAGCATTCTTCCGCCGATATTGCTATCTTATTCTATCTTATACAAAACTGATATCGGCGACTTTTTCATCTCCATTTCCACCAAAGTGCTACTAAAATTCCCTTTAAATTCGTTGTAGGTCGTTGCTTTTTTGAGCGTCGGACCTGTACATGTCATATCCACTATCCTTTTGGCTTTTAGAGTGCAAGAGTGTAGTTTTCATACTTTGTAAAATACATAAAATTTTATCAAAATTTCAAAAACTATTTACAAGGTATTTACTGGATCTACAAACCTTCAACTGCCGACAAAGAAATACCTAAGTTCTCAACACTTGACAAGCTAGTAACTAGTTAACAATAACGGATGTACAATCGTGTCACGATGCTATTGATATGCAAATACACATGTAATCTGCATCAACCCGTATGATCAACTTTACTCCCTTCGACATTATTGAAAGAATATTGTTTTATAGTTATGGTGAAACTAAAATGGCTTGACAAGTAAGTTTGCTAATGAATGTAAAATAAGGTTGTTGAAGGAACAAATGCTCAAAACTCAAGAAATTACTTTAAGATGTAAACAATAGAAACCCAAATATAACTACGCTGCAATAACTTTTAATTTCTATTTTCCGACAAACTTGCAACCCTTGTCAGCTCTCACGATGGAGGTCTTCCAGTTCTCTTGAATGGACCTTAGCAAGAACTGTGTACTTCCAATTAAAAATATGGCCTCACATAGAATAGCTATCTTTTGCAGCCTGCCCAAAATCTAAAAGCCACATTTGAATTGGATAGTCTATGGCAAAAATGTATTTGTTACATTTGAACGCAAACTACTTTACCAAAAAAATTGTGTTCCCTAGGATGCCATTCCTGTAGCATTTTTACCCACTTAGTTAATTTATTTAACACGTTGTTTCCAGAACATTCCCCATTAAAATTCATTGCATCGTTTTCGACAATCAAATTCTGCTTATCTGATGTTGCTTCTTAAATATGGAAAATACCATAACATATAAACTTGATTTCAAGATGGTATTCATTTATAGTAAATTTAATATCAATTATTGGACAAAAGAAATAGAAACATATGCTAGCGTTTTGAACTTTACACATAGTTTATTATGTGCTGAAAGTAGTATATTTTATATAACAATATAAAAGTAGGTTTTGTAAATTCAATATACATCAAGCAAATTTCTTATTTATTGCGAATTTTCCTTTTCTTAGGTTATGATATATAATATGTTATTGACCATACATATCTTATTGAGATTTTGAGAAATGCTACAGTAGACAAAAAAGGAGAAAAAGTTTCTACAATAGGCGCAAAAGCAACGAAGCTAGACAAAGCATTAGAAACGTACTACCTGATTTGGGTCTATTAGATCTCCCTACCCGCACTAAAGTATTTTGTACATACATATAATGCCTGTGACAATAGACTAGTTCTAAACCCACTCCCGCTATCAGAAGAAGCACCGCCAGTCGTCAAACAAAACAGCAGCTGAGCCTAATAAAACCAAACCACGTGGTTAATGCTGCATCTATTTATGATTGCTTTTTCTTTTGCTTTTTTAGCAATATACCATGAATGCCTATTACAAGCACTTTTTTTATTTTTTATACGTATCTCGGTTCAAATAACAAGTATGTTGGCTTGTAAACCCCAAAAGGTGACGTGTTAAACATTTAATATTTACGTACAAGATTATATTCCCCTGAATTGTCCTTGACCTCTTATAAAACGTCATAAATATCAAATATTTGTATTTCGTTAGTTAGCATCATTGGACCACAATATGTCTTTAAATAATATTTCGGCAGTATAAAAGAAAATTACGTAAGCGAACAAAGTGCGACTGTGTGACACCTATCCTGAAAGAAAGGATTACTATTACTAGATGGTGCCTTTACAAAGAATTCGGTTTATTTAATAGTTGTGCTTTATATATATATATACTAGACTGTTTTTTTATATAATTCGTAAAGCTGTAAATTATAAATCTGAATATACATTCATTCATTTATACCTAATACATTAGATATCAAGTAAATTATGTAGTCGAAATATAACAGTATATTGGTGCACACATGCAATATAAACGTTTAAATTATAAATCTTGCTTCCAGTTGCTTTTACATTAAACAAACGAACAGAGTAAAAAATTTATGTTTCGCCTATGTTTCTCTAGCGTTATATTATTAATCTTATAATAACTTTCGTGATCTTCTTTTTTTATAGTTCCCTTTCGTAATACTGCCTTAATTGCCAATATCCACTAATTCCACCTAATCCGAAAAGCTTTACATTTCCGAAGGCTAATTGACCTCTCCTACGTTGTGTTTTAACAACATAAAAATAAGCAGAATAATTGCTTGTAATTGTTCCAGCCATTAATCAATGCAATAAAGTCTTGGCATTCATTTAACAGGATTAATTGTGACTTTACGATGGAGCTAGTAAATGTTACGCTAAATACTATAAGAGAGAATGGAAAATAGAAATAAATTGGTAAATTACTATTTGGCGATTTCATTTTATAATAACAACGTTTATATACAAGGTGTTCGGGAAAATATGTTAAATGGATGTATGTAGATAGAACATGCACAAATAAGATGAGATAAGTTCCTAAAAAAAATTTTCTGCAGGACCTTCCTACGAAGATATGCATTCCTGAAGAACGCCGCTTAAAATCGGCTTTTCTTGAATTTTTTTCGAAGTACTTAATAATTTAATAAAAATTTAGTGCGATGCACACTAGTAGAGGACCTCCTAAAATATTTAGCTTTTGTAGTATACCAGAGCCGGGTTCATCTTGATAACTTAAATCCTAAATTTTTAACACCCTGTATGATAAAGACAAAAAAATTTAACTGGACAGCTTGAACCTTAGACTAAAAAAGGCACTCTTGCTTATTGTCGATAAAATGAACTGTTTACGAGAAAAGTTCTGCGTTTTAGTTTAGCACCAAAAAAAACATAAAACTGTTGCAAACGTTACTATAGCCATGTGAAACCCTCTTATGACGTTTTTCAGTAACTCCTTTAAGGTGCCTCCGAAAACACCACTGCCTTTATGTTAAGTGTTTCAAAAAAATTTAAGAAAAACCGATTTCCAGTGGCGTCCTTCAGGGATGCATATCTCCGTAGGAAGGACCTGTACGCAAAAATGTTATAAGAACTTGTCATCTTATTGGTTCATGTTCTATCTGCGTGCAAGAGATTTCCCACATTCTTCCGGACATCCTGTATAATATTTAGCTATGCCTTTTGTTTCGCTGGAAGCAAAGATAACAATGAAATTGTTTCCAAATATTAATACTCGAGCTCAATCTCTTATCAATTATATGCGAAATTATTGTACCGTACTCTGGACGATTTTAGTCAGCACATGAATGTTTTATTACAAATGTATTCTCTACCGAACCGAATTTGGCGTTATTGAATGCATTTATAATTTCAATCAATATTGCACATGTTGGATTGAGTCGTTCTTTACTTGATGTAAATCCATTTTCAATGTGAAATAAAACAAACAAAATGTTTCAGATTTACACTGTATTTGATAATCACGACAGCTGTTTCGAATTTGGTTTAAATATACATTGTTATTTAAACCTGAATGAATATAATATTAAATATACAATGTATATTTAAACCTGAAGAAGCTACAGTGTAGCGAAACAGCTGTCGTGATTATCAAATACAGTGTAAATCTGAAACATTTTGTTTGTTTTATTTCACATTTACAATATTGCACACTCTGTCAGTTTCAATTATTCAAATAGACTTAATTGTAAGCAAATATAATATACCGATTTATTTATTTAATTAGAACGTCAGTCCTGCAGGTTAAAAATATCATGTAATGGTTATGCTAAACAAACTGATGCGTATGCTGCTATTGCAACTACTGATTATTTGTATCTATTCTACATTTCTTTATGAAATGTAATAGCCCCGGTAATGATTTTAACAACCTCTTTTATACTGCATTTTCCGTTGAAATTAATACATAGATATTCAGTATCCGCGTAGGAATGTCAATTGTCGATCGAGAATCTTTAAAATAGCAAGTAAGGAAACGTCGCGTTGTCGAGTTGAGCTTTTCTTAAAACAGTCAGTTAGAAGTTTTCATTGCCGATATTCAACTGATTCCGTTTCTTCAGACTGGATTGCCGCATGATTTGGCGACGAGACTTTATTTTAGAGAGATTTTATTTAGTTTGCCTTCACTGCTGAAAATGTTCACCACAGCGTGGGCAAAACATTCCGAAACAATTTCGCAGTGTACTACTTCCAATCTATAAAGAATCAGAATTGCAGCCGTTCGTTGTTTTTTATTAAACGCCAACGATTTATCCTTAGTAACTGACCGTCTTGTGAATATGTTTACTTACAATATTTCTAATGTAACCGAGCAGATTGATGCCACAAATTCAGACGGCTCTATATAAAACTAAACACAAGCGTTATTAAAGCGAAAGGGATATTATTTTATATTATGTTCTTTAGTACAATGTTTATTATATTTAATTGCAATACAAACACAGGAATTAATTCTAAATCGGATCACGTCTTTTTGTATTTTACCAATGAATTTATTACGTCATTCTCTAGCGTTGTTACTTGTTGTTGGAATATGAGTTCACGACATCCTAGTAGATTCAAATTGTAACCTTGGTATGTCCACACTAAACCTTTTGCGAGAACTTTCTACTAATGGGAGAGAAAGTAAAGACAAAATAAAATAATAAAATAATAATTCAGATCCAACGTCTTTATTCATATCGATATAAAATTTGTTTCTAATTAACTAAAGGTGTTGTTAAACTGGTGAGTTATAGTTACGGAAAATTATGTTATGATTAATTATCAAAAAATGGTAGCTCAGGCAGAGAGCCTTTCCAATTGCCCTCGTGCAGAATTTGAATTTAGCAATACTTCAAACGCTTCTGGAACATTAAATAATGTAGCTCGTGTCATTGACATTTCCAAATAGCAATTAATCAAGTTGTTCACTTCATGCATAACCAAAACGACTTGACAGCTCTGCTGTAGTTTTCTTTATTCAACTCCCCAGAAAATATTATCGGTGTCAATTACTTCCTTCCTAAAATATTTCCATCTGCCATTAATTATCGATCTCCAAAAACTACAAAGTAAAATTTGCTGTATACCCAACCAGCACAGCATATAGATTCTCAACTGTATCTGTTTGCGAAATCCGATATAATGACACAAAGAAATTTCCCTATTATTTTTCCAATTCACTAACGTGAGTTCGCTTTGATCTCGCTGTTTCATTTACAAATCACATTTCAGGCATCATTAGAAATACTTTAAACTGTTTGGCCGTACATATAACGGGTATAGCAACTTTCAAAATTTGGGAGAATCAATATTTTGTTTTTCGCATAATGGTAGTCGGCGTCGAGAGAATCATCCTTAATATAATCTTATACTTATTGTACGAAATTTTTGTATCTAAGCATTTGAAGCAGCTTCATCTGTATGTATAGTATATAATTTAAGAACGCATATTTTACATTTATCTTATGTATGATATATTGACGAAACATATTTTATAAATGCGTACTTAGGTATCACCTACTTCTCCTGCCAGGTACTTAATATCCATCATATATATTGTTACCTGACACTTCCGCGGACAATTGCATTTTGTAGATATGTTCAGTTCGGAAAATCTAAAGTGAAAATAGCTAGAAATGCAAAGTATTTCCGTGACGACGAGCAATTTATCATAACAGGTTTCAACGAGACCACCTCGAAGAGAGGGCGAGAGAGAAAATACAATCGAAGTAGCTGTTCAAATAAATGATTGTATTCAACAAGTACAGTACAAAAATAAATAAAAGATGTAAAATAGGTAACATTTAAAATAAGTTTCGTATGGAATAGTTGAACACATTAGTATTAATTAAGTAAAGACTAATTTCGACAAATTCATCCCAGCACGTAGACTGTCCAGTAGCGTTTACTCTAACACTGTAGGGTTTTGTTAAGGTTGTGCCACGATATTTTCCATTAATATTAACTGGTGTAGAAACTAGTGCAAGGGTCGTTAAAGCTCTACATAAATTTTGACTTTAACCTATTTCCTGAGTATCAATGTTGTCACGAAATTGTAATGCCGAAAAAATGTTTTTGAACCATAGTTATATTTTAGTTATCCTGGATTATAATTTTACTACTCCCAGACCACGTTTTTGTTGACACTGAACCAGAATTTGGATGATAACATAGACTACGCTCAAACTCACAATCATTCATATCTCAACTGCTCGTGAGGCTATTATAGTACATTCGCTTCAGCCACATACAGTGAAATTAAAACTGCTCATATTGTAGCAGTCTTGAATTTAATGAATTCCCAAGACTTTTATTAACCTTAAAACTTGGTTTATTGATAATGTTAAGTGGTAGTGCTAATTTGGCTAGTTTCAATGTAGTATCTTGTACGCAGAATATTGTTAATTTTAGGTAATTCATACATTTTAGATGCAACATCTTTTTATTTATAATTTGTTTTCCATTCATTTACTAACTCGTTAATCTGTTTTAAACTTTTTGGGTTCGATCTACTTTGATTATATTAGAAGTATTTTGATCGTGCAGTTTAGTAGTAGTTTAGTATTCTATTTATATACTTCAATTTATATATTATAATAGTTTTGCTTGCTGCTGTAAGTAAATATAGTCTAAGGCAGGGGGAGCAACTGGGCCTTATTACCTTTATGGACTTATCTTTCAATTGAATGATTATGTTTATTATTTTGATGCCTACTCCTGAAATTGAACCATTATGTTTCTAGTTTCGTTTTCAGTATGAATACCAGATTGTTTGATGCAAGCTTCTGTACTAACGATAATATCATTTGCTGATACTTCTTTTGAAGAGCTACATTATAGATCTAAACTTACTATTATTATACCATCAGCAAAGTTGTATAGCCTAGCCCAATTAAACATCAAATCCTGCCCGTATTATTAAAAGTGCCTCTATATTGTAAGTTGTTAATTTTTGAGTTTCAATTTCTTTAAAAATTGCTATTGCATTACTGAGTCTTGTTTTCATTTTGAGAGCCTATTTAAGTCTCCAGTAAGTATCTCCAGTTTTTGTGAAATTTTGATATATTTTGTAAGTTACATTCTTCGTTCTTACGAAGACGTATGTAACTTTCGTTTTAAAAATTGGGAATAATGTTTATTTATCTGCAGCTGAAATATTATTTTCAGCTTTCCTTTTGTTCGGCGAATTTTCTTGCATATGCCTACGGTTTTTCCTCGATGCTTTCTTCGAATCCAATCATACGAGAAATGATGCTCTTCTAATAAAGCATTCTAACAAATTTTCTTTTTTATTGCCAACTGCTCTCAACCAAAAATAACCCTCTTGTTTCTTGTTTAATTTTCGAAAACATCCTAGGGCTTCTGTCTTGCTAATTTAAATATACGCGCATTTAAAAAGTTTATTCTTTTGGGAAAATCTATAATTTGAATTTTTTTCACATATAGTGCAAAAATAAAGTAATCTGCATCACAAAACAATTTATTACAAAAAGTAGAATGAAGGTTTAAACATATCTATTTTCAACATACATCATTGAGTACCTCGTCAATATACATGACTCTTTAAATATCTGCAATGGAAGTGATCCAACAATGATATGTATGAGGATAATGTTGGCTATATAATAGATCTAATATAGTCTATTGAACAGTTGCTGCTAACCTGAATTAACATTTCCACTGCTGTTGTGGTGTTATGTGTTTAATTCATCAGTGTGGATTCAAAAACAAAAATAGAATTGCTACCTAACTAGATACTAAACTAAAAACATCAAAAAATTCTTCAAAATCATCAAAATTCACTATGAAGTCGAAATAAAAGTATAAATAAACTTGACGGCTTGGATAGATATCACATTTGGATGATTTGTATAAATCAAATGTTTTGAAGAAAATTTGACTTATTTTTTTTGTTGTAGACTTATATTGTTTTGACAACAAACGTAGGCGACGCGACGTATTCATTTTTCTAGGCTGTAATCTCTTTTTACACTTTTTGCTCAGAATAATTAATTGTTTCGGTAATAGAACATTTGTGGTTTTATTTTGCTACACTTGTTTGTCTTGGTAATTACATATTCTCGAGGAGTAGAAATACACTGCATTTTTACTAATTTATGCAAGTTCATTTAGTTATTATTACATTAATTAGTTAGTACCCAACTAACTAACTAACATGTATGTACATAATCACGGAATTATAATAAACATCATCGCCAGAATCACACAAAAATGTATATTTTTTATTTATCACCATTATTACCGTTCACAAATAAATTCAGAGACATTTAACACTTGGAAATACCATAAAATATAAAAATAAAAGAAAAACGGTCACTGTAAATGGAATTAGTTGATCCCATTAATTAAGCGTTCAACAATTTCCTGAGAAATATTCTTCCATTCTTGAATTACAGCATCTACCAGTTGAGTGTGGATCACGGGTGCCTCCTGGAAACTTACATTACCCAAGATTAATAATAAATCGAGTCTCACAAGAGGAATAACTAGGATTACATGTTCGACTATAATACTTTCCAAATAACAATCCGCATTCATAGACCTCGCTTCATTTATAGACACATAGTAACCGGCCCCCATACAGAACCGCCAACGAACAAAGCCTTTGAAAATATATTGCAACTTACAAATCGCTCTCTTGCCCTTCGTCAGATAGGTTCACTCTTCCATCAGCACATTGTAGACTATTCCTCGTTTCATCTTTCGGTCATTAACGGTTCAGTGCTGATGATTTATGGCAAAACGAATTCCTTAAGTTTCGTTCTTTCCTATGAATTATGGTTTCCTTCCGGCATTCTGCTGCTTAATCCACCATCCTTTAATCGTCTTTGGAGCACTGGGACCGATGTTGCATGTATTTTAACATATTGGCAATGGCCAATGGATACTTTAAAAAAACGGTTATCCCTTCTCAGAATGTATTATTCTGTCTCGTTGAGTTTTACCTTTGAATTCTATTTTCCTAACAACTTAGCAAAGTAACATTGAATACAATAATTTTAATAGTCTTACTACGTTCGAGGCTGTCTAATTTCTTGAACAATTCACTATTCAACTTCCAAATGCTGGTTGCCAAAAAAATTTAAAAACATAAAACCGGTTTGGTTTGTAATAACTGGTCGAAATAAGCAGTTTTTAAATAGATTATAAATAATTTTTTGTCGAAAGTGCATTAAAAATGTGGATAGTAATTTACTTAGAAGTTATTTTTATCTTATAATTAACAAAAGTAAAACACGGCAGAGCGTTAATTTTGTCCAAGAGGTTATATAGCAACAAAACAAACGTTTCAAATGAGTCTTTCGAAATTGTACGACATCGGACACAATCGGTACACCCAACTTCAATAATGTTTATACTGGTAATCACATTAAGTTGTTGTTGAAAGAGCAACTCGAAGCTTTAACACGAAATCTAATCTAAAACTTTCCTATATATATCCCTACAAATATGGCTTCATAATGACATCATTAAAATCGAATTAAACCTAAACGGAACAAATTAACAACTCTTCTATCGATTTAGTGTTTTATCAAGATAACAGAATTAACTGTTTTGGGATGAAATAAAGTTGTAATTGTTGTAAATTATACTGCAAGTAAATTTATTCATTTATTTTTGTTTGCATATACGATTTTAAATATGCTGCTTTGAATAATCTTCAACTTGGTGTGTTTCGTTGAAACCTTATTCTTATAATTCGTAGGTTCTAGTATACGTTTTGTTGTTTTTACGTCGGAATTGGATGTAGAATTGCCAAAAACTTCACCTTTTATTATGCAAAGTTAAATTTAATCATGGTCTAACAGGAATTATACTTTATCTTTTAAACTACAGGATTTATGTATACAAATAATGGAAAAGAACCAAGCTTTCGCTCTAACCATTAAAAATGTTCTCTAAATCTCGGCTATCATATAAGCTCCACATAAAAGTTTTCATATAATTTCTTAAAATCCCTATACATTAACTATTTACATTTATGTATGTACCTTATTACGACATTCGCTGAAAATTATAAGCTCTGCTGAGCTTTAAAAAGCTAAAAGTTAAACAAAGAGTTGTAATTAACTTGAATTTCCATTTATAAAATATTTGATCAGTAACAGGAAACTATAAACAGACTTAGTCCTTATGTATCCTTTAGCATGCATAAATTCAAGAACATTTAAGATAAGAATAGAAATGATAAAATTCTAAATCCTTATGAACATTTTTATACAGTGTATCCAACACCTAACTACATTTTATGCCATTTGCATCATACGTGAGTGGCCTGCCAAACCATAAACCATAAACTTTTCTAGTCGAGGTAAAACTATTACGTTACTTTCATAACTAAGTAGTAAATATCTAGGACTCGTTATAGATTCGCATCTGCGATATGATAAGCGCATATGTGAAGTTGTTAAAAATCTCAGACCGATATTGTATAAGATTAAATGTCCGCTCACATTTTACTTCGCCCACAGCTGTGTATACTTTATTTTGCCCTTGTTGAATCACGATTGCGCTACGCTATACTGGCATAAAGATGCATCTAAAAAAACCGAATGTAATACAGCGGCGTTTCCTGAAAATAGTGTTTAAAAAAATACAGTATTCTACAATAAACTGCTTGAGGAGAGTGGTATGTTTGGATATGCGTCAGTTATACCTCTACAATATGATTCAATCTTTATACAAAAATAGAAATACTTTAAATGCGATTCAGCAGGGATATGATACTCGCATTAAAGGGTAGGCCTGTGTGCAAACTAGTTTCTCTCACTGCCTGAGAATAATGAGTAAGGATTATGTACACAGTTAACTCTATTTCAATGGTTAAGAATATATATAAAAAATATATTATTACTACCTACCATTATTTATTATTACTTTTTTTCATTTACATTATAACGCAATCACTATAGTTTGGTTAGACTTCTCCATCAAAAATTATCCCAAAAAACACCATTTGGATTATTACAGAAAGGCACCTTCCAGTCTGGTTTCTCCTCTTCAGCAGTTTAGACCACCTTTTTTCCACTATATCATTTTACACCCATAATTTTACTTTCGGTGATAGCACTCCTCTTTCCTCATTTAATTTGTCACGCTCGAATTCACACACTCACCTTTCTTATCATATTCTGGCCACATAGGGCAACGAAATACCAATTACTGAAAAAGTGATACGTCACGAAGGTGTCAGTCCCTAAATTGTGAGTCTAGCGATTCACCTATTTCGTGTTATTTTACCAGCGTTTTCTGTCATCTTTACTCGAGACAGTAGGTCAATATGAGTTAATTCATACAGTTCGGAAACCGTGCTGTGTAAAAACGCAATTCTGAGCTTCCTGAAATTGCAGCCATTCAGGAAAAACTAGCTTTTATTTGGTACTGATCTTCCTATGTTGGCCATGAGCCTGCTCTGCGCCGATATTCTTCTAAGGGAGTTATCACTGACCCAATCCAAGATACTTCACAATATTTTCTACATATATTGTATTTCTGCTTACTATGTAGACTACTTCTCTTGATCGATAGGAAGAAACAAATAGTGATTCTATAAGTCAATATAAGTCACAATTCCTTAATAGATAAATGCGATTCTGACAGTTCGGAACGTATATTAAAGCGAACTTCATTTTTGTCACGAAGATTATT
Source organism: Holotrichia oblita (assembly GCA_023690525.1). Classification (NCBI taxonomy): domain Eukaryota; kingdom Metazoa; phylum Arthropoda; class Insecta; order Coleoptera; family Scarabaeidae; genus Holotrichia; species Holotrichia oblita. The sequence continues at coordinate 106,276,430 of CM043019.1, forward strand.
AATTTAATGATCATCTATACAGGAAGTCGCTCGAAGGCAAAGCGTTAATACAACTTTCCCAGCAGCAAATTTCGCATTTAATTTGTAAACTAACTGTACACTATGCTATAACTTTAATAATGAATTAATCTTGGTTGTAACAGCTTAGGATTGAAAGATATTAATGATAATTAAAAATTTAAGTAAATTAGCTTGTGAGTATACACTTAAAGATTATAAAAAGAGTATTTGTATAAAAAACTAAATATAACTACTGATAAAGTATCGTAATATCAGAACTTTTTATCTTTTCAAAATGTTAAATACACCTCAGATTACAGGAAATCGCTCATAGATACATTTCGCTTTAAGGACCGCAATTTTGATTGGAAACGAATTCCGTCTATTACAATAATATCACGGGATATTACCTAATCAATGAACAATTTCTGCTATGACCACAATTACAAACAGATGCCTCCATGCCTTCTCGTGGTGATAATTGTGTCATGTACTATCGGGAATAAATGAAATTCAGTGTAAGTAGCATAAATTAACTTATATAGTCAATGATTGATGCAAATAAAGTCGATATTAAAATGCAAAAATGTGTCACTATCATTTAGTCCCAATAGTACATGTTTCCGTAAGAGGAAAATAGCATAAGCTACATACTCTGCTTAAAGGACGAAATATTAACTTTTACAGCATTTATGGATATTCTAATCATGTTATACTATCGTTTCCGTGACACTTTCTTCATTTCACTCTACAAAGTTCCGATTGGAAATTAACCATAGTTACTTGAGATCTATACATAAATCGTACATTGTTATATTTCATCCATTCCAAGACTTCGATTGAGGTGTAGCGCCACACTGCTGACGCAGAAAATCTTGTCTTGATGGCAAATATTTCTATATAACCAGTAATCAATTTACAATGTCGAAGTTTTTTTGTATACAAAGCCACTCCTAGGAATAAAGCTTTCTAATCTCTCCACATAACATGTTGCTCAAGACCATAACCGATCCGAAAGTGTTACTTTCCTCTTTAGACAATCGGGAAGAAACGCACGGCACTATCTTACGAATCGCTTGACATTTAGTGTTTGCAGTATTTACTTCAAATGAGAGGCCCTATTCTTATGTTCTCTCGCCCATTTTAATCTTTATCTTTCACCCTGACAACAAGGCTTTTCTTTGGCGAGAAACAAGATTGTCAGATTTCTAGATAAAATTCATAATTGCTCTTTGTATAGTAAATTAAAAAAATTAATGAAGTAAATGAATTTGCTATTTACGAGTTGGATTTTCCGGAATTGGAAACTTTATTCCTCTAGTGAATATTTTATTCCAGAGGCTCGTACATACGAGATTGTTAATTGAGTACAAAAACCGGTTTCCTCGCTCATTCTTAACTTTAAAGTGTCCGATGAGCTGCCATGAATATAAGCATATATTCTGACTCCGTTATAGAGAATGCAATCACGGAATATTTTTCAGTTCCTGTTCATAGGTCAATCTTTTCTTTTTTAAAGAAACGCATCCTATAACATCTCGGAGTTCGTCAATATTACTGGCCCAATCATACCAAAACCTAGTTTACATTTTATATACTTATATATTTACTTCATGTGAATGAATGCAGAACCAGATGCTTCTCCAAATTTAAATCCTCAAGTAAAAACGCCAATGATAGTTTAAGTAGCTGCACTGATACTATCATAATGCTGCTCTAGCGTCTGCATATATATGTATATTATAGCCCATATAAACATTATATCTTCATTTGGAACAGAATGCATCACGTTCATACTAAAACAAATTTATCCTGTATGCCTAGTTTTCATTAGCAGAATTAGCGGTAGAGCGCTTCTTTTAGTCGAACTAATTCGACTCTACCTATTTTGGTAGAGTTCCTGTTTTCACGCAAATTGCAAATAGTATGGTACTGGTAGAGTACAGAAGATATATGAACACGGTAAATATTTCTACGACTTTGAATTTTACTATGCTCGACTAACACAATACTGTTTTCATTGGTATAGTGCCGGTAGAGTATAGTAGAAATCGTGGTGGGAGAAGGCAAATGGTAGAGTTACTCTACCACCGTGCTATCCCACTCTACTCTACCGGCATCGTGCATTTTACTTTACCATTTCCGTTTACGTTGGTAGAGTTATAATAATAGTTAGTACTTGCTCATGATACTCTACTACTAATTCTACTAATGAAAACTAGGCAGTATTCACATAACTAGTTTTTCATAGAATCTCATCAATTATCACCTGCCATAATTTTGACATATAAAAAAACTCCCGGTATAGATAATCAGAAACAGTAATTCAAATTGAAGAAGATAAAGTAATATTACTTTAGCATTACCAGTTAATATTTTCCACATTTTATCTATTAAAAAGTTTACACTACTTGCACTTTCCTTCCCTTAATACATTTTATTGCCACGAGAAAACATTTTATTGTTATTGAAGCTTAGGCATTTAGTTTCAATAATGTAACCATCAAAAGAATCTCCATCCGTATACAGTATGTCCACGGATTGGATTTACAAGAGGAAAACTTTTTATCTTTAACTTTTTCGAAAAAATGTATTCTTTATAAAAAATCTGCTTGTATTAAAACAATGAATTAAAGTGAGTTATCTTTATTAACTTCAATACTTTTGACAGAAACGATAAAAAAAGGGAATTTATGCGATAATGCAACTTATCTAAATAGTTATCTTTTCTAGTTATGTGACAGTCCTGTCAAATTAGGTATTTATCAGGTACATATTTTAAAATGTTAACAGTCGATCAGAGATTGTATGCAGTACAGTGGTATGGAACAGGAGAAAATAGCTACAGGTATGTCATTAATAAATTTCATCAAAAGTATCCGGATGTTCCTATATCTCATATGGGTGTGCATAAGATCATCAGAAAATTTATGAGAACGGATTCTACATGCCACTTGATACTGAAGAAGATGCTGCGGCTATAATAATTATACAATCTGTAAACAACAACCCTACCATGTCGTTAAGAAGACGATCCTTGCTGCTAGCAATGAGTAAATCGTACATTGATAATATCTTCAAACGGCTTAAAATAAAACCTTATAAGCCAGCTTTTTATCAAAATTAGGATGAAGGACAACGACTACACTTTTGTTTACGGATAGGTGAGAAAATCATTACAAATGGAAGAAGCTTTTATAAAAGAATTACGTTTTCCGACGAAGCGAGATTTTCTACTAACGGGATAGTTTCATCGCAACATGTTAGATACTGGAATGACACTAACCCGCATTTTCGAATTTTAATTTTTAAATTTTTTTAAGTCGCCGGCAATATTTTCAAAAAGTTAACGTCTGGTGTGCTATATCACGGAAAGGAATAATAGCATCTTACTTTTTTGATGGCAACACAAATCAGCATACCTATCTCCATTAGTTAGAAAAATTTTTTAGCGACAGTATGGACACCTTTAGTTTAGCTTATCGCAGTACAATTCACAACAACAAGATGGCTGCCGGACTCACATCACTCGTGCTGGAGTAAATTGGTTAAATAATAAATTTGGAGATAGATGAATTGGAAGAATGGACCAATTAGATAGTCTCCAAAAAGCCCACATCTCACAGTTGTAGATTTTTTTTCTCTGGGGATGTTTAAAGCGGATAGTTTTATAGTCAGTTGTTACCCAATAATAGAGATGCTTTGAAAGATAGCATACAACAAGCTGTAGCTTCCTTGTCAATGCGTAAAATAAGAAAAAGTTTTGTTGAATTTCGAACAGCAATTGAACTATGTGCCGAAAAAGGAGAAGGTTTCTTTGAATAAAACTTTAATTCTCTATTCTTTGTTCAAATTACATTACTATTTAATTTTAATGAAAGCAAATATTGTAGCGTCGGTTTTTTTGCTGAAAGTTGAATAAAATCTCAAGTCTAGTCTTGTAATCTATTCCAAAACTTCCACAAATTTCTAACAGATTGGACATAAATTCAATTTTTCTACGATATGACGCTTTATGCGGTTATTAATCTTTTCTGTCAAAAGAAGTGAAGTACTACATACAATCTCTGATCGAACATAAACATTTTAAAACATGTATCTGATAAATACCTAATTTGACAGGACTGTCACATAACTAGAGAAGATAACTGTTATGTTTATTTTGAATTACGCGCCAGTTTTGTTTTAGTTTTTTTAGCTTGACAGGTATGGAGGGGAGTTATGTAGAGAAGGGCGGAATGTATAATGTGTATTTGTAGATATTCCTAATTACAAAATAATATAGTATATATTAACCGATAAAACAATAGTTTTATTCATTACAAATTATAGTAGTTTTACTCATTACCGAAATAACAGTGGCGACGAGGATGTTTGTTAAATTGCTGAATTTAGCTGTGTACAAAGTAGCAGCAGGTTAACCACGTGGTACGCAAGACAATTTTTTTTTACTACACACTACACTCTACAAATACGAAATACTATTACTATTATTACTATTCTACAAGTAAGAAATGGCTTCTACTAGTACTTCGGTGCACACAGTATTTCATATTGAACCATTTGATACAAATACACAATGGGGAAGATGGATTGACCGACTGGAAGATGCATTCGAAATTTTCAATATCACGGAGGAAAGAAGAGTATTTTATTTGTTACACTACATGGGAAACGAAGCGTACAATATTGTATGTGACAAATTAGCTCCAGTACAACCACGGACGAAATCTTATGATGAGTTGGTAGATGTAATGAAGAAACATTTCAGCCCTGAACCACTTGAGATTGCCGAGAATTTTCGATTCCATTTACGCAAGCAGGGGAAGGCGAGTCTGTCCGGGATTTTGTGGCTTCATTACAGAAGCTAGCCATTCACTGTAAATTCGGAACTTGTCTACATACGGCATTGCGAAACCAATTAGTTTTTGGCTTGCGCAGTGAGAAGATACAGAGCAGACTACTAGAAACGAAGGATCTAACATTGGAAAAGGCTCTGGATACAGCATACAGCATGGAATTATCCGCCAAAGATACTGCATTCTTGCATAATAAAGGTCATACAATTGTGGGTGCAGTTAATATCCAACGACCAGTGTTTCGAAAACCAGGACCTACACACAGTCCATCTCCAGAGTTCAAGAAGCACACTAAGAAGAGTGATTCTTCTTCGAATACTAATAAGCTTTCATGTTACAGGTGTGGTTCTGCAAAGCATCTAGCAAATAAATGTGAGAGGAGAGATGCGATCTGCGACTTTTGTGGAATCAAAGGGCATTTACAATCGGTGTGTACCAAAAAGAAAAAAACGTAAATACAAAGTCTCATAGCACACGTTCAGTACAAAAGGTGGATGAGATTACAAATATATACCATATAGATTCTCCAGCTAGGGGTAAGATTTTATTACAAGTTACTATTAATGATGTTGCGGTTGTCATGGAAATGGACAGTGGTGCTGCTGTTTCTTTAATGGGGTTGATACAATTTAAAGAACATTTTCCTCACTTACAAATTAGGAATACTAACATACAATTAGTTTCATATTGTCAGATGGCTTTAAAGATAAAAGGGGTAGTAACGGTATCAGTGTCTTATGAGGGAAGAACGAAATCTTTAGAGATATATATTGTAGAGGGAAATAAAGACGCTTTGTTAGGGCGCGAGTGGATACGTGCGTTAAAAATTCAAATACCCGATTCAGAATTAGGGGTCAAACAGGTTACAACAAAAAGAGACGAGCACATCAGAAAATTGCTTGCGACTTACGGGTGTCTGTTTGATAATAAGCTCGGAAAAATGGAAGGTATTCGGGCACATTTGAAAATTAAAGAAGGGCTACACCCGTTTTTGTTAAATCCAGACCAGTACCATTTGCATTGCTTGACAAAATTGAAAATGAATTAGATTTATTAGTCAATGAGGGGATACTAAGCAAAGTAGATAACTCGCTTTGGGCATCACCCATTGTACCGGTTAGTAAAGCAAACGGTGACATACGCATTTGTGGCGATTTTAAAGTTTCGATTAATCCGTATTTGGTAGTAGATGAATATCATTTACCGACAATTGATGAACTGTTAGCTACAATGGCAGGGGGTGATAAATTTACAAAAATTGACTTAAGTCGGGCGTATTTACAACTAGAAGTTGCTCCTGAGGATAGACATTTATTAACCTTAAATACTCACAAAGGTTTATATCAGGCTAATAGATTACTCTATGGCGTAGCTTCGGCACCAGCCATATGGCAAAGGGAAATAGAAAAAATCTTACAAGGTATTCCAGGCGTTTCTGTATTTCTGGATGATATCAAAATTACGGGGCCGGACGACGCGACTCATTTAACCCGGTTAAATTTAGTATTTGAGAGATTGAAACAATACAATTTAAAAATCAATTTAGATAAAAGTAGCTTTCTTACTGATCGAATTGAATATTGCGGTTATGTAATTGATAAAAATGGGGTTCACAAAGCAATATCAAAAACAGAAGCAATTAATAAAATGCCGCGACCTACAAATAAGAAAGAACTCAGAGCAATGTTAGGACTTATCAATTATTACGGTAGATTTTTAAATAATGCAAGTACTTTACTTTATCCATTGAATCGGTTATTACAAGACAAAGTTCAGTTTATATGGGATAAAAATTGCGAGAATAGTTTTAAGAAAGTAAAGGAAGAGATGCAAAGTGATAATTTTTTAGTACACTTTGATCCAAATTTACCTATTGTGCTAGCTACGGATGCTTCTCCTTACGGAGTTAGCGCAGTGCTGTCACATATTTGCCAAGATGGAAATGAACGCCCAATAAGTTTTGCTTCACAAACTTTAACAAAAACGCAACAAAAGTATTCGCAAATAGACAAAGAAGCATATGCAATAATCTACGGTGTTAAAAAGTTTTACCAATACTTGTACGGACGCAAATTTACTTTATTTACAGACTGTAGACCATTAGTGCAAATTTTTGCTAAAAATAAAAGTTTACCTTTACTTACGGCAAGTAGAATGCAACATTACGCATTATTTCTAGAGGCATTTCAATATAATATTAAATACAAAAACACTAATTTACATGGCAATGCAGATGCACTTTCACGGTTGCCTGTTAACTCTGAAAGTTTATGCGAAATTGATGTCACAGATCTACTACAAATCAACCAAATTAGTAGTCTACTAATTACAGTAGATTTACTTGCAAAGGAAACTTTAAAAGATCCAGAATTATTACCATTACTGCAAGCTTTACAAAAGGGCATAAATGTACGAAAAGAATTAACTTTCAATATTGATCCGTTGGAATTCAATTTACAACAAAATTGTGTCATGAGAGGATTACGCGTATTCGTTCCAAAAACTTTAAGACGTCAGGTCTTAGAGGAGCTACATTCGGGACATTTCGGTGTTGTCAAAATGAAAGCGTTGGCCCGAAGTTACTGTTGGTGGCCTAATATAGATCGGGACATTGAACATGTGTCAAGCAATTGCAGGGAATGCAATGCATATAAACGGGATCCTAAACCAATTGCGCACATTTGGCAAAGTCCTCAGGACATTTTTGATAGGGTACACGTAGATTTTGCGGGTCCTTTCATGGGAAAATATTTTTTTATTTTGGTGGACGCATTTTCTAAGTGGCCGGAAGTTCATGTGTTAAATAAAATTACAGCAGATGAAACTATAAAATTATGCGAACAAATTTTTGCTTCCTACGGATTTCCCCGTACTTTAGTAAGTGACAATGGCACGCAATTTACAAGCGGTCAATTTGCAAATTTCCTAAAGCAACACGGTATACAACACAAACGGTCCGCACCGTATCATGCTGCCACTAACGGGCAAGCAGAGCGATACGTCCAAACTATAAAGAACGCTCTACGTAAGTTAAGAGGTGAGCAATCCACTTTAAATTCACAATTGCAAACCGTACTTATGCAATATCGCAAAATGCCACATTGCACAACTGGCATTTCACCTGCGAAACTTTTCTTGAAGAGGGAGATACGTTCCCGATTAGACATTATGCAGCCAGTGCTGGCAAAATCAAAATCAAACAATACAAGTAACAAACCAAATATAAAATATAGGAATCTTGAAGTTGGTATGAGAGTAATAGCGCGAGATTACTTGCATGATACCAAATGGCGTTTCGGTACAATTCATGAAAAGTTGGGAAACCTCCATTATATCGTTCGGTTAGATAATGGGTTAACATGGAGGAGGCATATTAACCAATTATGGGAGGTTGGTTCAAATATAGAACCGCGTGATGATTCGTATAGGGATAATTTTATCGACGATCAGATTACACTTCCAATACCCACTGACACTACCACCATTCAGATTCATGACAATAGCAGCAATCACCCGGAAGTAACACAAAATCCTGATCACCAGAAAGTACAATGAAATCACCATCATGTACAACGCACACTCCTATTATTACAAATGTTCCATTAAGAAGGTCGCAGAGAGCAATCAAACCTCCGGTTAGGTTGAATTTATAAATAGTACATACATGTAATGTATTTCATAACAAAGGAGAGATCTGTTATGTTTATTTTGAATTACGCGCCAGTTTTGTTTTAGTTTTTTTAGCTTGACAGGTATGGAGGGGAGTTATGTAGAGAATGGCGGAATGTATAATGTGTATTTGTAGATATTCCTAATTACAAAATAATATAGTATATATTAACCGATAAAACAATAGTTTTATTCATTACAAATTATAGTAGTTTTACTCATTACCGAAATAACAATAACTATAGTAAGTTGCATTATCGCATAAATTTTCTTTTTTATCGTTTCTGCCAAAAATATTGAAGTTAATAAAGATAACTCACTTGAATTCATTGTTTTAAAACAAGCAGATTTTTTTATAAAGAATACATTTTTTCTAAAAAGTTAAAGATAAAAAAGTTTTTCCTCTTGTAAACCTAATCCGTGGACATACGTATATAACTAAATAAGCGACTATTTAATTTCACGAAAGGTAGAATTCTTGTAGCGTAAAGTAAGGGAGTTTATCCGCTATTGACGGATCGTCGATGGTGACGAGCTGGTCCATTATTCTTCCGGAGATACTGCTAAGCTCTCTGTCATGTAGAATCAGTAGAAGTCCGTGTAGCTTTCACAATGAACTGTACTCTTTTAAGCATCAGCCGGAAGATATCTCGCGATAAATGCTACTCGGAATATTTATTTCTTTCTCTAAGATTTCCGTATTTAAATTATAGTTGAATATATAAAGCGTGGACAACGATATAAATTTAAATTATAAAGGTAACTAATCAAGATGTCGATACGATGGAGTTATCCGAATTAATTAAAAATTTGAATTGAGCTTGCAACAAAATCTGAAGTTGTATGTTATTAATGTCTGTAAGTTTATTAACTGGGAAATTATACTCATACATATCATATCTTAATTTCAGCTTTACAAAATTTTACGTTTTTAACAGAAAATCGCCTAATAAATAATTGTTGTGTAAAAACGTGGTAGTTTATTAAAATCTCTAATGTTTATCTTATTTGTAGCTATGGAATACGCAAAACGCATTAGTAATCATAGATTGTATATGTATGTACATCTATGATAAAAAATACATCAAGTTAATGGAATCAACAATTATATCATATTCAAATAGGTTTAAAGGCTAATTATGCTCAGTTAAATAAAGACAACATAGCATATGCCTAGCATGCACATGCGCAAATTATACACTAATTGAAAGGCAATTTAACCGAAACAAAACCAAACAGTGGTTTTGTAGAGCAGGAGAAAAAAGTATCCGGACAGTGCGCGAAAGAAGGAGGCTTCTTACTCAAACCCTACGAGAACTTTATTGTCCTAGAGTGCATACAAATAATGTCTGTGCCACAGACAGTCCATGTAGGTATACTAAGTCAGTAAAGTACCCGTGCATTTTGAGTGAAGGGCGTCTTTCTTACATGCACTGGCAGGATACTTTTTTCTCCTGCTGTACCTATATATTTCCAAATATAGTAAATTAATGGACACGAAATGATGTTCAATAAACGACAACGCTACACTAGAATAAGGTAGCTTTACGCGAGAAGTTTACTCAACGAAATATATTAAATTAATATATCACGTATGCTACCTCTACTGTGCTTTTGATTATAGACCAAAATTTATACGCATATTAACATAAATATGTAGTACATACGAATCCAGCATATATGTTATATTGATGTATTCGTACAAATAACACCTTCCAAAGCACTCATACAGCAAGACAGGACAGTCTCTAATTATCCTTAACACTGCGGCCCACTGGGCCTATTGCGTTATTCCTGCCTTGATTCCATTTTACTCAAACAGATAAGTTCCCTCGATCAAGTTTAGAAGCCTATTTGGTAAAGCTTTCTCCACTGGTAGATCAAACGCGCTTTGCAAAGCAACCCTACGTTGACTTAGTGCCACGCATTCGAATATGATATGAAAGGCTGTTTCCTCCTCCACATTACAGAGTCTGCATAGGGGTTCTTCTTCATTAATTGCAACACGTACTGCACTCTTTGTAATACCTAGATCTGGCTCCGGCCCGGTAAATTTCATTTGGGAACCTTCCCTCGTTAGCTGGTCTGCAGCTTCATTGCCTGTTATACCCCTGTGTCCCGGAGAATACAGATCGCCTGCCCTCGCGGTTAGCGAGGCAAACTCTCCAACGCACAGATTTGTATAGCATATATTTCTCTTTGAAATACTTTGTAACCCTGCTTTTCCTCATAGACACCAACGCCAGAATTAGTGCCCGCTCTTGACCCATCTCCCTTCACCATTTTGAAGAGTTTGTCGTAGGAAATCCTAGTGATTGATATATCGCTTCCTATATCAAAGATTGGGTTTTGTACTATTGCTTCTATTCTGGTGTGCCCCGACCCATAGTGGATTCTCCAGTTGTTAGTATTTCTTAGTCGTTATGCTCCTGTTCTAGCCTTTCCCATAAAAAATATGGAGGGAGGCATGGTTTCCATAGCAGCCGCTGGGATACTCTTGATAGCACCAGTTATACATAGGTATGCTAATCTCTGAATTTTTGAGAGGTTAGTTATCGCATGCTTCTGTGTAATTTTTGGCCACCAGACCAGGTAGTCATAAGTTATCATGGGTCTTACTACCATACTATACAACCAATACCGCATATGCCGTTTGAGTCCCCATGTTTTTCCAACTAGTCTAGGGGCTGTTATTAACACCCTTTTATATTTGTGGGTCATTTTTCCAAATGTGAGTTCCAGTTTAGTTTAGAGTCCAAGATCACTCCTACGAACTTGGTCTCCTGACTAAGCGATATATCTCACTTACTTATATACAGTATGTCTCCCGAAAAAAAAACAATAAGTTTTGCTAGTTTTCAAACTCTAAAATTCAACGTAAGTTTGTCTGTAGCTACTGCAAGTATACAATAAGTTGTCAATTCAGGTGCTATAGATTCACAATCATAAAGTTTTTTTTTCCGCGAGGGTTATGAGACGAGGTACTTTCTAGTACTAGGGGCGGAGTCATAATGCAATCCTCAGAGGCGCGCGCATTCATTTAAACTTATTTCACGATAAACGAGAACGGACTTGTATCTTTTGCGAATACAATACCATATATTAGATACGGATAAAAAAGTATGTACATAAAATAAATACATGTATAATCTATGTATTACTTGGAAATAGAAAGATATGTCTACTACCAGAACTTGATTTTGCCATTTTTTCCAATAAGAATAAGAATTTACAGAAATCAATTATTGTCAAACATAAATCAGCGATGCCATTGACGATATTATTCTTAATCATATTTTACAAGATATTCTGACAAGTAAGTCGTAATCATACATATGTATATGCCATAACTTATATTTAAGGTACTCAGATTTATATATGTATAAACATTCATTCAACTTATCTAATTCAAAAATGACTTCATAATGCCTGTTGGTATGTATACTACAGACGTACTGACTCATCAATCGCCAGCGGTATAAGGGCCCTCTCGTCAGCTGTTTTCAGAACAAGGTCAAAAACAGCTTAACTGGTATTAACCTGATTCTGAAAACAATTTACCTATCTAGCTTTCATTAAAATAGTTCTTTAGTTGTGATACGCCACCACATTCTCTAAAGGTTTCTGTACACTTACTGTGATAGCACACCATGCTTCTGATACCGCATAGCATAAGGCAATGCAAATGTAACATCTGCTAATAACTCTTACAAGTAATTACCCAACAGTTCCCAGTAGGACACAGTATTTAAGCGACACCACGAGTTTATTGAAAATCTGTGTTGAAATCTTCCAAATGCATACTATCATACATGCTCATTGTGATAGATATTCACATTGGTTCTAGTGAAAGTATCTCTGTTAAAGTTACTATCTTGCTTGTACTTGGCGAGAAGCCATCGCAAAAATAGGATTCTTTGTACTTCATCTCCCACTTATAAGTGATGATCATTTCTCTGTTCAAAGTCAAAGTTTTGAGAAGCGGGTAACACTTTTTGTATACTAATACCTGGTTCGTCAAGCAATGCATCAATTACTTCTTCTGGTCTTGTAGCATTGTATCGTAAATTTACACCACGATGTGGTAATTATGAATACCACATTATCATAGTCTTCAAAATTCATCGGAAACACGGCGACATAGTTGAGAGAGAAGAATTTTTCTAATATACACAACAATTGTGTAAAGCATTGTCTTTACAAAAGCCGTCAACATTATTATGTTGTTATATGCTTCATTACCGAACTGCATTTTTAACAAAATTTATATCTTTTTTGCACTAACAATTAAGAATACTGCCCAAAAAATGTAATAACTATCAACAATTCCGGATCGACTTGCCATTCGCTGTTGGGAGCAAAGTGATTAACAGCGCGGCATCATAAAAGGCGATATGGTGCTGTCACAAAGCCATTGAACACAACTTACACACACAAACTACACCGCGAGAGTTGCACTGATAGCCAGACAAGCGATACAGCTGACGGAGTCACTGCAACTAAGCACCCACCACACATTAAAAAAAAAAAAAGTAAGAAGGTTTTTTATTTCGGGGCAACTTCCACAATTTACCGTGAATTTTATAAGCAAAAATTAAACAAGTTCAGAAAACTTTATGGACTGATATATCTAAAACAAAAGCGAGCCGAAAAAAACGTTATTGAGAATTTTTTGTTTAAGATTCAATCTCGAACACAAATTTTCATGTTTCACCTCCTGGTATCACCCTGTAATTACCTTACGTATAAAGCTTTGGAACTGAAATAGTTCTGACATTGACACTGTTCTGACACTGACACACAGATATATAGAATTACTGCAACTGATACATGACGAGACATGACGAGCTCTATCTGATGGTTTAAACATCACGTAGAACACTGCTTTTATTTAAATCAATGTTACAGCATTAAATTAGATACGTTTTACAAAATAACTCTAAATCTATCACATGACAAATAATATGTTTAAAAATAATAAGTAATTGATATTTTTTTGATAAAAAGTTTTAAATTTCACTTTGAATATCAGATATTGCTTTATAAAATTTATGCTACCGCATTTAAAACAATTTTTTATAAAGAATTAAATAATTCTAAAGAATGTAATTTTAGAATGAAAACTTATTAGGTAAAGTAATCTTACAATTGTCTCTGTCATCGGTATGTATTTTCGGTGTACCCGGAAGAAGCAGCAACTTAAGATTCTTATCAAATGGAGAGAACATGACCTCAGATCATCTCAGACGTCTAGTAAAACTAAATTATATTGCTAGTCAATTGCACAATCTAAAATTACATATACTCATTTATACAGGATGTTCATTTTTGGTGCGACAATTTGTACGGTTTTTGATATATCAATAAATAACCCTTTGCTTATATATATTTTTTAGAAACAGTTCATTGTATCTAATGGGCTGTATGTACAGTATTAAAAAATTGTCCCTGTTCACCGTGTTCATCATTCAAAATTTACAATTACTTGAATAGAATCTTTTTATAGAATTACAATTTTAGTTTGACATATATGCTGGCATTATTGTTTAAGTAAAGAAAATGTTAAATTAAATTAAGTACTGCAGACGATTATCCACAAAAGAAAAACATTATGACTACATAGACAGTTATCCCCGCCCTTACTACGAAAATGCTAACGTCCGCTGTTATAATAAAGCGATACATGAAACTTAGCCTGTATACGACTCAATGTGCAAATATACTAAATGTATATTAGTTATTTGCCCAAGCAAATGGTTACACAGTTTAAACAAACGTGTGTTTCATGTCACCCCTATAAACCGTTTATGTACTGACTTGTATCTTAATTTAAAGTATTATGTGGACTCTAATATACGTGCGCACTTCAAATTTATATACATAATTGCAAGAAGTTTTAATGTCACAGATTCTAGGGAAGGCAGAAATTTATAAAACATAAGCAAGAACGGAAATCTTGTCTTAGATTCCAGCATTCTATTTACAAAGCGACAAGACAGCTGTCAGCAAAGAGACCAGTTGCTATACAAATTACAACTTTCTAAACTTCAGTGCCGACAGCAATTAGAACGAAGCTGCTCTGAAAATTTCAAACGATTTTATTTGCATTATTTATTCAGCCGGGAATTGCGATGAGTACTTGCAAAAAAATTTATCCAATGTCTGTTCGAATTAATTAAACACGAGCCTCCTGAAATTGTTGCTTTCTTAGCGGCAATTAAGAACTACAATTAAATTTTTACTATCCCGTTTAAAAGAATTCAATTTTTTGTGCTTTTCACCACAATCGATTAAAACTATGAATATTATACCATATATTATAATATATAATGTACGATTTATCTATACTTCGTCGTGTATTCATATTCAGCTACGGAAAATGAAAAAGGAATTTTTATGGTGATCAGCTTAGAATTTTACAAAATCAATATTTTCTCTTCTTGGTGAAGAGCATTCCAAAGCGAACCAGATGCTTGTTCCACCAGTACGTGTTATGTCGATTATTCCCCACAGAAATGCAAGCAGCTCCTAATAATAGGTTTTGTAGAGTATTATAAATCAATCACTTGTCATTACGCTATCGATTAGCCTTGACAGAAGGTATTTACACGCACTCATGGCCAAATATGATCCGCACGAACAGTGAGTCCTAAAAAGGGACAAATTGGACTGCGTGCAATTTTAATCAATGCAGAAATTCTGATTTTACAGTTATCGTATCATTAGAGTTGTTATAGCAATAAAAAACGTAGATAGATATGAGTATTATCCCTTTTTCTTATAAATCTACAGAAATGAACAGTTTATTATTAAGAAAACAATTAAGTTCCCATACAACCGCAACTTGTATACTTCCTTTTAAGCATTGGTAGGCTCCTTCCAACATTTTTTGCTATTCTACAGATCTTTTATATTCTTTGAACACTCTTTATTAAGCGGCTATAAAACATCATGTTAGAAATGGTTACACACTCAAGTCTAATATGTTCTATTTTCAAGTTACCTTGTTCTCGTATTGTATCGGTGAATATATTGCACTGTAGTACTTCTTGCACAACCCCAAATAAACACATCTGTATGTGTGACACATTTTTCAGTTTCAACCTTTTTAGATTATTTTCAAAACGAAAGTTACTTACATTTAAGTGATATTCCTTGCATATCAAACAGAAAAACAGAAAGTATAGAAGAAGTGTATACATCAGGTCTCTTTGATCATTTAAAATTGTTACATTTGATTTATTGCAAGCTTTGAAAATTCGTATCGATTTGAGAAGGTTAAGCTTCTTTCCTTTTTCTGTTAAGTGTAATCCATGTTCTTATTGTCCAGTTTGTAATTGGTTTCTAAGACGTGTAATAAATGTGGAATCGCTATTTTTGAAACTGAGTGAAATGAAATGTTCTTTTAATCTAATACTAAAACTCTCTGTCTGACCGATCATACGCTTTTACACTGACTACATTCTAGTTGATATACACCCGATTTTTCTAAAAGATTAGTTCTTTGTCATTCGTTTGCATGGTTGAAAGTTTATTTATACGCATTAGTCCAATGTGGACGCTAGTTTGGAACAAATTAATTGATTTGAAGGTAACACAGGAAACGCAAACAAATAAACTTTTAGCAACGCGAACGTATGACTACGTTTTCCAGGTATGTTCCGGGCCTAACGTAAACACTATTCCAGTGCTAATAAGAAACTGGAACGATTTGAAATAGCGTAGAATAGAATTCAATAGAACGAAATCTAACAACTTTTCGACAGACCTAACGGTTCGACCATACAAGAAAATGAATCTGTATCACTTTGTCATGGTTTGTCAACTACATTTAGAGCGGAATTTAATAATTCATCAGTAATTATTAAATATTTGTTATTATCTGGATAGTTAATTTCTTATACTTTTGTATTGATCAAAATAACTTTCAAGGCCTGGTATCAGAGATTTGAAATAGAAAATTTTTACTTACTACAATTTTTGTTAAAAGTGATGAGAAATAAGAAATCTTGGCGTAATATTATGAATCCATTATTGACTCCTGAAATTCTTTAATTTCAAAAATTAATCACGTTATTTAAGTCACTTATTCTTGATTCACTAGTCTGCAATTTAATCTTAGTATTTCTGATTAATGATTAATTATTTCTTCTTTATAAACATTTTTATAAACATTCTGACAAGAACAAGTTGCCTTATTTCAAGTTTTTCACCGACAACTAATATTATGCAACTTTAATTTAGTCCCTAGCTTCCAGATTTTACTGATAAATTACTTAAATAACCTCAATGATTAAAATATCTGACAGTTACACACGAAAGGTACAGTATATACAAAATAACATCATACACGATCAAATAACGGTAAAGGAAGTTATCTTTTATGTGCTTTAAGATGTTCAAATAAACCAACCGAACACTCTGTAAACACGGAGTCAAAGAGTGTTGAGAATAGACTTAATTAATGGGTATACGCACACAGGTACTACATATATGATCGTTGATTGCAAATAAGGTCACTTGTTTATGTGTGTACAACATCTACATTCAGCTTAATTGGTTATCGATTGTTCAAATGTGATTTAATTCTATCATAACAATCAAATCATTGTTTCCTGTACATATATTTATATCATGCGATTATTGTGTATTGCAGAATTCACCGCGATATATTATACGAGGGGTTTCATCAGTAGAAGTCGGACGTTTGTTAAATGAAGTTATATAACAAATTGTCAATAATATCGAAAAATCTGGTGTAATCAAATGTTGGATTTTAATAATACCTACATACACATATATTTACACAAATACATTTTTTAGACTATACTGCTACAGATAACGTCAAATCAATACAGTGAATTATATAGAAACAATGCAAACGTGATAAGAATGTAGTATTTACAAAATTGCGTAACAACGGAATTATAAATAGCAGTTACAATTTATAGCCATGGTTCTTAAAATACAATTAATGCCATTCATGAATATATAGCGAGTACTTGATTAGGCATGTATAATATATATAATTTGATTATGCGTTAATAATGTATGATTAACATAAAGATTTGATAGAAGTTCAAGAGAGGCCACAAGCAGAAACCACTAACAAATCATTCATCATATTGCATTTTCAAAATCAAATTTTTAAAACATAATATTAATATAAAAAATTATAAAGGAAAATTGTCCTTTATTTTCCTTCACATTAAAAGGTATCTAAATAATTTATCGACAATTTCTTTTAATAACGAATTCCTTAAAGATTGTGAAATACTCTGTCTACATAATTATTCAAGAAGGATAAGAATAGAATGTACGATAAGGCATTATAAGAGGGGCTGTTGTAATATTGTTCTAACCGCTCGTCTGGGAAAGTACTGGTTGTGCAAATTCACTCGTTACAATTTGTTTACGAATTTAATTTGCTGTATCTAATATATACTCATCCAAAGCTACCAGAAATTTTATGCTCAAAATCATGATGATTCCTTCTATTACCAAATCCCTAGCCCGGTTTAGTTTCACAACAAGGCATATTTTTGCGCCCCATTTGCATGGTCCTCAGTTCAGGCATCAAATACCATATCATTTTAGTATACTTTGTTGCAACCTTTTAAATATTATACTACATCCTGATTATTGTTGCATAATATGCAGTTATAACAATAGCTAACTAACAAAACAAAACCAACATTTTTCTAGTAAAAATGAATAATAATTCATCAGATATAATGCTTGTTAGCTCCAATAAACGTAACCAAGACAGAAAAGTCTATAGACAGATAGATCCAATAAAACTACTTTTCAAATAATTTACTCTCTAATTAAAAAATCATTTCAGGTCAAAGACGCTTTACGAAAACGAGATGAATTAGTTAGTTATAACAAACGAACAGAACTGCAAATACGAACGTTATACCAACAGCGCAACATCGATGAGCATATTGAAAACAATTTTTGGTAAACATTTTTTTTGTATGAAAAGGCATTACTTCTATATGAAAGAAAATCTAATATACATACATACAGTTAGATGTAAAAAGACATTTGACAAATAAAATATTAAAATTATTAAATTGTCAATTAATATCGATAATAATAGCAAGAATTCTAGCGGTAATCACAGAAGACGTTGGCTGGCCATGAGTTATTATTACGCCTGTGGCTGTAAACTGACATGAGATGCCTTTCCACATTTACCATGAAATTTGAGAAACTATAGAAAATCAAATTCAGAAATAAATTACCAGCGTTTAAACCCGGTACCACGGGTCTAAAAAAGAAATGCAGTAGCTAATATGCCGCTAGCAGCTTAATCTAATAACGGTTTGAAATAAAGTAAATAATGAAATTTGACATGCCATTTGTCACATTAGCACAAAGCACACATTATTTTTGCGTATTTTAAGTGTGATACCTATTGTATTATAGAGCAAAATCATTTCAAAGTATAAATTAATAACTTCTACTACAGGTTTCTTTTCAATGCTTGAATCATAAGTATTTTTATGTCCTCGGCAGTTTTTCATCACTTATATTATTATTAAATATTTATATAGCTCAAACATAATCTCACAAATTATAAACAAATATACGTAAATATGTAAATGACCTCAATATCCAACCACTAATTGTTTCAATTTTACTTACCTTATATTATCTTGTTAAATTGAGACCAGACTAATTATCAATGTGTCGTTCTATACCAAATGTAATTCCAGCTTTAATTAGTAATTTAGAGTATCATATATCCAATTTCCTATATTAGAAAAGTATTACACAGCACGTTCATCGGAAGGTCAACATGTGTTCAAAAGAAGCTTATTGCCACATAGGTATGTAGGTGCATGTGATGTTTGGATGAGAAAACAAACGCTTAATAATCAGATATTTGCCCATCTATAAAATTAATTATAACCAAAATGGTATTGATTATTAAACAATTAGATAGATTGTTGTTAATTAGAAATATATTACATATATATTATATTTCTGTTTAAAGCCAAGAATACACGAGTTATTAAAAAAATACTTTTGAAAAACTTACTATTAGCTGTTGAAGGTACTAGGTGTAAGACACATCACAATATTACCACCTCACGTAAATAAATCCGATGATATTTATCATGTAACAACTGCAAATTTGAATTTCAGTACATCACCGTATACAGTAACATATCTGCTTTCGACCTACAGACATTCGAGTATGCTTGATAGATCTCACTTAACGAAGCAGCATATAAGACGATTTTACCAACGATTCTCTCACAGATTCCGATTACCAGTACTGCATCTTTTTGAACTAGATCTTTTCCGCTATTAGGAGTACTAACCGATATGGTAAGCTTGGCGGTACATTATTATGGAAATTTGTATCCTATGCTTATAGCATTAATTAAGCCATAAATTCTACCATACATTGTGTATCGCTATATGCGGTAGTATAATGTGATTCAACACAAATAACGAACCATGTATGTACTCCAAAATAAGCTTAAGCATATTATTACATTTTAATTGAGATTAGCATATGATAAGTTGTAGCCACAAATATTTATGCAATTACTATTGTGTTAACATAAACAACTGACGATTTACAAATAGGTTAGATCATTACTACTGGACTCCACCACTCTCAAAGCTTTCCACCTATGTACAGTTAATTTCTTTTAATAATTTAAAACCGGATGAAATTCGACTTTAACAATAACAACAATTCTATTGAATATTGTGCAACCGTTTCTAGTTACATACATGTAAAGTTATTATTTTCTATATCTAAAGTATATGCGCACAACCCAATTTTATTAATAAGAGTCAAATATAATTAGACAAGTCTTATCCAAATTTGAAGGGAATGCCCCAATATATCTTGCCAAGTTTTGTAGTGGAGTAAAGACCAACTGCAAATTAATTCGGCTAAGTGTATGCCCAGGGTTCGCTTTGGGCCACTACGGATCTTGTAAATAAATAACACTAGCAAGAAATAAAAGCTACATAAAACTAAACGTGTATGAGGGTTTCTACACAGTTGATGCTTTAAATTATCTGTATATTAATGTATTTTTTTTAAACGAAACATGGCTAAAACCCTAGTCCTTGAGCAGAATTGTTAGAACTTGAACTTGGGAAACATGTACGGATAATTCAAATCATATTTCCCAACTAAAAAGATAATGATTGTTCACAATATCTTTTAAACCGTATTTGGTAACTGAGCCTTCAAATGCCTCATTCCATTCGGAATTCATATTTAAACGAAATGGTAGCTGGATTAATATAGTTAAACAATTAATCGCCTTCATCCAGTCAATGATCCTCATTAAAGTCCATGGATGATTCCATCTGTTCACGATCTCACTTAATGAAGAGAAGATCTTCATCCGCAAATGTAAGATTTGCTGATTTAACATCTAAATTAAGAGTTTTTCTCTGATTGGTAGCGTATACGGTTCGACAAAGCAAAATCTCAGCTGATAGGATCTTCTCAGTTTCTTCGAGATCGAAAGGATTGCAAAGAGCTAATCTACTCTACACAGAATTGAAATTATCGATGAGTTTTAGTCATCATAGAATGTTTTATCACATTCTATAATACTTCAAATATTGCACCAAAAAAGTCCGTTCTTATAGGCTTGGTTATTTTTATCATCTCCACATGGATTTTAAACTTTAGTTCACTCATCTAAAACCAATGCACCAATTTTGCAGGAAACCAGTTTTACCGTTTAATGCCAGCAGTATTGATCTTCCTAACTTACTATAGTGTCAACATAATTTTTCTTAAATCCAAAATCGCTCTTAAAACGCTTATCAAAATCCCTTCCTTGATTTCGTTTGATGATAATTTCATCTGATGAACGTATTTTCATTCCCTGATGATACCTGTAAAGTATTTTCATTCTAAAACAACCCGAAATTTTGATAACTACATCTTTCAACCACAGGAGAATTTCAGTTCGTTTGATGCTCATATTATATTCGGATAGTTTCTCCTGTTCTATGAACGTATTATCACTTTACCAAGTCATGGAACTCCTAAAAAACAATTAAACGATATTGGATCGATTTTCGTAACAACTTATCTCACTTAACGATAGATGGTACTCGATAAATTGTTGGAAATCGCGAACGTTTAGTAAAATTTAGTATAGAAAAACGTTTAGTAAAATAAGGCATCTAAAAGCGATCATACTTTAATGCTAAAATTTCATTGTACCATTTATTAGAATTTGATGTTTCAAGTCCTAAAAAATGGACTAGGTCAGTTCCAAGAATTTGTAAAGTTTTCGGACTCCAATTGTGATGACGTTAGATTTTTTGCAGAAGTAAGATGACTAATCCATACCAAAATGTTCAAAAATATGTTTGATTTGCTACAAGAAATAGAATCATTATTTGCAAGTCAAAAAATATCCCAGAGTGGCTCTGCGACTTCGCGCTTATGGTCGATATAACTAGTCATTTAAATGACGTTCATACTGGTCTACGAGAGTAAGATAAATTAAGTAATAATTATCTTATTTCTACGTTAGCCTATGGGAACAACAGTTGATGTCAAAAACCTTCACTTAATTTTCTATATTGTTCTTGACATCACACAGGAGATGGTGGATAAATACGATTCTTGGATATCTGGCTTCAATTTCGTATTTGAATTTGTACATTTGCAACGCCATTCGCTGTAAATATAAATGTATTACAAGCAATATTGCAAATGGAACATTTGTGTTGTGACACATAGTTATAGGATAAATTTTATCATGTTGGCTTGAAAGGATTCCATGAAACGTTTCTTGTTAATAATAAATTTCGTACATTTTACAAACATGCTCTGTCGACAGCTTTGCTATTTGGAAACACTTATGCGCATGAACAGCTTTCTAATTGCTTAAAGATTATTAAATCACAAGTAAGAACTATGTTGAATTGTAAAACTGTTTGCATGTAGCGATAACCTCAATCGAGATCAATATTGATGCACTCGGTTCTGAAAAACGAAATCAGTCGAGACACTAAACCAAAATATATTCAAATTGTGTAATAAGTATGACTTATTTTCTTACGAAACAAGATATAGCGATTTCTTATATTATTTTACATTACAGCAGGCTAAGACTATGATCTGACCTGCTAAGAAGTTTTATTTTTCTTAATACAATAAGAGAAATATCAATTAAACGTATGAGCCACAGGCACTCCAGCTGGTTTTTCCTAACACCTAAATTTCATCGAGGAATTAAAACAATTTCCTAAGTATATCATCCAGGCATTACATGCTGATGTACCTTTTAGTCTGTTGAAGTTTATATTTAAATGTAGGTTCTATTTATTTAACGTTTGATTTATTTAAATAATTTTTCTGTAACATATCTTACGGAGATTCGGATCCAACAATTAGGTGTTTCCACGTTTTTGCCGATTATCTTTTCTAATTATTTAATTTAATAATTTTATTTTAACTTTAAGTCATCTACAGCTCTCTGCTTTAATTAGCATTTTAAAATTGAATAATCTAGTTACATTCAAATAATTTTAAGAACATATATGTGGTTGGCTAACAATGTTAACATCTAAAACACTCGTCTACGTGATGCGTATGTATGATCACACTATAATCCTCCCCTTGTTAATGTAATAGATTTAATATAGATGAAGTTCCAAGCAAGTGAATAAGGAAACAAAAAACATTTTTTGCCAGTAACTTGAAACATATTTTTAATTGAAAACCTATTTCTTACATGACCGCATGATCCCACTATATTTTGCTATCTCAACAATTACTCACCAAGTATATCAATCGCCGAAATTCATGGTAGTCCGACGTATCTAAGGGACCTGCGAAGATTAGGCAAAACCACCGATTTAATGGAGAGTAATATAACGGAGTTTCGGAGTAATTAATATTAGTTATTGTTAGTCGATTATAGAGGTTAATACCGGACACTTAATTAAATTCTCCTGTATGCTACCGTAAAGGACGAGACTTTATAGTAAAGGATTTACTGCAATATAATATTGAAAGCATCCATTGTTATAGAATTAAACATTTTACGAAACCTCAAACACACACTACTTGACAAAGGGCACATATTCACGCCTAATTAACGCTTATAAAAGCGGACACATTTGTTGCTAATATATATAGCATTATTTTAAATATTTTCTCTGTCTTTCAAAAGATTAAATACTTCTGTACTAAACCATTTTCATGATACTTGATGCACAGTACAAAGCATCATTCTACCACCAGCAATATTCTTTTAGCAAAGCTTATGTTAAAAAGCTCTTGATTAATATTATTATCTAAATGAGTAAAGAAGTATAAAAGCTATACACAATTTTAAGATGCCAACAAGTGTATATTTTCTACATTTTCAAAGGAAAACTTCGGCAAATATGAAAAAAGAACTTTCGCTTCTTACATAAAGCAACCATATTCTTTACCAAAATAAGAAGCTGTTGTGTACAGAGTAAAAGAGAATAAGAAAGTAAGAATATGTCGAATTCAGGCTATCGCAAATATCTCATGTACCTTTGTTACTCGTAAAAGAGATGGAAGTAAAACCATACATAGTGGCTTAACAACTTTCTATTATAGCTTCGGATATAAACTTCTTTTAAATTTTCATAAGCTACAAGTATGCAACCTTCAAACATTTCCAATATTATTTTGCGTTAAATGAAAATTAAATTATAGGAACTAAATGAACTCAGCATTTGTCGTTCTAACTATAATTCATTTTGGGTACCAATTTTAACAAATTCAAAAATGGTACACAATAGTCGTAATGTACATATTTACGTTGTCCTTTATATAATAATAATAATAATAATATGTTTATTGTCATCATTCACAAAGGAACATGGACATTGTCAATAATTGTACATAAAATGTAATACTGGTAATAACATAAAGTATGTATAACAAAAGTATAAAGTGATAAACACACATTATGGAGGTACATACATATATAAATAGAAAACATGCATAGAACAAACAGACAGACGCATATCACATATTAAGATAATCGTCCAATGTATAGAAGGCGTTTGTTACTAGAAATTCTTTAATTTGGGTTTTAAACTGCACCAACGATTTTATTTGTTTTATATGATTAGGCAATCTATTGTAAACAGCAATAGCCTTATACATCGGACTTCTCTCGTACAACGCGGAGTTATGAGATGGTACACATAAATTCTGGCAATTTCTGGTCACCATATTTTTATAGATATCGCTGTTTCTCGTGAAAGAGTTCTCATTTTTTTTAAAGAAAATCATAAGTTCATATATATAGAGACAAGTAAGAGTCATAATGTTATAATTTTTAAAGTATTCTCTACAGGAGGTCAACGGAGTTAGATCTAGCATGCATCTAATTATACGCTTCTGCAGTACAAATAATTTACTCATATTAGTACTGGAACCCCAAAACACAATCCCATAACGCAGACGCGACTCGACGTATGCAACGTAAAACATCTTTATACCTTGGAAGTTTACCTGATCTTTTAGATTTTTAATTGCATATATTGCTGTAGTCAATCGATTGGCCAAATTGTCACAATGCTTGTCGAATCTTAACCTGCTGTCCAAGTGCAAACCCAGAAAATCCACAGACTCTTTCTCTGGTATAGATTTATTAAAAAGTCGTACATACATGCTACAAGGAGTGGATATCGATGATGATCTAAAACGTAAGAGTCCTGTTTTATCAGTATTTAGAGTTAAATTGTTGTGATTACTCCAACTTATCATATGATCAACGACTGCACACGTCGAATCTGAGAGTCCAGGGATCGATGAAGCAGTAACAATGAAGCTAGTATCATCTGCATACTGTGATAATATGCACGACTCTAATGGTGCTGATAAATCGCTGGCGTAAACTAAGAATAAGGTGGGGCCCAAAATGGAGCCCTGTGGGACACCTAGGTTATTATAAAACATAGATGATCTGTAAGTCATCTTTACATTATCAACTTCAGCACATATAGTTACAATAGTTTTCCGTTCCGACAAATACGAAGAAATCAGATCGTACGCAACTCCACGCACACCAAGACTACCTAATTTGTTCATTAATATATTGTGGTTCACATTGTCGAATGCTTTGGATAAATCGAAGAAGACACCGGAGACAACACCTTTCCCATCTAGAGCTTCATACACAGGCTGTAATGCGCGGTAAATGGCGTCAGTAGTGGACATTCCTTGAAGAAAACCGAACTGTGTCTCAGGTATTAAGTTACTCTGACTTAGATAATTCATTAGACGGACATGAATAATTTTCTCAAATATTTTTGAAAAAACTGATGGCAGAGATATCGGCCTATAATTCCCTACGTCATGAATATCTCCCTTTTTGTGCACTGGAACCATTCTATTTGTTTTCAAAATTTCAGGAAAGGAACCCTCCGACAAACAAAGATTAACAAGAAACACCAACGGTTCTATTATGGACGATGAAACGTGACTCAGAATGAAACCCAGAATCTCGTCAGTTCCAGCAGACGGTTTCCCGGACACACGGCTAATTATATTGGCGATCTCGTATCTATCTGTAGGCATAAGAAACAGATTTCCACCATACTGATAACATGCTCAAAGTTGTTTTGGTTTTATTATTAGAATTAAGAATTAAATTACCATTGAAGTTCTTTTTTTTTTTTTGTTGGACTAAAATTTTATAGTTTTGTTTTTCAGTTCTGTAAGTATCATATACGCGGGGATCATGAAACCTCACATAAATCTCGTGCAAATCACGTATGTAGTCCGCGCAATTTTTTAGCTGCGCATCATACCAAATATTATCATTCACTGATCTTACTAAATACTTTTTACGCGGAAAGCATATATCAAAATAATGCATGAAGTGTATGTGTATACTTTCTAATTATTGCATAATCTAAAAATTGTGGTTCTTAACAATTATATCCCTGTACTATTAGGGTTTCCGCGTTTACACCCTGTCATTTTTCATTTTATGCTTATTATTAATTTTTGTTTAGGTAGAAATAGAGACAATTGTGCTTAATTACCTAGTAGATACCTGTTAACTGGCAGTTTAATTGAATTTTCAGTGTTAAGTGTCACATAATTTGACATTTCTAAGACTACAGATGATAAGATAAAAAGGCATCTATTTAAAATATTCTGTAGACACAGTTCGAAAGTAATTTGAATATAAAATTAGAAAAATGAATGCACAAAAACACAGAATATACTAACTTAACGTTACTCCACTAAGGCTTCTCCACTGGCAAAACAGTGGATGAAGGTTGCCAAATGGTCACTAGAGCTTAACATGTTAGCCATGCTGGGAGCGAAAACCTTTTGACGTCATTCTGATCTTCTCTCTGAAGGTTTTTCTCCTCTAATGTGGTTAACATATCGAGTTACCGTGACCCTCGGACACCTTTCACCCACCAGAATGCTTTCGCCTCTAGGGTGGTTAACACATTGAGTTACAACACTAAACACTTTAACCCACTAAACACCAAACAACAGCAAAGCTGTCATTATCAAGGCGATAATAAAACTAAATTAAAATAAAATCTACAAAAACCGGTAACCTAAATGTTATGCACGGTCAATCCGATACGCATCATTAATTTCCGATTAACGAAAACAATGACGAATGCGGTATAGATCCATTGTCACAGTTCATTATACATGACTTATTTTTATATATTTCTAAACTTTCGAAAACATTTAGAAACTTACAGTTGTTTATGTGTCTAATTAATCTAACATTCGTATGATCGATATTGTGATCTGTTTCAAAAATGTGTTAGGCAACGCTCGATTTCTCAATTCTATTAAATCTAAGATTAGCCATATGCTCTTTGAATCTAGTTGAGACTGCTCTCCTGGTTTGCCCCAGCGTAAGGGAGGGTCACGACGGGTGAAGCTTTAACATCCTCTCGAAAAATCGTAGATTCTTTCACAGTTTTCTTATAATTAAACTTTCTAATTAACTTATAGATATGCTGAAACTGGAAACCATTACACTTAGCCGCATCTTTTATAATTTTAAGCTCTTTCTCATACCTCACCTTGTTTAAGGGAAAAGTGAGATGTCTGTGGACCAAAAAATTCAGGCTTGCCATTTTGCAACTGCACAATGATGGGAATCTGAAGGAATGTAGCGAAGTGTACTGGTTTCCTTTCTATACACGTCAAATTCTAATCTATTGTTATTTCTAATTACTAAAGTATCTAGAAAGAGTAGCTGACCGTTTTCTTCTCTTTCACAAGTCAACTTTATGGTTTCGAACCGATTATTTAATCTATTGAGAAAATCGTCAATATTACATTTTTTAGTGTCAAATATAGCGAAAATATCATCCACATACCTCAACCAAACCCTAGGAAAGTATTCGCTCTCAGATTCTAAGTCCTTTTCAAAACGACTCATGAAAAGGTTAGCCAAAAAGGGCGACAAGGAGTTACCCATTGCCGTTCCTTCCAGCTGTTCATAAAAACTCCCGTTGAATTGAAAAATGTTCTGTTTCATACAGATGTCAGTTAAGCGAATATATTCCTGGACACATTGTTGACTCAAACTATTTTGAAGCAAGAAGTCCTCGAGGTATGTCAAGGTGTCTGGAATCGGTACACTAGGAAAGAGAGAGAGAAAGAGAACATCAAATGAAATCAATACTTCATCCTCCAGCAAATGAATATTTTGAATTTCTTTAATAAATTATAACGAATTTTTTACTGCAAAACTAGGTTGCTGTATTGGCAAATTATTAAATTCATTGGTCAGCCATTTGGAAACCTTATAAGTCGGTGCGTCAATTGCCGAAACAATTGGCCTTACCGACTTGCCAGGTTTGTGAATTTTAGGTAAACAATATAATTTAGGGATAACAGGATTGGAAACATGTAGCTTACGTCTAACAGTCTCAACTAGATTCAAAGAGCATATGGCTAATCTTAGATTTAATAGAATTGAGAAATCGAGCGTTGCCCAACACATTTTTGAAACAGATCACAACATCGATCATACGAATGTTAAATTAATTAGACAAATAAACAATTGTAAGTTTCTAAATGTTTTCGAAAGTTTAGAAATATGTAAAAATAAGTCATGTGTAATGAACTGTGACAATGGACCTATACCGCATTCGTCATTGTTTTCGTTAATCGGAAATTAATGATGCGTATCGGATTGACCGTGCATAACATTTAGGTTACCGGTTTTTGTAGATTTTATTTTAATTTAGTTTTATTATCGCCTTGAAAATGACAGCTTTGCTGTTGAAACGCGTCGGTGTTTTAGTTAAAACGTGTTTGGTGTTTAGTGGGTTAAAGTGTTTAGTGTTCTACTTCTGCACCAAGAGATCCAGTGAATAACTTCACATTGAGTTACACTGACCTTTTGCAAAAAATGTATAGGACTTTTTGCTTCTGAGAAAACCACTTATATTTTTGGCATAATGTCGAATTTGTAGATTTTGTATTTTAACCTACGACTCGGCCGTAGAAATCTATAATATAATTTACTTATTTCCCTAGTCTCTCTAAAACAGCAAAATATTTTTAAGAAGTAACTCCTTAATTATACCACGCATCATTGGGTCTTGAAATATTGCCCAATATTATATTACAACTTTTAACAGAACAATCTTTAAATTTAGAAAACCAACGACAAAACAAAAATACCATGAATCGAATCTGATATCCTAGGTCTGGACAGTATGCTTTTAACTACCATACCACTATCCCAGGAAATAGGAAGATTTGAAGTACCTACTGAAAATTGTCGATAATAAAACGGCAAAGACCGTAGAACTAAATGAATAAGTATGATCAGAGCTACTAGCGCTAATAATTTTTTTCTTGAATTTGAAATCACAATCCTCTTTCTACATCAAATTGCAGAAAGATAAAAATACCGAGGCTGTAGTACCAATGCAGACAAACTCGCAACTAGCGTATTTTTAATGAAGTGAGTGTTACGTATTTACAGCAAGCTGTCTCTTTCAGTCATTTACCCCTGCACCGGAAAAGCCTGATTTTCAGAATCAATATTTCTTGAAACAAAGTAAACATTTATAGTACAGCTAGCCTCTGTTCGTATTGACCCATGCATTTTACAGATATTTTCCCTAGAACAGCTGTATTCTTATTATGTGCGATATAAACTGTTGTCTGAATTTTTCTGAAGGTGCTATTTGTTGGATAGTATTGATGAGTTAAAAGATTCATTTAAATTATCTCAAATTTACGATTGTGCAAATCAAAGTGCATTAATTTTTTGTTTGCACTTATCGTTGTCTGGATACGTAAATATAACACTGGAATACATAATACCAGCATAATTTTATATAGAATACTGCTCCAAAAGCTTCTGATATGTTAGTCTAAATAAAATTGTTGGTAGTTTTAAATTGTGCCAAATTAAGGAGCTCACACTTCTTTATCTTAGAATTATTTCAATAAAACTAAATTTGTAGAATTTAATCTTACTGGCACCACATTTATCAACAAACTGTAACTGGTTTCGAAACGAATAGAATCATGTATTTTAAATAGATAAACATTGAGAATGACCTAATGCAAGAGCAGTGCTTAAACATTACTAAACTAGTGACATTTCGTATTTTATAACTCTTATTACTACATTTATTAGCATTAACTATCCCCGAACAAATCAAAATAAATGTTCCACAATATAAACTGGATTTCACAATACATATTCTATGAATTATCGAGGTCGTTCTACAAAAGTATATAAATGCTAGAATTAACTGCTTAAATAATGATTAGAAAAGTTATAGCCAAGGGCAATGATAGACTATACTAATACTGAGACCAATAACATTAATTCTCTTTTAATTTATCTCTCTCTTTTATTTATAAGTTAAATTCAAAGTAGAAAAAGATGTTATTTTCGATGCATAAATATTCCAATAAATGATCTATCAAATAGAAAAAACTTCGGTAATTATTGTTGTTTTAATAAATATTTATTATATAACTTTATTTATATACAGTGTGTCCCCCGATTACTGCCCGGAGAGGAAAATTTTTTTTATTTTACGTAGAAAAGTTATTCTTAATAAAAAGTTTTGCTTGTCGAAATAGCCACTTTGCAGCAAATAAATTTGAGCTATGATCTACAGGGTGTTCATAAATTAAGAATATAAGAAAACGGTTCAAGAGTGAAGTACATTCATGCTTGATGTAACAGAAAAACATTATAACAAAAAGTTGTTTATACTTCAAAAATAACACAAAATACAAAATTTGAAATCAAAATTAGATGAAAACATTTAGGCAATAGGTAGCACAGTATCTACATGATATTAAAAATGCGACAATGCGGCCATGAGAGAAACAATGGAAAGCAATCTACGACTGTATTATTTAATTGACAGCTCCTATTTTTTGTGGTTGTGTGTCATTTAAAAATTGCGTTACGAATAATTAAAAAATGTTAACTCTTGAACAGAAGATTTTTATTGTGCGCTGTTATGGTTTGGGCGAACAATACTCATATTCTGGTGTAGCCGAAGTGTGTCGCCAAAGGTGGCCAGATATTAATATTGAGCATTCTGCGGTAAAACGAGTGGTTTTGAGATTTCAAGAAACAGGGACGGTGGAAAAAAGGAAAAAAGAAAAAAAAATATGACGAAGATGTTGCTGCTACTGTAGTCACTTTAAATGACGTTGAAAATTTCCCAAAGTTATCTCTCAGGAATCGTGCGCAAAAATTAGAACTGAGTAAAAGCCATTTACAAAGGATTTTCAAGTCGAACAATTTTAAACCTTACAAACCGAAATTTTCCCATAACCTGGAAACGGGTGATGATTCCAAACGCTTGGACTTTTGTTTATGGATTGGACAGCATTTGTTGGAAGATAGAAATTTCGCAAAGCACATTATTTTTTCCGATGAGTCCACTTTTACTACGAATGGGGTAGTTAGCTCTCAAAATTGCAGATATTGGTCTACAAACAATCCAAATTTCCGTATACATAACAGAAGCCAGTATTCGAAAAAGGCAAACGTCTGGTGTGCAGTTTCATATCATGGTATAATTGGTCCTTATTTCTTCCCCGGAAATTTAAACCAAAATGCATATTTGGAAATGCTCGACAATTATTTCTACGAAGCATTATCAGATATGCCTTTAGATGAAAGGAGAAGAACTTATTTTCAGCAGGATGGCTGTCCCTCACACTCCACTCTCCGTGTACGTAATTGGCTAAATGATAAATTTGGCGTTAAATGGATAGGCAGGTATGGTCCTAATCCATACCCACCTAGAAGTCCTGATTTAACGATCATGGACTTCTACCTTTGGGGACGTTTAAAGCAAAAAGTGTATGAAAGTAACAATTTCGGGAATAATATTGAGTCACTAAAAACCAAAATTAGACAATGTGTCGCGGACATTCCGTTACAAGAAATAAGAAATTGCTACAAGGAGTTCGAAAGACGGGTGGAATTATGCGTAAACGTGGGTGGAATGACATTTGAATAGCATTTTAGTATTTAATATCATGTAAATACTGTGCTACCTATTGCCTAAATGTTTTCAACTAATTTTGATTTCAAATTTTGTATTTTGTGTTATTTTTTAAGTATAAACAACTTTTTGTTATAATGTTTTTCTGTTACATCAAGCATGAATGTACTTCACTCTTGAACCGTTTTCTTATATTCTTAATTTATGAACACCCTGTAGATCATAGCTCAAATTTATTTGCTGCAAAGTGGCTATTTCGACAAGCAAAACTTTTTATTAAGAATAACTTTTCTACGTAAAATAAAAAATAAAAAAAATTTTCCTCTCCGGGCAGTAATCGGGGGACACACTGTATATATAATAAATAAAATTATATAATTTACAGTATGGGTCTGTCTGTTAAATTAAAAACGGTTTTCATTGACTAAGTATAAATTATTTTTACTTCACTGAATACTTCCATGAACGCATTCATTTACATCATAAATTGAGCTGTAGTTTCTTAGAAAACTTCCACCCTATAATAATACGATGGGGAACTATACCAAACATAGCAAACTCAGTAATTATGTATGAATTTATTTAAAATGAGTTTTATACTTACAACCTTCAGTGTATACTTTCTATTGCACTTACCTTCTGCGTTCTACACTTACCGCATTCATGAATGTTGCTCTCGATTATGCATTGAATGCATCCTGGTAAATATCTCGAGGGTATATGTATTTAAATAAGTAAGCGAAGAAGCTGATCTCTGTGCAATTTACAAGCATCATTTTTAACAAAGCTTTCAAATAGAGCGTGACAATGCACGTATTTTTAGATACTGCTTCTGAGAGCATTTTTATAGTGACAGTTCATATAATACGTGAACGTATGAATATTAGATAGAATGTCAACACAAATGATGTATGAGTTCAGTTCGGTAGAAGATGTTCCAGGATCATTAATTTCCACACACTTATATAAATATACCGGTGTCAACGAATAAGATTTCTTATATGTAGTCGCAGGGACATTAACTGTACCTAGATAGATTTTACTTTAATATGCCACTATTCTTGAAAAGCGTCACCATCAATGTCGCTCTTTTGCTATATAACAAAATGTAATCACAAACGAATCTCTCCACTTTATTACAATATAACAACATGTCAGCAATCAACAATTATGAAACTTTTTAAATGGTAAAACTATTTAAAAAGTGCAAAACCTATCGGAAATAATACATGTTTTTCTATGAGGAAGTCCAAATCAATGATTTACCCTAACTTTAGCCTCCAGCGCTTGTCCCCTGCACTTACTGTACAATAGGTTATTTTCTTGCGTATATACATATGTAATTCCTTTTGTCAATTGCATAGCATTGGTTTCTCCTCTATGGCTTCATTATAAAAGTATGATTCTGTTAACATGTTTTACTTAGCGTTTTTTTTTTTTTAGGGTGTTACTTATTCCATCAACAGAAAATAGCGGCTAAAATTTAAAACTCGGCAATAGAATTGACTTTTCAAGCTTTTATTTGAAATATATCTAGGTAGAAAGCTATTTTCAATGTGCGTTATATTACAGATGGTGTATATAGTAATATAAAGCAAAATTTTGTATTTATACTAAATACTGTAATAACCAAATAGGAAAATACCGCGTTAGAACTCAAAATGAAGCAGTAAGCAATCACTATTGTTATTTCATAAGCAACACTAATGAGAAATAGTAAAGAGTACAGTCGCACTACCAAAAAATGCAGTCAAGTATTACTACTAAACATCATCGGACCACAGCACAAAAATATTAGTAATACTATAAACAGCGCAGTAATCCGGTATAGTGGTAATTGCATAATTGCAAAACCAGAGGGTCGATATAATGAAAGAGTTCTCTTCGTTTGAAAATGAAAATAAAATATCTGAATCCAATTTTACGGTCAAATCCTCTTTGTATTCGCTCTGTGGATGTCATTAAATTGGGCAGTTTTTACCGGTTTTCATCATTCAATAAATTCAAGAATGGAGATTCCAAGCGTACAGTAATAAATATGATCCCATCAGCGTATAATTCAGTTATATTGTGCTTCAACATTTCTTAATTTGACAATCGTGCATAAATAAGATGTTAATTTTACATAAACTGTCTTCGTCGCTTAATATACTGTCCCAAGTGTATTGTTCATGATACCGAAAAAAAACTTGAGAAAAAACACCTTTGCCTACTAGTGCTTTGTACACAGCTGAAATATATAACACGTAAATCGCGATTTCTTAGGTTTTCGTTGAAATAATATATAGTGATAATTTACACTTCAGGAGCTGCCTTTTGACAAGAAATTTTCCTGCAGTTGCACTCAACACAAAAACCAAGAAATAATTGAATTTACATTGCATCATGCATTTAATCATACTCATTTTTAGTAACATAAATTATTCTAAAATTTGCAGAAAATTAATTTGAGTCACTAATATACTTACATATAGGGAATTCCGAATTAAAATGAAAGTAGAGCAACTTTTGTAGTCTTATTTAATTTAACTTATGACAAATATACACTGCAAACTTTTTTATATGAAAATATTATTTAACGCAAAAGTTTCTAGAGTTTCAGAATTTTTTCTCTGGTGACTTCTTAAGCTGTGTGACTTATTAACTGACTGACTAACTTTTGCTGTGTAGTTTGTGTGTGTCTAAAAGTGTTCAAATGTCCTCGTTACAGCACTATATCTGCGTTTACAATTCTGTTAATGTCTTTACTCCCAACACCGAATAGTAACAAGTCGAATAATTGTCGAGGTTTGACAATTTTATGTTTTACGTTTTCGATTCTCTCATTAATTCGCATTTCAACAATGGTATACGACAAGATGCCGAACAATTAGAGTTTCGAAGCAGATACACTGTTGCTTTGCTTTTGTATGTATGTGTAGCATACAAATATACAGGGTTATTTAAATGTACCGAAACATCTAATCCGTCTAATGCTTCAAAATACGTTTCAAACAAAAGTTTTATCAAGCTATCATTAAGTAGTAGTATTAAAATTATATCGTTATAGTTATATCGATCAGACTATTATAAACTTTCTTTTTCAAGTGGACCATCCTGCATATTTTTATATTATTGTATTTTTTTATTATTTAAGTACCTATTTGTATGCAATTATGTTTCTTGTAATATTTACGTTTCTTTGTAATTTTTGCCAGATTGATAATCAAAACAACAGATTTCGAAATGCTACATGAGATATCTAAACAATCGACAACAAACAAACTGAGCAGTTTTCAAGTTATTTGCAAATAAATATATTGGTAACGGCGCTGCCACCAACATGCTGAGCATTTATTTATGATTTAACAAATTTATTTAATCGGTAACAATCAATACATCCAAGCCTCAGAAGTGGACGTTTATTCCAAATCAATTTTGTGGCAACCTTCACTGTCGCAATCCAGTTCAGATTCTAATAATAGGCCAACACCTCCTCACACTCCCAAAAACGGCATTACTAATAACCCTCCTCAAAGGCGAAATATGGGAGGAAGAAAGCTGGCAAAGGAACTACATTTATCACCAGAAGAAGAAGAACGCCGAAGAATTCGGAGAGAAAGAAATAAAGCAGCTGCCGTACGATGTAGGGTAGATCACACAAATGCATTAATTGAGGTACGTTGAAACAGTAACAAAAGTATTACTTTTACATCGACTAAATTTTTCTCAAATCTTTAATTTATCAAGTGTTCGTACTAATTTGTTACCTACTTAACGAATCCTCGTTTTCCTATTTTTTAAAATAGTAATACCTGCCTTTATCCACAATTCATTAGATTTATTCCTGCCACCAGTTGTTAAACTGTTGCAACTGTTGTGAAACATTCTGATCGATCAGTAACTTACTGCTGAAATAAAACTATTCTTCTTCTTTTTACTAATATTCAACACAGTACTTCGTCACTTTGTTTATGTCTCATGTCTTATTGCTAATAATTAAAAACACAGCATAAGAGTTATCAATCCTATCATTCTCTGTTTCCTTTAATAACCATAATGTTTATATCAGATTTTATTTAAGTTTAAATTAACTAGAAGAATACGACGACAGCAAAGATCGAAAGCGTACAGACATGAAGTCGAATTATATTCATAAAAATTAAAGATATACTACCAGAAGAATTTTTTAAAATGAATTTTTTAAATTGATTCAATTTAGCTGAAAATTAGGTACTTTAATTTCATTTTCCCCTTCTTATGTACCATAAAGTAAGACTTCTTCGTAGAAATCGCTAAAAATTCTTGTAATATTCTGACCTAAACCATAATTCTGATAAAAAATTCACCAAGTGGCTGTGTTAGCTATATATTAGAAGGCTCTAAATTTTTAAATCTTGAAAAAATCCGCACATTGCGTGATTATTTGCAAATAACTTAAGAACATTGCAGTTTCCACTCTATGTAACATTTCGAAAATTCTTTTCGCTTATGTTTGGCTTCTATTTCAATACCGGTCCAAACAAATTATACACATATCGAGGCACATCCATATGGTAAGAATTACATAGAAGAAGAAATATTTCAAGGCTGATGTAACACAAAAATATAATTGCAATCACAAAGACACTCCAAAACCCCTCAAGAATTTTAAAAATGTAATATACATCATGTGTTGCCGTACGTTTGAATAATCCTGTATAGTGCATTAGAAAATTATAAAAGGACACGAAAATAGATGTGTAAAGTTTAAATAATGTGCACAATAGAAACTGAAATATCAAACAAAAGTGCATCCTCCTCATGAGATAAAAGCTGTGTGCAAATGCAAACATAACAATCGTATAAAGAGACTTACTGAGAACTTCTCACAAACGGCAGTATACAATAATGTTGTATTGACATAATTTCAATTTGGAGGGTAATATAAATAAGTGAAACATCAAAGTGCACTCAACCGTTGAAAGGCTTTTACCTAGATTCGTGAAAAACGCGGCGAATTGAAAAGGCCGTCACATTTATACACAAGAGAAAAACAAATCGTATTTAGTCAACTGAAATTTTAATCTCGAATACTAGCTAGTAAATCATTATTAGATGTTTATTTCGAACTAACTTACTTTTGAAATTCAATTTGGGATCAATTACGATTATAAACTTTGAATGGTCTGTATTAAAAAAGAAACAGAAATTTCTAATTATTTTCTAAATCTCATATATAGATTTATAAACTTTGAATGGTCTTATTTGTTTATTTTGTGCCTAAAATTTCCTAAGAAACTGCAAATGAAATTTCTAATTATTTTTCTTTTTTAAATCCTCAGTTTTTGAAATATTTTGCTAAATTTTTTAAAATGGTCTTTATATAATAGATGATTAAATTTCAACACCCTGCAGATTGGTAACGAAGCGTTTGATTTTAGATTCCGCAAATGCTTCGTTACCAATCTGCAATTTCTTTTATTGCTGCTCTGCTGTTATTGTTGAATTCAAAATGGTGAAAAGTAAGCAAATCTAAAATACTTGTAGGTTATAAATTAAATATTTTCGAGTTCACTGGGTTGTAAATCACAGCGCAGATTAAAATTAATCTGGCGAGATAGCGTCACTAATTCACACCAACAGAGTAATTAAGTTGGAACTTGATCACGAAAGAATTATAAAAATAAAAAATTTAAGCGCAAAAACAAATCTTATTAAAAATTTCCTACCAACAATTAAATACGCAGCTTCAAAATATTATAAAACACGGAACCGTATATTTCATTACCTTAGAATAAAATTTATTTTGTTTCGTCGTTCTCCATTTAGGTGTTTTGATGATGGTGAAATAATTTTATGCAAACTATATACATATTGTAGTATACTACCCTACTGCTTTACAAAACATTTAATTATTTCTGTACAGAAAATTATTACTTTAGGTATAGATAACACTTCACAGTAATAACACGATTTCACTGTAACTAGTTAGCCATTTATCTTAATTTAATCTAAGTCTTATTGCATCGTCACTTAAACGAATTAAGAACAAATCAGGAAGTATATTCCAACATCAGCAACATTGTGAAACTTTGCAAAATAATACATATATAACCACAAAAATCTGTGTAGCCCAACCGCAGTGTAAGCAAAAATTACAAAATCTCAAAAGAAAACTTTCAAAATAAGAGTGGGAGATATGATAAATTTTTGGCAAATTGAAGTGAGTGGCAAAATTTCCGCTTAGTGTTAAAGTGAATTTAGTCAAATGTCGTTGGGATAGAAGTAGTAAATAACAGTATCAGCAATACGTATGGTATGACGTGTTCGTAGTGGTTGGAGCAGAAAAGATCTCTATGCAAAATCACAACTATAAAATGCGCGTCAAATGTCATGTAGGTACAATTTTTAATTTTCTTTTTTCGCCATTTGACTAGATACACATAACATCGTGATTCCTGAAACAAACAACCCTAGTCTAAAAGAGCCATCACATTATTAATAAAGTGATTAATAAGCCTGAAGTGATAGCGCTGTGTTTGTATACTGTCAAATGAATTTAGTTTCTCTGAAAAAGATAGATATGTTCAATACATTTTTCGCCCAAATTAAATTCACTAAAAACGATGTCTTTGTTTTTTAAATAGAAACTTATAACTGCAAATTTTGAATTTAATTTGAAACTGACTGGACATAAGTCGTGATACAGCTTTCGAAACTTATTACGATTTTTTACTCAAGAGAATGCTTCGAAGGCGGATCTAATTAGCAGATCAACTTCAGTAATTCATCGTCCAGATAGACATATTGCATTATGAGTTTATTAATAGTGGTTAGGTTACTAAGCTCTTCACGTTTTTCCAATTAGCTCATTGTAGTCAAAAGTCTTGTTCATATTTCGTATCACTAGAATTCTCAATTCAAATAAAACTGGAAGATGCATGTATGTGTGTAGATGATACAGCAAAATATTGTTGTTGAGCAAATATTAATATAATGCATTCTTGTAGTTATAATGCTGAGAATTTTGCTGACTGTGACATGCATCAAGATCTCTTGCTAGTACTGCTTTTTCAGAAAGAATGCCTCATGTTGACCGGATTATTGATTCTACAGTAATAAGGAATACTTATTCTAACCAAACGAGCTAGTCCACCTTAGGAATCCGTCCTATACAATCATTTTAAGGATTATTTAACAACGCGAAGCTTAATTAGATTCAATGCCCTAATACATATAAATGTTATGTGACGTAATAAAAGTGCTAGAATATTAGTTTGAGTAGCTATTCAAAAAAAAGATTTTAATTATTGTCTGCAAAATCATCTTAAACAAGCCGCAGCGGTGCATTATAAACTGCTAGTGCTGTAACCAGATGATTCAACATATTTACACATACATAAATTATACAGTGTTGCAAGTGTTGCAACAGTAGTCAGACAGACAATACTACTTAAGAACCTGCTGAAACTAGCACCAACTGCAAGACAAGAAAAAGACATAACATATTTCAAACTATTACCAGAAGCACATAGCTGCTGAGACAATAATTGGCGATTTTGATAAAGCCATCTTAACATAACAGTTTCATTTTAATTAATAGGCGGAAATTCAGAGGGGCTTAGGCTAACGAGTCTGCTTTATAACATGAAGACCAAGCATATTTTGAACTGTTATTTTAGTGGCACCTCACACTATGATCTTGACTATGATCCTTGTTAAAATCCGAACATTATGCAAGCGTATTGCATTTCTTCCTGCATTCATGTGAACAATAGTTAAAACCTCACTTAACACTTTATGCATTCCTAATATTTTGTTGCATTGGATATTTTTGAAAAGAAGAAGCTTTAAGGATAAGCGTTTAAAGCAAGTATGCAAATTCACCATTAACTAAAATTACTTTTGTAGTATTTTCTTTCTTGTCAGCAAATCTTTTATTTTTAAATGGAACGACTTATATAGGTACTTCTTCCTTTTTTAAATTTACTTCAAAAACTATGGCCTATCAACAAAAATATCTAAAAAACAAAGAATTCATTGATATATCGAATTTTAATTACATTCTCAACTAATAATGAAGGATATATTGATTTAATGCAATCATTTTTATATGTGTATAAAACACAATGTACCTAAATGTGACTTCAGTGTTCTACATAGATGCCATCTTATTTTAAACCAGATCTATTCAATGAAATGCAAAATAATACACTTTCTTATACAGTTATTTAGAATAAGGTTTACGTTGTGAAACGTTCAGTAGCGATAACCAAAAATTATCAATTATATAAAAAAAGTAGTGAAAAATGAACTAAACCGTACTTCGAAACGAGAGTGTTACGTTTAAAAATTTATTTCATATTAATCATTTTATTAAAAACTGCATTTTTCTAGGTATTTTTCACAATAATTGTTCAAGAATTTTATAGTTAGTTAAGAACAAGTAGTTAATATTTAAGAAAAATTTTTATGTGGTCTAACTGTTTTGCAAGAAAACCGACATAATTCTAACACACTTCTACACAATCCCCATGTTTATTCTTAAGTTATAAATGCATAAATAAATAACATTAACTGAAAATAAAACATATACAGGATAACAACTTGAACTACGAAAGCCTATTGATAGGAGAAGGTAGTGGGGGGTAAAACTAAATGTATCCATTTTAGTATTGTCAACTGTATAAGAGGAATGTCAGTGGTTATGTCAAATACTATGACAAATTCTAAAACTACTTTATAATTTACACTTTTTCATTAATTGTGTATTCCATTAGGATAAAGTTTGATGGTTCGGTAAAATATTTGACATAACCTTCCTGTCATATAAAAAGTTGACAATAGTAAAATGGATACAGTTAATTTTAACTCCCACCACCTTCTGCTATCAATAGGCTTTCGTAGTTCAAGTTGTTAGCCTGTATATAATATTCGAAAATTTTCAGTATAAATTTTCTACTTTATAATCATGAGAAAGTTATATGAAAAAGTACTGGAACTCCTAATCAGTATTCGAGGACTTTAAGCATAATGCGATCGGCAATTCACAATAAAATTTCCAGAAACTTTTTGTTCGAAACTTTCGAAACAAGTTTACGTTAATGTTTGTGGCTACGTTGACCTTTAACCTTACATCTAAATTTATAACGTGCCTTTACACATACACAGATATACTTTCGACGAATTTTCTCGAAACAGGGACTACACCGTGAGCAAGAAACACGATAATTAACTAAATTAGTACCTTTCTTCTCCAAATTCTACGTCAAACTTAATTTAGATAAATATAAGGAGGTAAGATAATCAATCATTAGATAAAGAGAGTATTAGACAAATTCCCCTTTGGAACCGCTTAACCACCAAACAGTTCAACCCTCGGATTTACATTCTAGCCTGACCCAATATATTACTTATATTCACTCAATCACCATTTGTGCTTTAGGATTCTTGAATAATTTAATAAATGTGCCCATCATTATACAGAGTAGAGCACTGTAAACAAATGGATTAAGAACTATTGTAAAATCGTTAGTTGTTGTGTATATAATATAATATTTCATTGTCGTCAAAATTACTACATAAAATAGCATATGAAATAGCATTTGGTGGTAATTCATTTGCGGAAAATCAAATCTTGCTAATGATATTCATTATCGTAGAGACATTATTGATGACGTCCAAGGAAATCAGCCGCCTAGTATATACATAATAGTAACACAATAACATGTTTGGAAGCTACAAAACTCTAACTGAAAATGAAACCTGTGAGTACAAGAGAATAACCTTTCACGCCTTGGCTGTACGTGCCTTGGTCCCCTTTTTCCGTAGCCTAGAAACAAAAAGCTGTTTCTCATCTCGAAATTTCGGCAAATTTCAGCAGGAAAAATTACCATAACCCACATTTTTCAATCGTTCAAGTTGCGCCAAAAACGACGCCCAACAAACTAACTTTTTCTTCTAGCTTTAGAGGTTATAGACCCCTAATGAAATAATGCTAATGGCAGATTTTGATTTACAATGATATTGTATAATGTTTCACCGTGGTTAGGTGCTTATACCGTTAGATGTAATTCATACTTCTAAACTTTTCTAAAGTTATTGAACAATCAGCGGAATAACTTTTGACACAAGAATTATTAAAGCGCTTGAGTAACTTCATATCTTTTAAGCCCTACTCTAGTAACTGTAACAGTTATACACGTTTGCTACTACTGATTGACTCGCATTAATCATATTTTTTATAAGTAAATTCGCCACCTGTACCACGACTTTATTCATAACGGTGAAAAATTAGCATTGATGAACACCTTCTTAGGTTTATAATGACACGATCAGAACATTTTCTATAACCACAATTAAAATTATATCTTACAATTTAGTATTATGCCAAATGTGGCTTACATTTCAATTCCGATAACTTTTACTTTTGCCTTTGCTTTTCTTTAGCTCTCTACAAAAATAGAGTCGACAGATATTTTGGTAAACACTGAAATAAATTAATGTCAAAATATAGCTCTTCTATAAATAATTGTAGGCCTCTTCTACTTCTCAAATTTGTTTTTATGTTTTCCAAGATTTCCACAAAAACAAACCACATGCATATTTTTCTATTCCGTTTGCTTTGAATAAATTATGTGTATCTATTTTTGTCAACATAATTATACTGTATACCCATTTTCCGTTAGAACCCCGGCGCCAGACTAAAGCTCTTATTGACGACAAATAGAGGGAAAAGGGATAAAAGTTCAGTAAAATATTAGAGCCCATAGCGAAACTATCTGCCAGACTGTTGTAGCTTACATAATAATAGTGATACTCTTTGTCTGCTCAATCTATATGTGAAAGTGTTTTTCTGTG
This sequence comes from Holotrichia oblita, assembly GCA_023690525.1. NCBI lineage: Eukaryota > Metazoa > Arthropoda > Insecta > Coleoptera > Scarabaeidae > Holotrichia > Holotrichia oblita. The sequence goes on from CM043019.1 coordinate 106,319,272, forward strand.
AAAAGCATATTTCGCCCACGCTTACATTAGCAATATAAATTCTTTTTTTTTGTTAGAATTAATAGAAGAATAATAGAAAGAATTAATTCGAATATATTTCTGTACTCCATTCAACTTAAGAGTGCAGTAGTTGGCGCCACAATCGGCGTTGGTTTTACACTAGAGAATTTAAATATACCGCTCAATTCAAAATCGACATTGACGTATGTTAACCTTCAAATGCGGTAAATATACAAATATATTACAACGTATGTATATTTTAGCTAATAATGTCTATATAACATTATGAATCAATACATTTCTATTTTATTAAGTTTTGTTATTCTTTTTTACAGCTTCTTACAGGCAATTAATGATAAGATTGATTTTTAAAACGTAAAATTATGTTCGTAAAATATATTATTCAGACTATGTATAGAAATTGTATATAAGATGTATGACTACGTTATGTTTATTAATATTTAACTATAGAAACACAATAATTGTATAAAAAATGTATTTTTCAAGTTTATTGTACATAAGAAGAAATATTTTTAAATATTATGATATAATACGCAAAAATCCAAATCATACATCGTATTTTCTTCTGCGATAGAATGTTTGATGCAATTAGTCCAGACTTCAGCAGTAACATGATTAACTCCATCCAATAATAAAGTTTTTACTTGCGCTAACTTAAAAGTTCTATTATTAAGCAACATGATGCTTCACTTGAGCTCATATTAATTCGATGGGATTCAAATTACAATGATATGGGGGCAATCGTAATATTGTGCGAACACTTTCTGCTACTATTTTGTCAATAATGTATGTAATAGGATTGTCAGTAATATATTTTTTTAGTAAGTTCCAGTAATTTAACTTTTAATAAAGAATTATCAACAACAATTCCTTTTAAATTAAGCCATTCAACTAATGCTGCCTTTTTCCAAGATGTCTCCGTAAAACAATATCTTCTCGCTCCACTAGCACACTTTCTCAGTTGCGTTTCACCCACATAAATCCTAATTTTTTGAGAATTTTCCATAATGTTATTCGCTTAAAGTCTAGCAAATTCTCATCTGCATTAACAGCCTACAAACATTAATTAGATCATGCTAACGTTAAGTCAAATATATTTATGGTCAATATTTTTGTACACGTAGGTAACTCATTTTTCAAGAAAAAGGAATGCACTTGTCTTCGGATTGCTGACCGCTGGCCTTCATCCAAATTATCATAGGTTGTATGACATATACATTTCTTTTAAGGTGAATGAGACACACCTGCGATATCTATATCCTTCACAATATTCTATATTATTCTCTTTCCAAGTCCAAGTTGTTTCGCAGTCAATGTAATAGAAGCTGACTTTGAATTGTTCTGCTTCTGTTGCAAATATAAATTATATGCCATTTGCCTCTGCCTACTACTTATATGTTTTCCTGAAGGATTTTTTGAGGATCTTTCAAGTGGATCACGTACTGCCTCTTCAGCCATAGTAAAATTACAATGTCAGTAGGTATATGACAATAATATTACATGAATACGGATAATAATAGATACCTTGAATTTGCAAGTAATACTCAAAACAACTTTGTTTTTAATGTAAAGTACTTGCAAAATTTGAAAATACAAAGAAAAACGTAAGGAAATAACACAATACAGCAAATATGTACGAACAAAACAGCATAAAAAAATTTCACGTATCGCTTTTAACCTCAAATTTCAGCAGCAGGCAGGATACATTCAGGGTACGCCTTTTCCGAAGAAATACTGTTTAGTTGCATTTTACTTGCGAAAGTGATTGGATGTGCGAACTGTTGCAATAGTTTTCGAAATTACTACGTTTATTTCAATTTCATTCCTTTCTTCATATTTTTTCTTCTAGATTTTATGTATTCTGTTTGGTTTTACTACATTACTTTTTCCTATTTTCACTATGGATATTTTTTCGCTTCAACAGAAAAAAATTTTAATAAAACAACATCATCTTGGTTATAGTATTTATAAAAGAAACTGCATATGCCTTTCAGATTGAGTTTGAACGTACTATTGCGTTTGAAACAATACGACATATAATTAAGAATGTCGAAAATTATTGCAACAGTTCACATATCCACTCACTTTCGCAAGTAAAATGCAACTAACCACTATCTCTTCAGAAAAGGAGTACCCTGGGATCGTTGCTTAATTACGGATTTCCTACTCCTCATTTCACGAACGCGCACATAGACAATATGTATTCTAACTGACTATACTGAAGTGAATAATACTGTATACATATACAGTACGTCTAGAGCGACCAGGGTCAGAAAGAAAAGAGATAGATCTAGAGTGGGGCGGTTGTCAAACATATACGGAATCAACGCATTGGCAAGCCTTCTATTCCCCTTTCTTCGCTGTGGTAAGTTCCGATGCTTCTTAGTAGTAGTACTTTGGCTAGCGTGGGAAGTAGATTGCTCATATATTCGTATGCCCTTGGTTTGTTTTCGTACTGTTTCTTTTATATGAGTTTACTTTAATTTAAAATTTTATGAATATTAAGAATCAGTTCTTATCTTTTCTAAGTTTTACTACAATTATAGTTTAGTTTTCTACAATAAATACATAAGACATTTCGTTGTGTATTTAAGGATTTTTTGTTTTTCTTTTTTTAATGTAGATAAGAAATTAATTCTCCATTAAAACGAACAATTCTTCATTCTCATGCATTCATTTTAGTTATAACACTGATAAACCAGGCTTTTGTCTCATAAATACATACGCGCGAAGGTACTTACGTCAATCAGAGTCTAGAATACTGTTAATACCTCCCCACAATATCTAACGGCACACGTATATAATTCATGCCTACGCCTCTAACGTCCTCCCAGCTCTTCCTTCTCTTTTCTTTCTGACGCTGGTCGCTCTAAACGTACTGTATGTTAAATACACTGGGAGAAAATACATACAAAGTAACGTTTGTCAAAGACAATCATATTTATAAGTGTTAAACAATCAGCACATTTAACACATTCAAACATAACGCAAGTAATATGTAGATTTGTAAGGACAAAATTTTTAACGATAAATTCGAAACTACCGTAGCCAATTTAATACTCAAACAACATTCTTTTAAACCTGCGTACTGGTATGGTAACAATAACGGTGTAGTTATCTTGCTGGAAATGATAAACAGCGATTATGAGACGGTCGCCTTAAATACTTCTTCTAACATCCCTAGGTGGCGACGCCTTGATGTGGTAGTGATTTTTACAATGTCTTTGAAACTCCGAAGGCGGCAGTGGCTTTCTAACATTTTTTCCGCTACACCCATTACTATTTGAATCAACAATTGCAAATTTTTCCATCAGGAGAGTTCCAAAATTTTCTGAAATCATTGTCATATCTTTAACAACTGCACGTTTCTTACGCAAGTCTCTCTTGATATTTGCTCAATTTCTAATTTTTTTCTCTAATCTAATTTTTTTTGTTGTCAATAAATACAAAGTTTCACGTGCAGATTCGGGTTCATACATCTTTTTTCGTCCTCATCCTGGCGGATGACCCATGGTATTGAGTTCTCCAAATTTCTTAATTACTTTGCGGGCACCATCTTTTGATATATTGGATTGTTTTACAATTTCTCGTAATGAAAGACCTTTCTCCGTGCAATCGGTCTTGATCTACGGCATTTTGAATTGCACAACATTCCCATATAAACTGTTGTGTTCTGACATGTTGCTTAATATTCGAAGTATTTTTTGAATTATCAACGCTTGCGGCGAACAAAACAACGCTTACATTTACGCTATATGAGCGTTTGAATGTGACTACTTAATTTCGTAAAAGGGCCTTCAACACAGAACTACTCAGACTGCATGTTAACATTTTACTCATTTAACCCATATCATTAATTATATTTTTAATTTAGAGTATGTTCTAAATGTTGAAAAATAAGTTCTCAAAGTCGACAAGGATGTCCTTTCCTGTGGAAATCCTGTCCCTGACTCCCTCATTTCTTCTTTATGAAAATAACGTACCTAACGACATTAAACAGGAAATCTTTATTCCAAATGTTATTCAAAACTAATAATTAAGGTTTGTAGACCAAGTTTCAATTATTTAAAGTTACTATGGCTGCCCACAAGTAAGTACGCCGCTAATGATTGGTACAGAAATTATCTGTAAGATCGTCAGAATCATCTAATTTTACATTCACAAACAACCTTTTTACGCCTTCTATGTCTTTAAAATTCTTCCTCTTCGAACCTTCCACCAGTCAATTATTACGTACAACACTTGTGTTAACCTGTATGCGCAAAATGTTTCTGCAAATGCAGTGACTTTTAACCGTTGTCAGTTTGTGAATATTTAATTTATATGATAATTTAGAACCTACTTAAAACGAACGTGATTTTGTTACAGAATTTACATATTTAACAGTTTAAAACACAACTTGACCTATAAAATTGTATACAAATACAACTACCACCATACTATGTGTTCGTAATAGGCATCCTCCGTATATTGCAGTGGCTCTTAACTAAGTTCGTGTATCTATAACGAAATCGCAAATACACATATGTGATTGCTTGTACGTTAATGAATGCTTGTATACGAATCAAGTTATCTACATCCGCTTCTAGACCGTTTAACTTAACATGATCAATAAGATTGAATTATAATTTTGCAAGATAAACTTGCATTTCCTAGTACTACGTCTAAAATTTCTGAGTTTGCATGCATATCTACATCTCAAAGTAGTTCCACATGCAAGAACTAACTTAATAATCACGAAATTGCAATCTAACACCATAAATTTTCTCGTGGAATGTGTTACCGTGCTATTTAAAAATTTCAGTACATAGTTTTCAAAAGTTAATAAAATATAATGTCAAAAGAGAGTAACCATATAATAACTTAAAAATTACACGACAACATAATTTGCAACATCAAAGCTAAAGGACAAATTTGAACAAAAGAAAAATTAAAAGCATACCGCTAACCAATATAGGCAGAGCAGGATATTCAAAACTTTTATATAGATACTTGGATAAATTCTATGAAAATTAAAAAAATACACCGAGTAAAAAGCAAAATAGCATCAATTGTTATTACCAAAGTATTCTAAATAAGAAGTCGAAACAATTCGGATATTATCTTTAACGGGACCTAGTTTTTAATGATGTGATAAGTAGTATGAGAAACTACATTGAATCAATAATCTAATTAACCAGTCAACGATTTTAAAAAAGCTTAACCCAAAAGCTAACTATGAAATACTCCGCCAATGACAATAATTTTAAAGATAGTCTGGTTATATTACTAATAGAATTGAAATAAATTATTGTGTGCGTTCTCGGAGGAATATCTAAAGGGAAAATCAAGAGCAGTGTGATCTATCACACAACCACAACAACGGTGAGTTATTTAAAAGTTAGAACAATAACAATCTCTTCAGTTATATTATAGTAACTATAACAGCACTGTACGTAAGAAAGTAGATTTACTATGCCATAAAATGTACGACAGTAGCTATAAATGAACATAACTAAGTTTCATCCTTCGCCCTGGTCATTTTTTGCGTTTACATAAATTTAAGAGGATAAGTTTTTGTCACAACTCACGTGTCCACATTACTCCGATTACGCCTTCTACACTGCTGTGCATCATTCTAATAAATGTGTAAGTAGCATCAACATGGATATATTTCCAATTCCACTCAAAGCAAACTTTCATCGTAACTAAAACTTTAATTAATTAGACTTTATTCACATTGTTTTTCTCAACTAGTTTACTTATTTATGTACAGGGTTATTCACAGAACTGGTTCGTTAGAACTTTTCAACGTTTTCAAAATATAGAAGTTCTGAAAACTTGTAGTTAGAGATATAAAAAAGACTTATTTTTCGGACATCGGCTTTCAGAAATACAGTAGTTGTAATATAACATTGCAATTGACTGTATACAATAAATGTTCGATAACGCAAACAGGCGATATTGGAAACATTGCCTTAATGTGAACACAAAATTCGTAATATAAGAATATGTGGAAACCTTTATTATGTAAAAAAAAGTCCAAAAAAGTTCCATAATGTAAGCAATTCTACGAAGGCGATGATTAATTCCTGAGTTGCCCGGTTATACATATAGATATAGAGGATTCACCGATTCATATAGCATATTTTCAACAATGTGCAAAATGTGTCTCAATTAGTGGCGAAATAATTGAAGAGAAGGCTAAACTGTTAAATGAAAAGCTGAAGGAAACTGAAAATGTCATAATCCTATAATAGATGGTTGGCTACAGCAGTTCAAAAGAAAATATGGGATTCGACTCCTGTCTATATTTGGCGAAAAATGACCAGCACAACCACAATTAGTACAACCGTTTAAAAAAATTATTGATTTAAACTAAGGAGCTAAATTTAAACATGGACCAAATTTACAATGCCACTGAAAGCAGCGTTTATTAGAAAAATATCACCTCTGAAAACCTATGCTGCATCATTTCAAAAATTTGCCTCTAGTAGAAAACCCCACAAACAACCATTAGCGTTTCTATCATACACTATACATAAAGCCATTGATTAATTGTAAAAATATACCATGCTACTTAAATTGAGAAAATTGATATGAACTGATATGAAAAGTAAAATGAAACAAGGGCGTAAATAATTTCGCCAAGAAGACTAGATAACACTATCGTTAATTAAAAGTTTTCAGAACTGTTAGATTTCGGAAACATCGAAAAGTTCTAATGGACCGGTTAGGTGAATAATCTGTATGTACTATCGCGAGCATTTTAAACGACTCACACTTCAAGCGTTATGGCCGTATACAGCTACTCGAAACATTTGAGAAGTAGCACTGGGCGACTGTAATTAGGGGTCGATAACAAGCAGGTAGAAAGATTCGCAATAAATTATACATCCTATGATAATTGTAATACATCTTACATGATTCGTATTTATTGACAAAATTCGCTCTGTTTGATATTATGTCTAGAACATTCATACGCAGTGCAAGTTTAAAATATATTTGATGATATATGATGAAGAAAAACAATGTTTGCAAAACATTAAGAAATGATTAAAATTAAATATCAATTTAAACAAATATTGATTTCTGAATATATATTAATTTTTTAATTGGGCGAAATATATCTAAGGTAATTATCAGTGGATTTAGGAACATTTTATTGGAAAGACAATTAAAAACGTATTGCACGGCACCTGACTGGTCTTCATAAATTAAACATTTTCCGAGTACTTAACGGTTGACAATTAGTTCTACAAAGAAATTATATTGAATTTACTTCAATAGTGCAAATTGTTCTAAGATATAACTAATATTGGCTTTAAATTCTTATTAAATTAATATAACTGTCGTATTTATACAAACGTTTAAAGTTCTTAAGAATTTTCCGGGTACCGGTTGACAAAACAAAGAAATAAAATTTACTGACAAATATTATATAACTAATTAATTCTTATTTTAATATAAGCACCGTTTAAAGTTCTTACCACACATTAAAAAAAATATTATCATTAATCTTCTTTTATATAACCATAACGTGCATCTATAAACAACTATATTTCTTCATCAAATTTTGTATTGTTAATGTCAGTAAATTATAAGTACTATTTCAATTAAAACCGACATTTTAAATAAAATTTCACAAAAGGCAAAGAAATAATAGATATTTTTGTATTAGAAGTATAGGTACCTTGTTTAATTTGAGACTTCTTGTAAAAAGACGTTAATCACATAATATTTCTATACGTTATCTATTATCGGCAGTTTGAATTAAAACATTGGCCACATACTAATAAAATAATATTAATCTGTAAGTTTATAATTTTTGCAATAATTGTTGTTAGATCAATACATCATATTCATGTCAAATATATTCATAATTCTTTTCGCTTAAATTTCTTTTAAATAGTGTCTACCCTCCGGCCTGCGGCTATACGGCTTATTACAGTTGGCCAGTTATATTTACCTAAATATTGCTCCGAGGAAAGCCTACAATAGATACGTTTTATGGCAGTTTGAGTCGTTTAAAGTGCTCGCGATAGTACATACCGCGCTTATTCTTACAAAATTGAATTAATCAAAAACTATTAATACCTATAACAACGTTTCATGGACAAATTATTTCTAACAGAACATCAAAATTAACTGTCTCTTTAATGATCTGGTACAGAAAACTAAAAGGTTTGCGGCTGCTCTTCATCAAAATACATAACTACATTATCCATTAGTACAATTAATATATCCATTAGTGACGAAATAGTTCTTTTTCATTCACTTTCAACCTAAAATTATAATAATGTTTACGTTGAATTCGCGTAACCCCCGTTGGAGTATTTGTGTGGTAGCACTACTATACTATATACATACTATATACAACCTGTATGCTACACCTTACCAAAGGTTTAACCTATATTCTATTTACTACCCGATGACCTGTTGTATTATCGAATGTTATTTTCTAATCGAACTAGTAATTAGGAATCTGGTTGTACAATTTTATGTGTTTCTTATATTGAGAATTCATTTTCCAGACACCTTTTAAATTGGTGACAAAGGCTTAATGATATAACACAATCTGTTCTCGTTTTTCCTCCATCAGACTTGGCTATCCGACTTTAGAAGGTGTTGCCAATATATAGTTTAAATCAACCGTGGATACTTCAAACACTATTGGATTTTATGTGTTTTTCATGTCAGTATTTATTAACTTCAAGATACGAAAAAACACCTAATATTAACCTAGGATACTTAATTTTCTTTCAAAATAGCTGTAACTTAATAATTTTTGAGAAAGAACTTTAAAACCTGTATATGAAAGTTGCCACATCTTCGCTGCTATTTTAAAATAAAAAAAAATTTGAATAAAATTTTCATTTTAAAGAACTCTGCAAGATTTACTAACTTTGTCAGAACGCTTAAAATAAAAGTAGTGGATTTGCATACTACTATGTGGTCAACAACGAAAATAAAATCCATTTTATTTTATATTTTTATGTTATAAAAGAGTTCATTGATGAGGTTGTTTACCAAAAAAGAGTTTTTTTTTGTTGTCGTCCGGAATTTTACTGGTTGTGATTTCTGTAGCTAACACATCCCATAAGACACTTATGGTGAAAAGTAGTCTGCTCATTTTAAATTTTTCTCTATATAAGTTTTATAATGCTAGCTTGAAGTTCTTATCCCGATTGTTATAATGGTATTTTCACAATCTCTTCTACTTCTTGTACCAGGTCGTTGTTCTGGGATTTAATTTTGCCTGAGCTAATTGAATTTGAAAATTTGTGAGTTTCTTTTACATATACATATATGTATGTGTATAAGTTTGCGGAGGAAGTTGTCGGTCCTTGATAAAGTGAAGATAAAGTTTGTATTTGACACGCTTGATTGTTTATAATTTATTGCTGAGATGGTTAGATTTATTGTTCTGTTATTTGGTGAGCGAGTTATTTTCTATATTGTTTTATTCCATTTCTGGAATATTAACGTTTGATTCTTAGACAAATATTGCTAATTACGTTTTATAGATTCATAAAACTGCTTGGCAGGCCTACTTTTGTTTTTTAGATTTGGATCTTGTTCTTAACATGTTTACTATTGAGCTATGATCTGATCTCACGTCATACTATGGAGAGGTTACGAAAAAGCTAGTAAATTTTATTCGGGTTGATAGATCAAAAAACCGAGAAAATTAAAAAACGATAAACAAACTTAAGCGCTACATTTCCAAGTAACCACAGACAGTATATGAAAACGTCGACAAATGCCAATATTAAAAAACCAAAAAAATGCCTATAATAGGCATATACCATGAGCGCCTATTATAACCACAGACAGTAATTACAGGCCATATCCCACAGTAAATTGTCTAAACATATTATAGAGTATAGACCTTATATCACGATCTGGAACTTGCAATAGCTGTATTTAAGACTATTTATTAATCTATTTTAGATCAATTTATGTAGTACGGGCGGAGGAAGGGTAAAAATATTGACTATTTACAGTTACATACATCATTTTAATGAAACTACAGACAGAAAAATCATCGTCTTGCGAGAGATCAGTGTTAAACATAAATAGATCCTAAAAGGTGGGCTATTATTCAAAACAAATCAGTAACCACAAAATGACATCGTTGCAATATACTTCAATTTTATTTCGTAATGCCACTTTTGCGGTTTTATTGGAATCATTTCTTTCTCAAATTCTAATAAAAGTTTTACGTATGCTGTATATTATATGTATATTTAGCGATGGTGGATGTTAGGCTGCAACAAACATATTTTACTTACTTGTCTTGGCGGTACGTTTGGGGTCGTTGTCTTGTGGAACAAGAACCTATTTTCCAAGCCCATTTTCACCACAGATTCTTCCAAATTTTCATTAATTATATCGATAAAAGACGCTGCATTCATAATACCTTCTATACCCAAGCCAAATTTCCGTACCATGAGAAACAGCCCCATACCATTATGGATCCACCGCCGAATTTCATTGTCTTAATGGTATTTTTATCTTCATAAGCAGTGGACGGTTTTCTCCATACTTTCTTCTTTAGTTTTTTGCTAAAATGTTGCTTTCGTCACTCCATTTTTTTTTTCAAAATGAAAATTTTTTGCAACGATTAATCTTTTTGCTTTATTTATGCTGCTAATATACGATATAATGCATTCTACGAGGTGTAAGGCCTTGTATTGACTAGATTTTAATCTACGCGCAATTGTTTTATCAGAAATATTTAATTGAAGCAATTCTTTAATTTCTCGACAAGAAACTGTTGGATCATACTTTACTTGCCGTACAATTAACATGTCTTCTCTTTGACTAGTAATATTTTTTCGACCTCTGCTCGTTAAATTTTCTACTGTACCTTTTTGTATAAACTTCTGCCATATTTTGTGAACTGCGCTTTTTGAAACTTTGTATTTTACTGCAATTTCACATGCACTCAGGCCATTCCTTCTGTCTTCAATCATTAGTTTGCGCAACTGAGTACAATTTTTTTTCGTGCAGACATGATGTTTAATATTGTATCTCTACAATATAACTAAACCGTATAAAGTGGTCTGATGCATCAATACGATATGTGTATTAATGCAAAAAAGTACGACCGTTATTTCCGACGCTAAAGCTCTCTAGTCCCTTTTTCTAAGAAGTGTCCACTTAATTTTGTCTATGTAAATAATAGCAGTAAAAAATATTCTTTTTTATTTATGACCTATTCATAAATATTCCAGTAAATAATAAATAATATTTCTAACACTAAATATACATATAATATACAGTTTATAAAAATAAATAGTTCTAGAGTAATTTACAAACTATCTGTTTAGTATCGTTAATTACAGTTATCTCTCATCAGTAATATACATACATCATTTCCTTTACTTTATGAATAGATATACTGATAGTCGCTGGAAGATATGTAAATCCATAGCATCAATACTGTTCTCTTGGATTCATAAGGGATTCCGTAAAAGGAATCATACATAGAGAAACATATATAACGTATAAAAAGCAAAATCGTAAATGCATCCACAGCAAACATATCTATGTATATCAACAGATCGATAGAATTACAAATCCGATCTAAAGGAATCTCGTAAGCTAGATATAGAAGGAGAGTTGGTTGCATTCCATTTTAAATAGAACAAAACAAACTATAAAATTCTCATCTGAAAAGTTCTACTAAAGAAAGCACTCTACGTTTTAGTCTTAGTAGTGAGAAAAACACAACTCTATATCATACAAAAACGTGCATAACTAAATAAAGCACCAGTTAACGTTGTTAAGTGATGTGGAATATTCAATTACAGTACACGGGCTAGGATGCATTTAATTTGCTTCTTGATATCTGTTTACACTTTGTGTCCTTTTTGACTAAAATTATTAAAACGGATTTACTATAACAGATGAATCTGTAATTACTTCAGTATATTTTCGCGATTGTATATCTTAGTTAATGCAATAATTAAACGACAAAGGGAATTATCGTAATTAAATCATGACAAAATCATAAAGTAAGAACTTAAACTGAAAATTCGTTAAAATGTGCTAGGGCGTATACATGTTAATTGTATGGATTTGAACTCGCTATTATGGTTACAGATACATAGAATTACAAGTTAAACCTTTTTGGTTGTGATTATGATACAAAAATATTATCATAATAATGTTTTATAACAGAAATCATAATATAACACCTACGCAAATGAATGTTTAATATCAATACCTATTCAAATATGAATTTAAAACTTTTACACGAAAATCCATGCCAATTTTTTCCATTGATAATCCTATACAGTAACTTTAGTGAAGGCAATCTGGGATACTAATTACATATATCAGCGGGCTACTGCTGCTAATATGGCTTCTACTGCTTCTAATATTTCCGAGAAAAAAACAAAATTTCCCAAAAAATGTAAACAGCGCCCTCTAGCATGCACGTCACTTACTAGATTGGTTCCAATCTGTAAGCGTTAGATTGAAGGAGTAATGCTGTTTTCAGCGAGAGTAAGTTTGCAAAATTCGTTTCAACAGAACCGAAGTTATAAGCGTTCTTTCAATACAAAGTTTTCCCTCCTCCCCTCCACTTATTTGACAAAATACAAAAAAGTTGTTCGGTGCAAATATGCAAAATTTTCAGTAAATTCCGATTTTCATATTTATGATAGACCTTAAGTTGGTAAATTTTGCGCAAAATAAGAATTATAATTTTTGGTGATCAGTGACGCCCTCTAGCGATCATCTTACGCTTTTCTAAATAATTTCCAGATATTTCTTGGGGTCACTTTAGTCAGTTATATTTCTTTCTCAAAGCTGTACTGTAAACCGTTCCTGAGATATGGTCGAGCGACATTCTTAGTTGGCCACCCGGTACATATGTAGAGATTGTGTATTACGTAATGTCTTTCCTTTTGAAAAACATATCAAACTTTCTTCCGCTTACGCCGATTCGTTCGATCGAGATATTCTTAATACCCAACTATAATACATTTCTAGGAGCATTTACGAAAACGACCGAACGAGCATATGAGCGGAAGAAAGTTTGATAAATGCTGCAAAGGGGAAGACATTACTTAATACACAAGCTGTACTTAACTACTGAACCGATGTTACTTTCTTGAAGTTTTTTATTACGGAACATAACGATCGTCGACATGATTTGCGAGACGTGCAATAGTGAACGGCCGTCCCTTTGTATAATTTGAAGTTATATTACCATTCTTTCATCTGATGTTAGTTTTTATAGAGAGTATATTGTAATAGAGACGTAACAACGTGCTTCATTACTTATTTGTCTAAATATCAGGAACTAACTGCGCCTGCTGACATTGTCATCAAATAGTAAATACAAAGGTAATTTTTATAGCTGTACAGGATACCCACAGAATCGCAGACTTTGACATCCAGTTTGTTTTAACAAGGTATTCTGTATATTGTTACGGGATTGTATTATACATGAAAAACTAACCTAATCTCGTATAAAACTACCTAATTGTGATACTTTTCGAAATTGAATGCTCCAAAATAGTACAGTTTCAAAGTTTGCTATATATTTATTTCTTTATAGAGTAGCAGCAGAAGTGATTAATTTTTCCGCAGCCGACGTCATATGCAATATCCTAAACTACGAACGACCAAAATGTAATTCTAAATTAAAACGTCTTTCATTAGCAGGTTTTGATATAAACCTTTTGCAAAATCCTTTTTGCTTATCCACATGTTCGATCATCGAATTTGGAGGTCACTATATTATTTTCTTTAGAAGATTGCATACCAGGGTCTTAAATATCCGAAGTAATATTACTGTTTTTCAGTTTTTGTTTTCATATTTTCTCATACTATTCAAAATTTTGATGCCGTAGTTCGTAAAGGATTCATGTCTTCAAATTCTAATCATGTTACAGTTTCCACAGTAAAGGTAGTTTCGTCGGTACTTGTATCTGCTTTAATTTATGGCTAATAGCTTAATGCAAGGTCGCCACTTGGGCATTAAAAATCTTAAATTTTGCTCACGTACATAAAAACTTTCGTCGCGAAACTGTTGCTTATGGTGCCTAGTCTGTATTGTAATTTCCTGTATATGAAGTCATCTTATCATACGAAAGAAACCATTAAATAAAGTAAGTTCGCTTTTTTATATCATTAACTGCACAGTATTTTTTACGAATCGAAATTTAGGACGCATTGCAAGGATACATTACACACCGCAGATATCTATCTTAACTATAAGTGAGAGTGGCAGTAAGTAGTAACGGAATATACAGATCCAAAAATACATAAGTACAACCATTTTCGTTTTATTGCAATAATGTAAGGCAAAGCTCTGCTCATGGACATAAGTAAAAGCTTTTTCTCATTTTAGTTTCTTTGTTATTAAGCTCGATTTTATGTAGATCAAGAAGAATTTCTTTTCGGTTAAAACTAAAAAATCTTTTTTTTTAAATATGAATTTTGACAATTTGCAAACTATATTTAATTTTTTTCTGTTCATACAGATGTGGTGGTAACAAGTAAAATTTAAAATCTTCCAGCAATAAAAAAATTATGTAGATCTACAAGTTAATGGAAAAAAATTGCGACTGATGTATATAAGATCATCCCTTGCTACATATTATGTTATATTCCAAATTATATTTCATTCTAAAACCATTGTAATAACACTATTATACAGAAAGTGCAATTACAACCTAGCAAAACTTCACTTGAATATCAAAATTACTATAATTACTATAATAATCTACATTTTTTATGCACAGGAACAACTGTGAACAATTTGCTATACTAGTCCATACTTACCAGCTCCTCCACCAAAAACCAAGATAATATTTTGAAAATATAAATAATAATATCTTTATTTCAGAGAGCAAAGACAAAGTATACAATTCTATTTCCGTAATTTGACACAATTACATTTCTATCTCCATAGTGCTCCTAATGAATGTACAGACCGGAGTTCGCAGATTAAGAAATTGATGAAAATATACGCACGTCTGATTTCATTTATATTTTCTGTGCCTCTCCGTAAATCCAATCAGGAGAGAAATGCCTAGCGATGCATATATAACGACAGTATGTATACAGGTTTAGTGCTAGCCCATCTTATTGGAAAAATAGTATATGTATTTAAGTTTTGGATTATACATGCAGATATAGATACTAAACAGAATATATGAATACATATTATACACCTCCGCGGTAATATTTAATATACTGGAATTAATATTGATAATGAAATCAAGCAATAAATAAATTAAGAGGTTTTATTTATTTCTTGCGAATATAATACTCAGAAGCTTCTTATAGGGGCAAGTATTAATACAGCTTAGAAGATCACATGTTTACTTGGGAAGTAATAGCGATAAGAGATTGCAATAAAATTCAATGAAATAAAGACGACATTGTGTTTAAAATTCTACTATTAGAACATTCTCCCAATAAAAATTTTTTTACTCTATTCTCATAATTTATTCAAGTGGCATCCCCCCTCTCTTTTTGGAAAATTTTTGATTATTAGCAGTCTTATAAATACCTCTTTTAACTTTTGAACAGCAAGATCCAATTGAAATAAAGCAGAAAAATACGTAAAGTAGAGCTTGAGTAAATAACGAGCGATATAATCATTACAGATGGTGCCTCAGTGCCATAAGCAACTCCTTTTTTAAATCGCAACAATATGCCAGTGTCACCTATAGGAGTCCTGCAGAAGTATGTTCAGGCTAGGTGTATTTTAGTAATAGAATTTTACGAACAATATTATGGATTAAACTGCAAAGTTTTATTAGTTTCTGACTACTATGAGTAACTATGTGAGAAAATAGATGTAAGACATCCTGTATGTGTTTAGGAAGGATTCTGATCAAATTCAAAGAAATATAGTATTTTCCAGGCCGCACTGAGAAACGCCATATTTCTTTGGACAGAACCACAGAAATCAAATTGAAAACTCATAAAATATTTTGTACGAACAAGTAATAAGATGAGCTGTATGAATAACGAATGTTCTACAAGCCAAAACTCGCCTCCAGTTAACACAAAACCGGCAACTAAGATGGTGAGCAAAATTGTGAAGATGCCTGTAAATCCTGATATTTCTCTCCGATAACCTATAGTGCCCTAAGGGATATTATGTCTAAGATCAAATGTAAAATAACATAAAACCACTATGGCTTTTTCTACAAAACTCTTACAAAACAATCGCTCCCGGCATTATCGACCCGCTGAGTATTATTATAACCAACTGTCTGTTGTCTTTTCCCGAAAGAGTTGACAATAGCCACTATACAAAAAAGAATACGCTAACGTTCCTATAAACTGTAATAATATTACGTTGTTTTATGAAAATATTTGAGATTACAATTTTAAGAAGGTTAACAGTATTTTTACGGAGAGTAATATTGTCGATGATGTCGTCGACTATAGCTAAGATGATGAGCATACTACTATCAATATTTGACGTGAAAGAATGTGTTTGGTATGATTTTGGCAAAGTTTTCAACGCCGCCGATCATAAAATGCTCGAAGAGGAAACGGTCATGACTTGCTGTAATCATAACTATCTGATAGATACTAATTTATTAAATTACAAATCTAGAAATCCGTGACAATGTTCATTCCAATCTATCTACATATGTGATGGCACTACTCTAAGAGACACTAAGAAAAAACAAGTAAAAAGTTATTAGTGAAAACACTGTATGAAGCAAACGGAAGAATAATTCCAATCAAATAAACCAGGGCTTAGTCACGAGAAAGAGTATCTCCACTTTTTACTTAATAGAAGAAAAGTTATTAATAGAGTCAAGGTTCTCAGTCTTCGCGTAGACAAGGTCAACGTGGAGTATACATACATATAAATGAAGTAACAAATAAATCAAGTGCCGCTACATACAGCACTAGAAAAATCAAAAGTATATACCTAAAATGGTATACTTTGCAAACATGTGCAATATTCTGCTTATGGAATCCAGTTTTAAAGAGTATCATCAGACGCTGAGCGCGTGTTTTTGATTTGAAATCGTAGTCATTACAACTTGATGTGAACATAGCTTAAAAATACTCGTGAGCAGACAATTCAAGGATAAATAAAATCTCTTTGGTAAAGATAATAATCGATATAGAAAGTGCATAGAAACGCAACACAGTTCGTATTAGAAAAACATTACTAGCATCATACTGATCGAGTTGCCAGTAACGTAGAGTACACAGATATGGATATGTATTTGCTACCACATTTAGCAATATCAAACTTAAATGCAACTGGAATTGATATACATATTTTTGTTTGCAATGAAGTGGACAATAAAATACTTTTACAATGATTACGCTTAGGAGTGGAGCGATTTAAGTTTGCATCCCCCTTATTACGAATATTCGATTTCGTGGTAGCCTTGAGCATGAAGTATCATTCCAATAACGTAATGCGTACCACGCTTGACATTACCTATTCTAATGGAAATGGCGTGTAAGTCGGTAAAATTACTTTATACATATATGTATGTAGATGCCCACGTGAGTGTATAGGAAAAAATGAAAACTGTAGTATTATTTAATATTGCTAATAGCTATGACATATGTATGTACATAGTGTCAACTTTTTGTAGCAGCTATATTTCTGCTTCAAGGAAAGTTACATTCTATATTAGTTACTTATTTACTGATCTACGTATGACAGTATATGTCTTACCTACTTTTTTCTATTTATCTTAATTTGATATATATTAATAAATAAAAGGTGGTTAAATAAAAGCACTGAAGTTCAACTTGCCATATTGAAGAAACGTATTATTAACAATGTCAAGGGGCGATCATAAATGAAATATTTGGTATGAGCAGAACCAGAAAATCTATCCTGGGGCAATTGAAGTGACTTAATTTATTAATTCTTCCACTCATCAGCACGAAAACCGAGCACTTTTCTATAGAATGAATAAGTGGCTGTACAGTTGGTAATGTTAGGCATTAGGTTTAAGACGATTAAATTACTAGACTACTCTCTAATTAAATTGTGCAGAGTCTTTTAAGAAAAGAAAACTAGTTTTTATTGCAACATGAACATCACGGAATCTTTCTCGAAATAAACAAGAACAATATAAACAAAAAACCTACAACAATCAACACTAAACTTAAGCTAGACTGGCTAGCTTAATATCGTGTGTTACCTCCACGAGCACCCCTCCAATGTTGATGTTTCCTTGCGAATTGTAATGAGGCAACTCTGTAGTGCTATAGCCGGGCTCTGTGCAGTCATGCTTCTTCTAGCCTCCTTCTAATGATCCTGTGACTCACATTAACATTGCGTACACTCGGTACGACTTAGTCTTCGAACGATTTTAATAAGGTAACTCACTAAAATCGTTCGAAGACTAAGTCGTACCGACTGTACCTCTTCCAGCGGATTTCTGAGACTTACAGCGGTTCCATGATAATTTCTTAAACTTCAAGACAAGGAAATGGTCATCTTGAGAGGTAGTCCCTTTTTTAGGGACCTGTTCCAGGTCATCGAGTGCACAACCCAGTTTCCAAGAATCATCTGTGAAGCCTCTGTACAGGGTGTCCAATTTTCGATGGTTTTGGGGGGTATCTCCGTTATTCGTAAAGATAGAGAGTTGCGGTTTTTGCATTACTATGCTACTTTTTTGTGAAACGAAAGGTGCCGTGAACAAAATTTTCATAGCTCACTTCGTTTTCGAGATACAGGGTGATTTTGAAAATATTGCATTTTGGAACCCCCCTCGTATCTCAGTTATCGTTTAACTTATCAAAAAGGTAAAAAATGTTTTTTATGCAGTTTTTTACGTAGACTCCAGTGGCGTAGATAGATTTCCGCTGAAGATTGTAATTTCTTAGATATTCGTCAAAGTTATGTTTTTCTAAATAGGACACTCTATATATTTTTTGTCGGTTTGGTTAAGCTTTTTACAAGCTTTTCAAAAATATATAACACTTTAGATATATTTGCATTTAAAATTTAAAATATAATTTTTTTGTTAATAGGCCATGGCGAATAAAAAAAACAACTGCGTCTTATGTCAATTTACGAGTTTTAGGTGGTTTATGTCAGAATAGTATCAGAATCGGTCAGAATATTCATTGTTTATTTTTATATTTATTATTTACCGTTTTGTGTTAGAATTTTAAGAAACTTTTCTTTATCATGGGCGACAACGCGGTCTTCGAAAACAATGAAAACAAACCGTATAAGTACCATTTGGTCCAAAATTTACATCCTGGTGACGCACAACGACGGATAGAGTTTTGTAATTGGTATTTGCAAATGGTTAACATAGAAAATAATTTTGAAAGAATCGTCATATGGTCAGATGAGGTGCACTTTACCAGTGCTGGTATAGTAAACCGGCAGAATAGTAGATTTTGGTCACAGGAAAATAACTATGTTATACTCGTATTTCCACGTGAACGGCAAGGCAGATTTGGCTTTAATGTTTCATGTTTTATTCTCGGAAGTAAAATCGTATATCGTATATTCGAAGGCAGCCTTACTGCGAATAAGTATTTCGACATTCTGGAAAAGTTGTGCCGGAAATAATTGAAGATGTTCCTTTGGCGCGCCTTAATAACTTGTTTTTGCAGCAAGACGGAGCGCCTGCTCATAATGCGCAAATTGTAAGAACATATCTTGACAATAACTTTCCAGGTCACTAGATTGGAACAAATGGACCCATAAGATGGGCACCAAGGTCACCGGATCTATCCGTTCTGGATTTTTTCTTGTGGGGATATCTACAAAACAAGATTTATAAGGTGCGGTATCAAACACTGCCAGAATTAAGGAATGCTACTGAAGAGGCCTTTAGAAACTTACAGGCGCGGCCATTTATTACTTTGAATGCCTTAAGGCGCATACGCACTATGTGTGAAACTTGTGTAAGATATAATGGGGAACAATTTGAACAATATTTATAAAAACATAATTATTTTTATTATTATTCTAAATTCTTAAATTCCTTGTAAAACTAAGTTCTGTGTTTTACTTTTGTAAGTTATAATGTAGTTATTAATTAGAATTTTCATTCAAATACAAATATATCTAAAGTGTTATATATTTTTGTAAAGCTTGTAAAAAGCTTAACCAAACCATCAAAAAATATATAGGATGTCTCATTTAAAAAAACATAACTTTGACTAATATCTAAAAAATTACAGTCTTCAGCGGAAATCTATCTACGCCACTGGAGTCTACGTAAAAAACTGCATAAAAAACATTTTTCACCTTTTCGATAAGTTAAACGATAACTGAGATACGAGGGGGTTCCAAAATGCAATATTTTCAAAATCACCCTGTATCTCGAAAACGAGGTGAGCTATAAAAATTTTGTTCGCGGCATCTTTCGTTTCACAAAAAAGTAGCAAAGTAATGCGAAAACCGCAACTCTCTATCTTTACGAATAAGTGAGATACCGCCCAAAACCATCGAAAATTGGACACCCGGTACAGTGCTTCGACATATTCTGTACCTGTCAGCTACTGAAGTCTGACTCCTTCCATACTCAAGCTGTGCAACAATGTCAGGTACTGTTTCTGTAGAAACTGACATGTTTATAAATAAAAAACTCGGTGGAAAATAGACAACTTGACGTTTGTAACAAACAACGAAACAAACTCAGCATTTCAAGACCACGTCAGACACTTGATTACAATATAACATAAAATACGACATATCCAAAGTTGCACATTCCCCAGTTTTTAACATAGAAAACCAAGAACTAGAAAGTATTACAATTATTTTCGTTTCATTTAATCGGAAATAATTCTACAATAATTCTAATGCTGTTAGACAAATTTCTGCTTCCAGAAAAAGTGCCCGTTTTTCGTGCCGAAGAGTGTAATATTTCTTTAAGTTGTCTAAAGGAATATTAGTAAACGACAACATAACATTCAAAAAGGCAAATACATAATTTCTAACTAAATGAAAGTATTCAATAACAAATTTGCAGCTGTCATCGATTCTCAACCAGTTTTAATCAATGAACGTATTATCAAGAATGCTAAAACTTTATTCTATTGTATTTTATTTTTCTTCATTTTATCTAACTTCAGTATCACTTGAACTTTGTTTATGTAAACAGAAATCATTAGAACAAAATTATTGAAAATTCATCATCGTAATTCTCAAGATGAACTCAAAATAAACTTAAAATTTAACCAATTCAAACTTTAGTAACATCATAAACTTATAAACAAAAATTGACTTAGCTTAATCTTATTGTCGATGCTGTAGAAACTAACAATAAACTACTAGATAACGAATATTCTACAGAAAAATGAGTTTAGAAGCGAGACTCTTTTTACTGAAAGCATATCCTGCTTTGAATCAAACAAAAATTGTAAGAACAACTTCGGTATGTAACTAACATACTTTTTAAATGACGACAGCCAAGGATTAATAATGTCTCAGAAGTCAGAAAAATCAGTATATACTGAGATATAACTTGCTAAAAATCAGAAATACGAAATGCTGGTGATTATAAATATATGCGCACTAGTTTGACATTTTTTCTTGAATATTCTGAACTGCATCTACATATATATAAACTGTCTATACAAATTTCTTTCAAGAAGGCCGTCATATGAAAAACTAATTGTTTGGTACTTACAGCTCATTTTATCGTTATCTGTATTTCTGAATGTAGTGGACATAACCTTAGGTAAAGTTCCTAGTTTTAAAAGTAACAGCGAAAGTGTGATCTACAAGCAACTATTGCATTATATCTACCTATATGCATACAACTACATTGCAACTTTGTGTTTTAATTGAAGCTATAACATTGATACGCTGATTTTCTTATTTCTATTCCAACCGACAGCGCCACTTATAAATCTTACAAGTAAAAAAATGTTCAACAATATTTAAAAGTATTACGAAAACTAAATGTGGAATGCAATAATAAATCTAAATTACTAAAGAAACGAATGTTATACAACATTGATGATATTTTAGCTTTCCCGTTTCGTTTCTGGGCACATTAAAATGTAGGTTGCGAATATACTAACAATTGAATAAGCTTCAGCTTAATAGAATCGACTGTCTCTCTCTATACACAATTCTTCGTTCTTCATCCTCATTTCTGTAACGCGTTATCTTAAATCGATACTTTTCAGAGCAGTATAAAATTGTCTTATCTGCGTGTTCCTTTAAGGATTCCAATCTTCCATATTCTCAAACGTAATTGTTTGACTATCCTTGGGCTATTACCGTGCAGTAATAATACCAGATGAATACAGTACGCTTGTAAAGTATGGAATAAAATTCGAATCGAAGATAATTGTTTTTTTTTTTGTAAAAATGCTCGAACACGTATGCAGTAATTTTAAACAATAGGCGCATTTTAACAGTAGATACTACATTCTTCAACAATATTTGTTAAATTTGTGACATCACCGACATTTTTTGGATGGTGACCTGAATTATTTTTCTTTTGTTTGACAGAATATCCCATTCACCCCCATTACACTAGAAAGTTTCTGTTAAAAACAGAAAAAAACATCTAATTGCTAAAGTGTGCATGATAAAATATATACAAACCTGTGTTTGAAAAGTTATCTATTAAGAAATCGTATGAGTCGATTACTATTACATTCTTGATTTGCAGTAGACCAATAGCATCGGCCGTAATTAATCCGTAAATACGCAGTTTGCATTTACTTCCGGCTCTAACTCAATGTTTTTATATTTTACCCGAAACAAAAATCGAAAACAAACGGCAAACTATCTGTAGTTCAACATAAAAGTTAATTCTTTTAATACAAACCGCAAAACTGGATTTGTTTCCTGGCTAAAGCAGTCGTTCTTTTAACACTTTTTGCTATCTTGTTACTGATTCTAGGACGACTTTGTTAAACTAATTCTGAATACGCCACTATACCTTGAATGAACGAGCATTTCATCCACTTCGTTTCTCTTATCGAGTTTAGTCTACTAACACAATCCTGGAGTACAATCTACAAGTATTTTGTTACTGGTAAAAACATCGAGAGCGATCGAGGAACGTTGCTGTTGGCTGCAAGTGTTTCGAATACCAAGAACGTAATACAACATTGTGTTTAGTTTGTGTTGAAATAAACGAAAACATATGTCATGTTGTGTATACACTTGATACAGAAAGCAACAATACCTTCAATTTGTACTATATTTACAATTACCGCATACGCGATTACAGTCAGTATGTCGACGTTTTTCACGCTGTTGTATATTTAAAAATATTGACATTTCAATGTTCAGCGCAGAGCTTGGGAAAACATCCCTAGAATTAGCTCTGATTTTAAATATACCTCAATTAACATGTTTCCATGTAATAAGCGGTCTGAATATGCTTGGGAATCACTTAACAGTAATACAACGTGTTTATCTTAGCAGACATGTGAAGCATGTACCCTTCGCACATTTTGATTAGTCTAACTTAATTCTTTGTAATAACATCCTTAATTATATGCAAAATTTAATTAAAATGGATTATATATTGTAAGAAGATTTGCTTGAAAATACAAAGATCACAGTTACCGGTTAACTTTAGAAAACTGTATTTTTATTTTTATTTTTTTATTAAGAAACTAATCATCACTATGCCTTATAAAGACTGTACTAATTGCAAATCTTAATTAAAAGTACTAAACTAAGCCTTGCCATACTGTTTCTATTCATATTGCTTTAATTAATACGAGTAGATCTTGTGCACTTTAAACTCGGTTGCAAATGTTTATAACAAGAATATTATTAACAAGACAAAAATTCTAAAGTAAGTTTCGTGCACATCAGCGCGTACAAATTAAACTTGCTATACTAATCAATGTACTAGGTTGAGGTTCAGAAAAAAAATTTCTTGAAATAAAACAAAGGTGTTCTCTTCTTGGATGCTTCAAATTTTACTGTCGTTATAACCACTCAATACTGTTCAACCGTACGATATCTAAAAATTCTGCTAAATGCATTCCAATACGTTCGTTTTCCTTGTATCAACAGTATGTTTTTTTTTCTAAAGCGATTGTCTTGCTACTTTCTGGTTGATGTTGGGAAGTTCTACCATGTAAAAATTGTTTAGTTTGCCCAATGACTATTATAATCTCCACATGGGATTTCGTGTATAACATTTGATTGTGTCATTTTGAGGATGCTAGCTTTAGGTTTCGAAAATAAGCGACCGTTAATATTAAAGGTTTTATAATCTTTCTCGAAGCTTTAGACTTTGCTTCGACATATTTTGAATTCAACAATAAATTCTAAATAAGACATGGATGTGCTATTGATGCTTCCATTTCATTAGTGGAAGCTTAGCTCGTAATGGAAGACTTGGAATAAAATGTGTACGTAAGATATAAACTATATGTACATTTCCAACTAACAGTCTTCATCAGTCGTTATCTCTACAAGAAAATTCGAGTTTCATCAAAAAATGAAAAACCGTAAACTGTTACGGTACGAATTGCTGTTATAGCAAATTTAGTAATAGAGGACTTAGAGCAGGTATCACTTAACAAATTCAGCTGTCATGTACAATTTTATAAGCGGTATGTAGATGTATATGCTGCATACCAAGTGATAAAATTGAACATGTTCTGCACACATTTAACACATATCACGATAGGTTAAAATTTACTTTCGAAAGAGAAAATCAAAATTCTATACATTTTTTAAATGTAGATAATACATAATAACACGCACATAAAAACAAACTGGCACATTAAAGACACTAGTAGTAGTAGGCATTTAAACTATTTTTCAAACACTTCGGTAAATTAAAAAAAGCGTAATTAACAGTTTAGTAGATCAGGCTATTAAATTAGCTCATCCTGAGAAAAGAAAATTTAAGCAAAGTTAGAACAGTACTAGAAAAAAATAGTTATCCTAAAGAGTTTTATAATAACTTAATCACAAAAAGAATAAATAAAATATATAACACAGGTACAAAATCAAATCATAACATATACCACACAATACCATACATAAACAATTTAAGCGACATAATAAAAGCCGAATTAAAAAAATCAGATATTCACATAACTTTCATACCTACCAACAATAGACACTTATTTACAAATTTAAAAACACCCATTAAACAAGATAATCAAAGTAATGTCGTTTATAAATTAGATTGTAACAAATTATTATATCGGACAAACTAAACAATATTTAAAGAAACGAATTTATAATCATTAATACACTGTTACACATAAAGTCACCGCTGAAACTGCTTTATCTAAGCACTCTAAAGATAGACGACATAATTTTGATTTTGAAAACACTAAAATTTTAAAAAAGGAAAATAATTATAAAAAAAGATTAATTTACGGAATGATATACATTAAAAAGGATGAAAACGCGGTAAATTTTAGAACCGATATCGATAATTTACGTGTTATTTATAATAATTTAATTCACGCCTGAATTTTATTAATGTTAAGCTCTTGACTAGGTTTTTTGCCATGTTTTTCCCTAGTCCTTGAACAAAATTGTTAGAGCTTGACAAAAAATAGATTGATATACGAATAATTCAAATCATTTTAATTTTTATAGTTGTATTAAACCAATATTCCTTCATTATTATCTGAGAATGTAATTAAAATTCGATGTATCAATGAATTCTTTGTTTTTTTTTATTGATAGGCATGGCCATTAATATTATTAGTATTTTGACACATATTAAATGTCAATTTCTTCCACTGAAGAAGTATTAACGGAAACATATCTAATATTATATGTTCTGGAATAAATTGGTATTTAATTAATTGTTGTTTCATTGACCTATAAGTGGAAATATCTCAAGAATTGAAAGATAGAAACGTGACCAATAAATTTATATTGAATATGACTTCAACATTTAGATAGAGATAGCTCATTTACAGTAGTTGTAATATTGCATAATTTATTATTCAATCGTATAAGAAACGTTGTAAGCATCACGAATGGTAAGAAAGTACCGATCTCAACAATTGGATCCGTTGCCCCGCTCCTCCACCAAAAAGTTGTCCTGGATCGGTAACACTTCCTTGCCGTTTTTGATACTTTATAATCTATTTACAGGATACGCCGTATAACATTTCTGTATGTATATTTAAAGTATGTCTTGATTCGATCTTATAAACAACACTGACCAGCTTTCATTAATAGCAAAAAAAAGTATTGAAGTCTGAAACAACCGAAATTGTATTTCAAATATACTTTTCGAACTATAATAATAAGAAACGCTACTTAAGATTAATAACTGCCTCTCCGCTCAAAGCATTCTTTCTAATAAATAATATTTAAAAAAACATGATCGCATTAATTGCCTTAAATCTATGCAATAACACATTTCAACCTAAAATTTTCATCAGTCGTAAAATATACTCCTACTTCATAGCGATTTTTTTGCAGAATAATAGATTTTGATATGACCCCTTAAAATCGTACGGTGGGTATCAGCATAATATCTAACAATAGTCGAACAAATTTAAAATATTACTATTCACTAATATCTTAAAGTTTTTTCACAATTCTGGTATTGTTTCCTTATGCCCAAAAGAAACTTTCGTACAATAAATTTGCTGAAATAAAATATGTCGTTCTCTAGAGCCAACAAAAAAGCAAAAAAAAAAAAAAAAATCAGAATACAGGAAAGGGGTGTGTATAAATTGAATTCTGCTCGTGTCCTCGCAGATAATTCGGCCGATAGCGCTGCTTGTATGTATGTATATCCTACATCCACAAAAGTCAGACGCGATATGTTCGAAAGCGCTGAATCGACTAACACGAATATTAGAATCGTTTTCAATGTCGCTATTTGTAACGATAAATGGGAGGCTATTTGTAGTCTTCGATTTATCCGCTTTACTCTTACACCACACAAAACATCTATAAGATAGATGTAATGCGTTTTGGACAATAAGAAAAGCAAGTGAGACTAAAATGAGAGTAGGTCGATGGTGAAGAATTAGTACATTAAGAAAAACCTCTATTAGCAGTAACGGGTTAATGATCCAGAAAGCAGTTAACCGCAGTATAATGTGAACTAAAAAAAAATAATCCTAAAGAAAATGGGTGTTCTTTGTGTAACCGAAAATGCCCGTATACCAACTTTATCAAATATTGCCGCAAGTTTAACATTTATCCTCAACTTAGCTTACTTTATACCCTATTATCATCTCATTAATTTCTATTTCGAAAACTCTGTTATATTACGATGACCTATTCATAATAGACAGTGTTTTAGAAGGAATTTGCATACATTTGTTGTCATTGACAAATATTAAAAATTTACCTCGTAAATTAAAATATCGAATTCGTAACAATAGAGCACAGAATAGATACAGATACAAACAAAATTCAAGCTAAAACTTTCGAGACAAAATGTACTTATAACCGAGGCAAATGGTAGCAAATATGTATGCATTTGTAATAATTTTATCAATTTAAAATGCATATTACAATAAATAACCATAAAGTTTGCTATACATTTATTCACTGAGCAAAATACAATATGGAATCCACCTCTGTTAGTTATTTCATTCTAAAAGCCTGCCCGAAATAAGATGCAAATCAAAGGATCCCTCGATAGTAATTTACATTTAGGACACAAACCCGAAGGAAAATTTATTAGAAGAGCAACAGATCTACTAATTCCCTGGCAAAAGGGAGGTCAACATGGTTAAATGCTGAAAGCTTCTACTCCTTCTACAACCCAAAATTATTGCATACAGTATAAATTAAATGAAATGGACATTAAGGGGACTAAATATTATTTAACAGTACTATTGAATTAAACAAGCGAATAATCTATTGATTTAACATGTAAGAGACAATTCACAATGACGTACGCACGGTTCAGTTATGTAACTAGAGACAGGTATTTTGATACGTTACAATAGTTATTAAAGCAGTAATTGACGTGCTAGCTCATAAAATACGTAATATGTGTAGTATTATTTTACAAATGCTTCTGATGGATGTAATGAACCCTGCAAATTATTGTTGGTTGAGTTATTTGCTCTTGACTAAATATATAAATAGTATATACTGCACGTTCTGTAAATTAAAATATATAGTCTCTGAAATAAATAAAAATAATATATATTTTAGGCGTTACATAGTTGCATCTTATATAAATAACGTATTAAAGAATTCGATTAAATTTTCTCATTGTATATTCGTTTGCCTTGTATTTCATCATTTCTGGCACTAGTTTTAACAACAATTAAGTATCTTGATTACTAATTACTTATTAATTTAATTACTAATTAATTTAACAGCTATTAGAATTTAACAGCTATTAGTACAATAAGAAAGAAAATTTGAAAATCATACATACGACATTTCTCCACTTTTTCTTTTTGATAACCCGTTGTATATTTGTAATTATTATTACTCTTAGATTGATAGCAAACTATATACCTACATATTTCAATAATAATGATTGCAATTTATACTGCATCTAAAGTAGCAGTTAAAGCCACTAATCCTATTTATAAAAAATATAATAAACTATGGAGAATGTCACTTTTGCATAGAGTGTAACGGGACGCGATATTTTAAATTATTTTATTTTTCAATCGCATTAACCTAATAAGGGAAACAGGTATTTATTAAATGTAGTAAAGAATGTTATTTATAATTTAAGGAAATGAAATGCACCTATTTGAATATATTCCGTGATATATATATATAAGTTTCCTATGTTAAAACGTTCATATAATTATAATAGTTTGAAATTGTAATAGTTTTAACCGTCAACTGTAAAACATGTGACTTATGGTGAAGGCTGTACGTGTGTATGAATTCGCATCGCTTCCTCCGCTTAAAAAGAACACTTTTCGCTATGCCACCGCAGAGTGTAGTTCGCTTCGTAGATACTTATATCCTTGTCAGTTCAGGGCTAGTTAGTGTACCAATTTTATTACATTTGTTCAGTTAATCAGTATTAAAGGGAAGTGTTCACGGGGATACCCCGCAAGAAGTCATAAATTGGAATACTGATAAGAAGCAAGCAAGAAAGGACACGCCCGAAGCCCATAGACAAAGCGAAGAAGGAAGCGGACATCTTGGCGGATCGAATCAACGCCAGCAAGTATATGCGAAGAGCGAAGAATACGTACATACAGGTATTTGGCCAATAAACTATTATATGCTACGAATACGAGCTCGTAATAAATAGTCATTTGTTCTAAAGGTAAATTGATTTCGCGTTCGTTGTTATTAAATTCATTATCACATATATATTTCCGTTGTAATTCTTTAGTAATTAAGCGCGTAAGTAGTAATAGTAAGATTAAGATAGGTGCATTATTAAATATTAAGATTCTATTTAATATTTTCCAATTTTTGTATTCACACATTTATTCAGTTATTTTATTTAATATATTTGTTATTCGTTCATTTTCTGCATTTTATTTATTCAGTAACAAATAAGTTTGCATTGTGTTGTCATAATATTTATTGCTAAAATACTGTAAATCCTCCATTTACCGCACGCACCTGGGAACGTATAAAGAAAAGATTATAAGAAAGTTTGTAAAGTAAGTATCTGTTTTCTTGATTACGTTAGAGCGATTGCCACCGACATTTTGCTAGTCAGGGTAATTAATTTATTTATTTCGGTATCAGTAACGTCCGTCGTTGTGGGTTCACAGGAGGATTTGTTAACGTACCGTGGCGCCCAAGATTATAAACACATATTAGCACAAATTTAAGCCCGTTCCTCTTCAACAGATGAAGAATATTTCTGTATTAAGCCTACAAAAAATATACAGTTGTCCAGCACATCTCCATAAAACGCAGTGCAAAAGTGTGATGCCTGAAAAACAATTTGCATAAAATCCCTGCAAAAAAAAACAAATTTTGAACTATCAATCAAATTCAAATTCATTAACGACAATCTTTACCGCAAGAAAGCTGATTTTGCGAACTGTGATTTTGTAATAACTATCGTATTGAAGATTGCACAGTGAAATTGTTCCCTCATTTATTCATCGATGCATAACGAAAACTACCGTTTTTGAACCGGTATTTTTAAATATGTCTAGTTTTAACCGCGCTTTTAGGTTTTATTTCCTAAGCAAGTCACAAATTTCAAATATTGAAAACGTAAAGGCTTACTATTATAGTCCGCCTCAACCATATTATGCAGTACACATCTTATAGCGATTTACTTCATTGTTACCAAATTGTATTTCCGGTTTTTCTTTCTAATCAAAACATAACCTTTATGCGTGTTGATATCGTACAACTTTTGCATGCGTTGAACTCATTAAAATCTTCCTACAAGTTATTTACTAGCCACATACTATTTTCGATAACTTTCACATGACCGTTGTAATGCCGACAGTTATTTATCATTACATTTCGATAAGCCTCTGAAATTATATTTTTAGGTCGATAGCCGCAGTGGTTAGGCGGCTGACTATCGTTGTGGGAGGACAATAGGAGCCGGGTTTCGATTCTCTGGACTCTTGGGACGGTGACATTTTTCAGAAAGTTGAAATCCGGATCGACTTAGAGCTGCAATATTGCCATTAATCCTGTACTGCATAATAAGATTGAGACGAACTATAATTGGAATTGTCTGTTCTGTAGTCAGGCGTTTAGTGACAGAACTGAAACAAGTGTAAATTTTTCTTGTTTTGTCGTTATTACCATTCAAAAATAGTATAGGTCGTATAGGTTTCTCTTTATCAGAAAAGACAAGTTTTTAAATTATTTTCAAATAAACAAGGAATTGTAGAACCGATGTCAACTGAAGCTTTTTTCTTTCTTGACTACACAATATTTTTATTTGTAGTTCTCTAACTTGTATTGGAATAAAGCTCATCATGTGTACAGCACGTTTTAAGCCGGAAACACATTGCTCTGATGTGTTGTGTTGTGTCGTGTTGTGATGCGATATGTTGTGACGCATCGTGGACAGATTGCTCTGATGCATACCTATACATATATGACGCGTTATGACGAAAATATTGACATAAGTATACAATTAATATTCCATGGCGTCCAGCTCGTCAGACGAATTCGAAGAGGAAGTAAAAGAATGCGCTGCGGCTGTAACTTGTTGCAATGCATTAACCAAAAAAATGGATTCATGAAATTAATCAATATAGGAAAGTGTCTAGTGAATACCATACATTAATTTTGCTTATTAAAGACGAAGAACGCAAAGTGTTTTATAAGGACTCAAAAAATATATTAAATGGTAACCTGTTCACTTATATTCATAATGCGGAAAACTCAGCATCAGTATGTAATAAAGAACATCCATTAAACGGCGACGGTTCTGAATAGTTATATTCTGTGGAAGGTACCAGAAGACTAGTAAGACTTTGCAGAGGAATGACGTGCGAAGATCTAGATTAGGATGTTGAAGGATGATAACTTTGCGCACTATCTGTTCGGGATGCCGGACGATTTTGTGCTTCCAAAGTTCTGATTTCTGCTTCAGATACTAGTCTGCATAATTGCATTCTAATAAATACCTGATGCCTCTTGCCTTATATATTGATTCCAATAATTCGGAGATTTTATATTACATAAACATTCATGATTCCTCACGTTTTCAATGAGTTCAATGTCGTCTATTTTTTTATTATTTCGCTCTTGACGCTGGTGTCGGCTTCTGGTAAAAATCTGGACTGCTCGGATTTCATCACAACACAACACACGTTAACGCGACACAACACAACACGTCAGATGAGTATGCACGCCCATGTATATTGTATATGAAAAATAAGGGTGTCTGATCGATATGACGTTGCATAGCATCACGACACAACACAACACATCAGAGCAATGTGTTTCCGGCTTTATACTTACAATTTGTATAAAAAAAATATGAACGTCCGATTGTTGCACACTGTGTAACACTAAATTTTTTCAGGGTCACTGGGGACTACTGTTGAAAGAGAAGGATGGTTTTTCTTTTGAAAATGTACTGAAAAAGTTTCTAGTAAATCATATATCACAGGATTATAAAAAAACTTGTTCAAAGCATGCTGGAAAACTTCACCATTTAGACTACAATATTTTTTCCAAAAACTCTAACTAATGAACGAAGAACAAGGAGGACATAACAGAAATGGAACAGAGGTACTAGTGGTATGTATGTATTTTTTGATGTACGTACTTATTAAAATGTAAAAGTGTCAATTTGTGATCATTAAATACACATAGTATGTATTATGGTTCCTAAGCAGTGAAATATTTGAAATGAATTTGGCTCGGTCTTATCTCTTTTATGCAGTGATATCTTATATTTCAGGCCATTTCGTAAGGATAAAAACACAAATAAAAAAACTCAAATTTTAGCGCCTGTTCTTTATTTCGGTAAACCGAAGTTGTGCTATAATAAAAATTAACCTATTTATAATCAAATTATGTGAAAAAAGGTAATTTACTAGTTCTAAATAAATCTTAAATATTAAGGAACTATCTAAAGAACAAAACTACTTGTTAGTGTAGTGCTTTAGGTGAGTATTGTACAATTAATAATGGAATCTATTTAGATAAATCTTTTTTTATATGTGGAAATGTGAATGTTAAATAAATCTCGTTATAAATTATTATTTTAAATGAATAAATTAAACTTTAGTATATAGCTTTGATTCGGGTCTGCAATCAGTGGATATCTATTCCTGGGTATCTTAAATGGATCTAAGGTCCGGTGAGGATCTAGAAATGGTTCAGAATGATTCGGAAATGATAGGGGTTCTTACGATAATGGAAAGGACAAGCTTTAATATCGAGAAATGCTAATATGTTATCGATTTTGTCCTGAACTTCCAAAAAACAGGATATTGCCTTTAAATAAGGTATTTCTAACGAAGGTTTCTTTACTTTACATTATTTTTCTTTAGTTCATGGTTTTCATCAATTTCTTGGAAAATTTGGATGAGGTCTGCTGAGTCTGTTAAAAACTCTTGATGCCCTTGATTATTTTCTCATCTCTACGGTAATCTCCACTGTTAAACATTACATAATTGAACAGTATGTGATGAATGAATAACAATAAAGTGGAATTTTAATGAAGAATTTATTTCTTAGCGATGATACTTATGATAAGCCTTGATACTTATTATAAAGAAAGTCATCATAACCTTTATAAAATTATATATTAAATACTTTAGCACCATGTCTAACCATCAAACCGACAGTAAATGAAATGTTTATGATATTAAAAAACTATTACTTTTTCATTTAATAATTTATGTTGTATTTGGATCTGATATGAAACTATCTAAATCAAACAATATATTTAGTCAGTTTCACCTATCAAAATTCAAATCTCAGCGAACCTACTAGAATTTGTAAAATGACCGTTAACAACATGTATAATTCAGTCAATCTAGAAGCTTAGAAATGTTGCTGCTTCAGTAATAAAAATAACAATTATTCGAAAGTTTATTTTTTAATGACTAATTAAATACATGAATCCTAGACAATCTGCTTCGTTTGCATTAAGAAGCATTTCCTTTTTTAATAATGATATATTAAATTTTGCGAGATTTCGCTACCCAGTTATATGTTATATGTAATTTGTTAAGTTATTGTTAGTGAATCATAAACACTGAGATATTTCACAGATGAAATCTTTGAAAATTTAATAGCCAAGATGGTTTCCAAAGGACTACTTTATTTGCAAAAAGTATCAATTCATAGCTGGGATATTTAAGTAAATGCATTAAATATGTTGCATATCTAACAAATATCAACTGTTTGTGGGGGGGGATATAAAATAAAAGGTAAATGATAAAACTATTTTTTTTATTAGTGACCATGCAATTTCGAGAAAAATTAAATTATTTTAACAAACTTTTACACAGCATTAGCTCAAAATACAATTTATTTGAACTTTATCTGTTTGAGAATATTTAATTTTTTTATTTCAATTATAATTGTATTAAGATACAATCAAAGCAAAAATCATACCAAATTTCAAAATAATTTCAACACAAAAATTGTTCCTATGTATTATGTATATGCGGAAAATAATTACACTAGAACAGAGACCAAATTTCGCAGTATATTTAGATATAAGACTAACGGTCCACTAATTGTAAAAAGTAGTACTGGTGTTGCTGCCAGTTTGTTTCCAACAAATGGATTCGGGTGCACGAAAGCAACATTTTATAAAACACAGGAACATAGCGTATGTCCATAGTAAACGAGGAAAGTAAATATTCAAAACCTTTCTGTTTTCTGTATGAATATTTATACGATTCTAGGGTATAGTATGCAGTTTTTGCGCCACTTGATAATTTAATTAATTGCCAACGATACCTTTGCATGAAAATCGGCGCGTTGATTAATATCATCTTTGCCCTGCCCAGCCGAGATAATATTTTAATAAACTGCTCACATAAATTACTTATTTGGACTTCATTATTAATAGCACGTCTGGCGCCTGTATCTAATGGTATCATAAATTATTAATTAGATTAGATTCGTTATAGAATGGGTAATTCGGTCTGTGACACAGACCGAATTATATAGTTTTACTCTATATATATATATATATAGGATTATTAGCACATATTCTTGCAGTTTCATTGTAAAAATTATAGCTTGAATTTATCCATATTCTAAATATTTAGATTTGAATAAACCTAGTAAGTTAAGGAAGTAAAGTTAAGGCCCGGAATTTTATAATGAACAGGTTAGGTTGACAAGTTAATATAATCTCCGTTTAAAATTGTTCAATATATCAAGCAGCACTTCAACTCACAATCAATTTAAACAATTAAATAGTTGTTCGACTGAAAGTTACCCACCAGCTTAAGTAGTATAGCAATTGTTGCCAAATTAAATGATCGATGTCAAATATAAGTTGGATGTATGTCGTAATTATACCTCAATGTAACTTAATTTTAAAGTTCTCGTAATTGCTGCAATTGGGTATATCATCATATTTTAACGGGCCGACGGCCGCAGTGGTTAGGTAGTTAGGCTGCCGACTATCGTTGTGGGAGGACGATAGGTGCCGGGCTTCAATTCTCTGGAGGGACGGTGACATTTTTTCAGAGAGTTTAATCTCGGATCGACTTGCCATTCGCTGTTGGGAGCAAAGTGATTAACAGCGCGGCATCATAAAAAAGGCGATATGTCACAAAGCCAATTGCATTGTTAATTTTAGCCAGCAACCCACCCTATTTGGTAACGGCAAAAACTGCTTGTGATGTATAATTTTGTTTTTTTTTTATTACAGAAAAAGTCTATATGCCGATAGGTTTCTAATTTGGTTAATTAGTGAAATAAATCTCTTTAAAGTTAATAATTCAGCTTAAGAAATAAGCGATATGCAATTTTATGTACTTACAACCTTGCTCACGGATATATTATGATTTATTATACCCAGCCAAACATTAACTAAAAAACGTTTCTTTGGTGAGCGTATTCCCAAATGGTGAGAATTATGGATATTGAGAAAAACCTCTTAAAAAGTCACCATCTTCTTGAATCTTTTTTAAGATGCTATGACAAAAGTTTAAGCGTGTATGTTATCGTTTTTATAGAGCGGCTACACCTCAGTTATATAGATAAAAAAGGTTTGCACGTAGAACTAATAAACGGTTTTATTACTGATGATATTGAATGTGGACGCCAACTGCCGAGTACTAATGAAGCGTACTTCATGTACCGAATCTAGAATTTCCTCTTCCAATTGGAATGTACGCCATTGTTCTAGGTCGAACAGCGTTGGCCTTTCCTTAAACGAACCTGTTTCACGTAGACGTTGGTCCGACCTCCAGAGAAATCCTCTAAACTGTAAAAATAGTTTACCTTGAGGAACAAATCCTACAGACTGTCAAGGCGAATAGTGAATCTAGTACTACAAGAATTGGAAAACCAGAGAGAGTAAATTATATGACGTTCAACGAATCCTACGTCACAATTTGTTGTGCTCTTACCATTTATAAAAGGTACAGGCACTTTCTATTCTATCCACCGTGTCTTAGATGGTGTGCCTAGTTTTTAAATAAATGTAATCAAAACCTTTTATTCGATTCATCCGTTTTATTTACCGGCGAAGCTGAATTTACAAGAAATTAATTTATTTTTTATAATAACCATCATTGAATAATAGAGTCTGGAGATGACTAAAGATTTTCTATTAATGTTTGGTTCTTATCGGCTTATCAGATCTGGATTCTTTTCAAAGTGTTTTTTATTCTAACCAGTGTGAGGTGTAGAAATATATGCATAGATACGTTAATTAAAGAATTATCTATCCATTTGTTAGAAATATGTAAGTTGCTGAATTTATGAAAAAATTTTATTATAAAATAATCTAAACCCTACGCCAATGATATGGAAATTAAAGATGTGATTACAATAGCTACTCTGTTAGTATTTCAAATGGAGCGGGCTAATACCTAGAACACTGAAGCATTTCCAAAACGTGTTTCCTTCAGGCAAATATTGCGCCGCGTGTGGTCGAACGTTGACATGCATAATGATGAAAGGGTTTTACGTTTCCTTTGCAACGTTATCTATAGATTCCGTTTCGCACTCTTTACACAAACATCCGTGACACTGTGCTGTACGGTCAGAGACATATTGAGTCTTTATTCAGCTTTGCTGTTCCTGTTTCGGGAATACATAACTTTAAAACGTCAAATATCATAGAACTCTTTTCCGCCCCTTATACTTGCGTGTGGTATAAATGATACCATGATATGTATAAGAAGAATATTCAGTTGTTGTTATTATTATAATAATTTCCGCGACATACTTGCGTAATATATGTATGTACAATACTTAAATAAAATGGAAGTACAAAAAAATACAAAATCTACTAAACTGGACGTTTCGCCGCTAATCTAAGTGGCTTCTTCAGGAGTAAAAAGTGGGTAGGGGGTGGCAAAAAGTCACGGTAATTTGACATGGAAACTACACTAAAGCACTGGCTAACAAAAGCGGAGAGAACGGGTTTCCAAATACTGGAGAGTGAGTAACCATCATCATAGTTGATATTTTGGGGAAGTCCCTGGATATCTATTGCTTCCCTTACCTGTCTTGGGACTTACGACAGATATATGATCAAAAAAATTTTGTAGCCCGTGTCGAAAAAATCTTCAGTTAAAGCTGAATGTGCTAAGCAACGTGTGTTAACGTATCGTCGGCGTTCTTTGATCCTAGTTTGAATTGTCTCTGAGGTTTCACCTATGTATACTGAACCACAATCACATGGAATTTTTTTAATGCGTTTATGGGAGATAGCACGAAGTGTTTTCTTGGGCGAAAAAAGAAGTTGGAAGATTTTATTTAATGATGGTGTAAGTTGGCGTGAGGATATTGATCCGTATATATTGGTTTCCTGTAGCGATCTAAGCGACCATTCGGTAGACAAGTAGCTAATACATCAAGAAAAGGTAGGGAACTGTTTGTTTCACTCTTCAGGGTGTTGATTGTTAAGGAAATCCAAGAGAATATGTAGAGCGGAAATTGATTGTCTTGAATTAGTAAATTGGTGGATTGTAGTGACCAAATCGTCCAAGCCTTTGATATTATTTGTAATAATTTCTTGCCAACTAACTCAATTTCTAGTACTATGATTGATACAGACAGATTAGCACAAAATAGTGCAAAATAGTTTATTTAATTCTATCTTCGATATTTCATCCGAAAGTTCTAATATGTTTAAAAAATAGCTATAAATAAGCTGTATAAATAACGTAAAATTATAATTCTGCAGTAAACAGGTTGAACTGATACTTAGAACTTCAAAAAAATATTGTATTGTTATAAATTGTGTATTTTTGAGACCCACATTAATACTTGCGGTTTAAAATAAACCCTTACATACATACATATGTACATATGTAAGGGCTCTAAGAGGCTTCGGATATATTCATTCTTAGAATAACTTAATTAATATCTCATATTTTATTTCAAAAAAACTGAAAATAATTTTATCGAAATAACCGAGTTTTCCACAGACGAACATGGAGATATGTATATCATAAATATTGAATTCTGAATAATCTATTATACGTACATATAATTGACATTCCAATCCCCGCGCTACGATTTTCTACTGTGAGTAAAATTTATGGTGATAGTACCGTTTTGCCAAATATCATCTCAACCTGCCAGTTAGTGGCACATGTTATGCGAAACATGGGAATAAATTTATATTTTTATTCTTTCATTCTTTTCTGTAGCTTATTATCTAGACGTATTTGCTTAATTTTACTGTGCTGCTTAAATAGGATTAAAAACTAGCTTACGCGTTATTACATTATATGGTTTTACATACAAGTGAAGTTATAATAGCTTCGTATAAGTAATACAACACCGGTTATTTACTAGCGTAATGTACAGAGAGTTTATTAACTTAATATTATCGTGATGCACAATTAATTCTCCGCATTTCCCTGCAGACTACAAGCTTAAATATGGTTGCAGGATAAAACCGTGTATGTATGTACCCATGAATGATCAAACGTTATGTGTCAGAAAATTTTCCGTTCACATACATTGACTTTGTAAGGATATACTTTATCGTGCTTGCCAAAAACTAATTTTCTAAAGCAATTTTTAAGATCTAACTCTTTATATTTTAAACAAAATAAAGATAACTCTATGATGAATACTGTCTATATAAAGATTTCTGTCTACAAAAGAAGAAAGTAGATACTTCGATCCTGCAAAGACATTTATCGGTACTATTTTATCATTTTAACTTAACACTTTTGAACAATTGACTAATTCCTATCTCATTCCCTCTAGGGAACAAGGTTGGAAGTACCACTAGAGAGAATGAGGTTGGAATTAGTCTTTTGTCCGAGGTGTTATGCAATACAGGTTGAATAGCGAACTGCGATGAAGTTAGATCGGAGATCGAAACCACGTGGTCTGTTTCTAATACCTAATCTAATTTCATTGCACTCGTCTGCAGGGTGATTCCAACAATATGCCATGAGCGCCTATTACAGGTATTTTTTGTTTCTTTATATTGCGGCGTTTTTTGACATTTTCAATACCTGTATATATTGTTTTCAACAATGGTGTATAACATTTATAAGGATAGAATTTGTAAGAAAAAAATATATAGGGACAGTCTATAACATGTACCTCGTCATCCATCGATTGCGGTGTTGCTCAGAGATGCATCCTGAGGCCGCCACTCCTTTTGATTTATATCAATGACCTTCAGTTGTATCTGAAGCCACAATATGGTGATCAAACAAGTTATATGCTATCAGGCTGATGACGGGTAGAAATAACGGTCTACTTTTGAATGCGGAAAAAACGGCATTATTACATTTCAAGATAAGATCATCCACAGTGGATAGTCATTTTCATGTTACAATATACTGAGTACTTATTTGTGAGTTAGACACAGTCAAGTTCTTAGAACTATCTGTGGACTCAACGTTAAAGTTCGAGAAACACTGTTCTATATTAGAAAAGAATTAAGTGAATGTGTATGGGTGAATGTGTTTCTGGGTCACAGCGGCTCATGCGTGGCGTTCCTTAGGGCAGCATATTGGGTCCATTGTTGTATATCTTGTACACAACCAATTTTTGTACCATTTCCGACGGTTGTCAGATGTATGCTTACGCTGATAATACACAGCTGTTGTTCAACATTTCTTCCGGTGATGAGCATGGGACCAGTAGATTCCGAAATGAATAACATACAAACACTTACAAATGCACACGGTGTAAAATTAAATGCATCCAAATCTTTTGTAATTTTACATGGTTCTGATTCTGCTGTGCAAGCGGTGAAGACATGTCAGTTAGTGGTTGTGGATGGCTGTATGCTACGTTTCTCCAATTCTGTCAAGAGTCTGGGCATGATTATAGACAAAGAGCAATGGTTTACTGAATATTTAAACAGTCTTATACATAAATCTTACCCAATGACAAAACGTATTTATGCGAATAGACATTTATTAAATTTGAAACACAGGGTGCTGTTATGCAAGTCCATAATTATTTCACTCTTTAACTATTGCGATGCAGTGTACGGCTCCTGTTTAAGTTATGAGGACAAGAGAAGAGTACAGGTAGTGCAGAACTCTTGCC
The DNA here is from genome assembly GCA_023690525.1 of Holotrichia oblita. Taxonomy (NCBI): domain Eukaryota; kingdom Metazoa; phylum Arthropoda; class Insecta; order Coleoptera; family Scarabaeidae; genus Holotrichia; species Holotrichia oblita. Next base: position 106,359,290 of record CM043019.1, read on the forward strand.
TTAGACTTATCTTTGGTATCAAACGTACAGAACCGATTTCACATAAGCTCAATCAGATGGGATGGCTAAATATGTCGAACCACAGAAATCTACATTTTTTTCGTCTCAACCATAAAATCATACGCACTCGCAAGCCGCCGTATCTCTATCACCAAATTACATTTCGTACTGACGTTCACCTTATTCATCTAATGTATAAAAATACAATTACTATTCCACATCACAGAGCCTACTTTTATCGGCGATCCTTTTCCTATCGTGTGGCGTCAGGTTGGAACTCCACTAAAGAGGAAGCTAAGATCAAGTCTTTCGCAGCATTTAAGCGATTGGGGGGCGGTCAATGAGCAAACAACAATGGTGAGTCTTTTGCTTGTAATGCGTTGCTGCTTATGTTTATTGCTCTTCACTGGTTTTTATTTGATTTGTACGGGTCACCATTAATAACAGGATACCCATAAGAGTAGACTGACGATGATCCTTTTGGCATGAATGTGTTTTATTATTTATCTAAGTCTAGATGTATTTTGTGGTTTGCCAATAATTTACTATTGTTATTATTATTATTATTATTATTATTATTATTATTATTATTATTATTATTATTATTAAGTACGTTATTGTATGTAACGAGAAGCCTTTGCGATAACGTGGGCATTCAATCTCTTAAATAGTTTTATTGCTCATAAGTCTTGTCACGCTTGCGCCATGGCGTCATCTTTTGGGGTTACACAGCAAGCCTGTACAGAATGTTTCTTTATCAAAAAAGGATTATAAGAATCATGTGCGCGATGAATTCGAGGACATCATTCCGACCAATTTTCAAAGAACTTCATATTTTACGCTTAACATTTAGTTTGAAAGAGAACAGGCCAGTGATTCAGTCTAAGAAACACTTAGAGAGGTTTCTGTTGGCAAAAAGTTTCTGTAGTCTTGATGAATATATGAACTTTTAAACTGTGTAATTTGTTTTGTTGTGCATTTATAGTGACTTCATTTTTTTATATTTTAGGTATTGTAATGCCTCATTGACAATGTCTTTATAGTTTTGCCTATCACATACATTATTATTTAACACAATTACATAAACACAAAGCTACACAGCACGAATTGCGAGCAACTAGCACCCACCATGTTTGGTAACATATCGCAGCAGAGGAAGGGGTACTTAATTTAAATGTAAACGACCTTGATTTTCACAATATAAACTCAGTTCTTATTCGAGCTCGTATCCAAATTTCTTAACCTCGCATCGGTCTAGAATAACGTTTACATCGAAACTACCCCCTTATGAGCGTTGGACGAGAATTCCGTTCCCAGTTCACAAGATTCGCTTTTCATGTGTTGGTTGAGATTGTGTTGCCAGCTTGAAATTTCCTAGGTCTACCGTTGGTCGATTCTTGTTGACAGGTAGACTAGCTTACGCTCCGCTTTTTGGCCGACTGAGTTGTCAACCGCTAGAAGACTGCGCGCGATAACCGTACATGTTAGTTTTCTTAATTGCTATTACATTCTCCTCCAACACGACTTGTAAATTATTTGTACTTAATACATCGTAGCAGAAATCTCAAAGATAGTTTCGCTAAGTGTTAAAGAAATGAGATTTTATTTTTCTTTTTACCGATGTTGATAACAACGTCTTCACACTTTTAACACGTTTTTCGGAAAAAAATGTTTGTAAGACTACTCAAATAATTCTCATAATTTTTCCCCAGAAAAACCATAAGGATGTTGTAACGTGAAGATAAGCACCCTTTATAAGCAATGCAAAATAAAAACAAGGAATGTAAAATAGAAACGAAAGATGTTCTTGAGGTCTAATCGGCAAATTACAAAAACCAATTCGAAGAAAAAAATGGAAAAAAAAACAAAAGCAATCCAGCAGTTCGGAATGGAAGAACAAGCTAGTGGAAATATAGCATTTATATAAATATCGATTAACGGAAATGTTAGCACATAAGGGAGAGTTGCCTATATTGTACCAATTTTTCCATTTTTACTTTTAGGTTTTATACCGGGATATTATTTGCAACCTGTGGATTGCATTCTGGTCTACTGGAAATAGGACGGACTAGCATAGCATAGCATAGCAGCACGGACCATACATGCGCATAATTTGTCCCCCTCACCTCGCAGTAGTACGGATGAGGGCTTCGTTGAATTGATTGAAATTGAAAAGATCGATGTGACGATAGCATTTTATAGTAGTTAAACAAGGGTAAAGAACAGTGGTGGGTACTTGCTGTTAGACAGCGATAGCATACAACACACAATTGTTCAGCAGAATAGCATGCGTATATCTTGACTTTGTTAACTCATATAAATCATATTTTTATCCTTCTTTCACTCATATAAAGAGGATCATCACATTAAACTTGGCAACTGGTACACACAAACTACACACTAATTCTATTAAAAAGTTACATTCTTCACTGATGTAATTTTAAATTCTAGTCATTATAGGAGTGTAATAAGTAATAAGCAATAAATTTATTTATGTTTTGGAAGCTCAGGAAAAGGTACGATATGGAATACCGGTTTCTTAAATCGTACTCTCGGTTTCCTAATTTGTACATAATGCGTAGCTATAGGATTTGGCAGCTGAAATTTAAATTGTACACTAACGAGTGCAATAACATTTTATTATTATTTATTTACTGAACAATTCTAAAAACTTAAAATGATATTGCCTATAATATATAACGTTTACCGAAAATTTATACAAACAAATTTCTTAAGTCCTGACTTCGCTTCTGCACATGATTCATAAGAACCCATAATCTAGATTTCAAACACTGCACCATATCTTATATGGCGTTTTCCTCACATACAAAACAAAACCATTCATCTGGTTGGATTTCAATAACAACATCAGATTGTGTAGAGGTTGTAGATACATTTGGATCGATATGTAGCTTACGTACGATATATTATTTCTAATTTCAACATGGCAGCTACTTTATGAATGTACCAGGGAATGTACCGATTTTGATGTACTCTATTAGTTGTTTTAATTATGTTTCGAATTTGTATTAATTACTGTTTACCTTCCAAAAATAAATTTGCTTATGTAATAATATGACAAACTACATCAGAAACTACAAAAATATAAAACTATCAATAGTACCCAAACACGTTGTAATATTATCAAACAACTTTTGTGCACCGATCAACACAATGAGTAGTTGCACTAAACACTGTAAAAGCGCGTCCTCTGTACTATTTCTAATAAAAACTATGGTGGTACGAATTAGAAGGCGGTACGTTATCGGCGACTCTCCCCGATAAAGATTGGAAAGATTTGTGGGACAGATAATGTTTTGACGTGGATCAATCTGAGGCAGCTGAGGACTTGCACTTGCCGTGTAATTTAGGAGACTGTTGTGCCAAACAGCCGAAGACTTATACGTAGAAGATGGCAAACAAATGTATTTATGGTTCCAGGATAGTATTTCCAAATTAGATCGTATGTAAAAAATACATTTCTAACAGATTGGTAGCTTCTATTCTATATATTAAGAAAATATGTGATCATTCTCGAAATAAAATTTATCTGCATATAGACCAGTTAAATATCAAGTAAAGACTTTAAGCTAATTTGCATTAATGATGACGTTGAATTATAAAACTTTTGTCAGGTGGTATGATTGCCATCCGACGTATACATACGAAGCGCTTTATATTCGTATCTGTATGTATGTATATGCAAATTGCATAGTTTCTGCATTAAATTATAATACAAAATACACAATTTACTTCAGTCACGCTGATGATGTACTTCTGAAAATTTATCTTTCTGCATTACCATTTACAAACTTAAAAAGAAATAAAATACTAATTGAACTTGAAGCTCCTGAAAAATAAACTAAGATAATTGCGTTCCATGTGATAGTATTTGCAGAAAGTAAACGATTCAAACAATTTACTTGCGATTTACGTTCTGAGATGAGGCATGCGAAAATGTCAAAGTTCAAACATTTCTATACTTTCAACAATTTTATCAATTTATGCAAAAAATATTAAATGTTGTCACTATAAATGTAAATATGCTGTGCGCATAGCTAACACGGCAAGTGTACGACTTGGAAAATTCAGCTCAGGCTGCAACTTAATATATTGGTAGTATACCTTTAGGTAATTTCAAGAAATAACGCTCAAAGTGTAAAGTTTCGCTTATATATTAGTAAAAATTTGGCGTTCACTATCACTGGCACAACAGCTGTTCGGTACCTATTACCTAATCAGTCATGCATAAAGTGAATAAAGCTATGCAGTTTGGGTATGTTAAAAGGAAATGCAGTCCTCTAGTCCTAACAGAAACTTAAATGAGTGATATACATAGATGTGGATACACAGTTATCTCTACTGTTCGTGTACATTCGTGTTGAATACTTTATTCAGGCATCTATACCGAAAATAATTTGAAATCGAAAAGAAGACTTTCCACTAGTGTAAGCGAAAGTACTCCAGAGATATTAGACCAAAGCTCTAGAGCTTTTAATTGGGCCGATATAAATGTAAACACACAAAATAAAAACTTTAGTCGTAATAGTCACTTCAATAAGGGCCATTATGATCAAAGATGGATGCAACTATTGTGTTTACGAAAAAAGATATGACGGGTCTTGAGCGGCAGTATTTCACAATGCTTCAGTTGCGTCAGTTGTGCAATTCCCAAATATGGTTTTAGTGTAATTATTATTGATAAAGATTGAATAAATTACTTTCTATAAAGTACAAAATATTACAACTAATGTTAGCCCATAGGTCGCAGAAGTATCCACATTTTACTTATTACTTAGCTATTACAGAATTCAGCATAAAAAATTTAGGAAATACACATTTAGTATGTGAAGGCAACATAAAACTGTCAAGGTCAAAATGGAGTACAGAACTGACGAACATATTAAGCAGGATGATGTTCAACATTTTCAATATATAAACTCCTCTCGGAATATACTTAAAGTTTCAAGAACTTATATGCTATTATGAAAACGAATGGCGTTTTTATTTCTCCTAATACTGCATACGCATTTTTTAAACAGAACATTTTATACAAATGAAGCTACCCTTAGTATACGTTAATAACCCCTTCCGGAACGTAAAGAGGGTTTAATTCGGCAAACATTAATTAGTGCATACTACTAAACCGCACCATAAATTTAACTGTTATCGTAAATATTCAGTTCGTGGTATAAACTTTTGTAATTTAACTGCTGGTGGACCAATACAAACTTGGCTGCTGTCGTTTTTCTCGTTACTTAAAAATGTGAAAGTTAAAATAAATTATGAAAAATGTTCTCTCATAAAAAGTAATTCTGCGCAAATTCGTTTGGACCATACTATCTAAGAATTGGTTAATATTGAATTACAAACCAGCTTTGAGACTGGATGATATTTTCATTGATTTAAAAACATAATCGTTGTGTATTTGTAATTAAAAAGTTGTAATCCGTAACGGTCTATATATAATTAAAAAAGTTCGTTCGTAATGAAATGGAGAAGCATATAAATCCTACAAAGTTTGATTAAAAATGCGTTTGTCATTTTAATCATAAAGTTCTGCGAAACCAGTTATACAAATACGATTCTATAATTCAAAGAAAACTCCGCAAATTTAAAATTCCATATAGGTTACACCTTACCATCATCATATTTGGTTTTATGAATTTATTTAGTAGTCATAGCAGCACATCACTTCTGAATTCGATAAAAATAATATAACATTCCAGCATCTGTAAAATACACGAGATGTATATTGAGATGTTCTAGTTTCAGTTTGAATTAAGATTTCATTAAATTCGGAGTAAAAAACAGACAAATTTAAATTAATCGTCACTATATTTGAACACTTACTTGAATATGTAAGTTATGTGTGCAATTTTACTAATCGTCTACCACTTTATTTATTCTAATATTACCTTTACTTATTTACTAATTGATATTACCGCACAATCGGACGAATATGTGCAATTTTATTGAAACCACACTTTTCAATCTCCATGCCCCCTATTATGCGTACAGTAAGAATGATACCATTTTGAAGCAATTCTAGATATTTCCGCATTAACTTGTCGTTTCCTTTCCTTGCCGTTATTACTTCACAGTAAACAGACAACAAAGCGCATGATTAATCTAATAACGGTTTATTACACCGATAAAGAAAATAAGCAATGATATAAATGCTGTAGTTGATGTTTAACGAACAAGCGTTATATTAGATTGCGCTTATTATTTACTATTGTATATGTTAGCTGACTTATGGGCGCAACATTAAATCTCTTATTATTTTCTCCGTCTTGAAAGACCCGAATCGTAAACAGATTATCACATACATCTTCATTTACCTCACTCAGAGTTTACCGCGATTCTAATATTAACCTCGCCGAACGTTTTTTTCCCCGAGATAGTCTAGTATAAATAAAATACCAGTTCTCATGAAACATTCACGCATTCGGAAATTGCGAAGGGTGAAACATGGTCAGGAAAGCGATAAGTTGATGAGTATGTATTCATGAAAGTAAACCAACCTCAAGGGTTAAATAAATGAAATTACGCATTCAGTAACGTTACTTCATTAGCGTAATAGATAATATACTCCAAGCGAAAATTATTATCGAAATTAAGTAGATGTATTGGCAGCTAAATTTATATCCTCGTTAGGTGATTACTGAAGTATCTGCAAGGTAGTAATATTACATATCATGTTTTCTATTGTGTATAAATGTAAATGCATACCACTCATAAAATATAATCATACTAACACACTACAAGCAGCACGATGGAAGCGAAGCTAATGGTAGACCGGAGGAGGCATCCTGTATATTTATTGCTCGAACTAAACAAAGGACTTGTTTTATATGCTAATGGATTTATATTTGTATTTTCTTCACTTTTTTTGTGCGTTTCTGCACCCTTGGGCAGTATACATTGCTCAATTTACATCGGTCCTTCATATTCGTCTTTGCAGTTAAGCCATTACTAGCACTCTCCTAACCTTTACTTCCTGCGATAACTTTTTTTGTCGAGTCGTGACTTAAATTTTGGGATAAACTATGCATGCCGATGGGAAATTTCTTCATCATCATCATGAAACCAAACTTACCGAATATATTACTCATGCGTAGTGGCTGGAAAGGCCTTTGGCTAACTGCCGAGACTGAGAGAAGAGGACAAATGTTGTAGAGCAAAATCTTGGAGATACCGAAAGCAAAGACGCCTGCCCTGATTCCATGAGCCACAGTAAAAATCTAATGGATGGATGAGAACTTAGCAAGAAACCTTTTTCTGGATCTTTAAAACTTAGACGACCACCGCATTATGTAAACCCTTCAAATCAGCTAATGTGGACAACATTTTCCCGATGCTACTATAACAGGACCTAAAACCGCTATTCCCAATTTAACGATTATATAGAAATACAGTCTTCAGAAATATGAGCAAGAATTATACAATTTATAGCAAAATATATTCTGTTTAGTTTATGAAATATTATAAATTATGATAAATTGTTATTGATTTATAGCAACATCTTTTTAACGCTTTCTTTGATTAAGTATTTTTTTATGAATCGATATAACCTTATAATTTTGTCTTTGTCACATTTTCTTTTATTGAAGTTGTAACACAAATCATTGCACCTTGGTAAACATAGGTACTAATTTTTTAATTTGTTTGCTTCTGCCGAAAATATTGATAAGAAAGAAAATTTGATATTATCTCCACAGGAGAATGCCATTTGTTTCAAGACAGATTTTATATACACACAAGAAGTCTAATTTAGATTAAGATTAAAGAATATTTACAATGAATTGAATTGTAAAAGCTACTTTTTTACTTTATACAATATTCACTTATATACAGATATTTTATATTGACTTGTAAAGGTATTGCTATTTATAAAATTTTCGAGGCAAATAGAAGTTAAACGAAATTCAGCTGTATTAAACTGCGATCAAATAAACAGCTTAATGCATCTAAATAAGCTACTAATATTTTTTATTTAATACCACAAACTACTACAACAAACACCAGTATGCGGTTATATTGATGCCTATAGGGGCTATCGAACTATTAAGAAAACAAGACACTTTCGATTACGCCGCTAAATCGTCGAGTTTTGTTAACTGTCGAGTTCGAGCTAATTGGAATTACATCATTCCAGGAATGTTAATTAAACAAATATCTGAAATTCAGTACAAAGAACATGTTCATGTGATTGACGTGCTGTTAGGCATACAGAATTGAGCGGACCCAGCGGTGATTAAATTTTATACAGATACGTGTGGCAAAATCTATGAAATTTTATTTCCAGAAAAAGTACCTATACCGTTCATAAAAAATGTAAAACAAATCACGGTGAAAGTACATAATTGAATAACTTGTCTAATACTAATTCAAAATAATAAATACAGAATGCTTCAGTCCCAGTTTGGCCTTTCGTAATTCTTTCATTCAGAAGTTTAAGTATACAGCTAGTTATAATTGATAATATACATATAATATGTGGATATCACAAAAAGAATGGCATCACCAATAAATGCCACCAAATCATGAGATTAAACGCCTTGGAAACAGTATCCTTCAGCGTGGCTTCCTTGACTTGAAAAAACATAATCAATATATGGATGAACCACTCCCAGATCATTCTATCTTTAGAGATTAATGTGATAATGATTTACGAATCATGAAGATTATATATATAAGTGCGTAATCGAGTCATTTAATACATGTACGACACAGAAATATGCACGCTTAGTCGCAAAGAAATTTCTTTTAACAATAAAAATGAAGAAAGCTCGAAGTAATAGGAACAAAGCTGTGTACAATGATTTGAGCAGTGTAAAGGAATATAAATGATTTTAATGCACAAAAACAAATTCAATAACAAATGGATTAGTATTTAGTAGCACTTCGCTAAACCAGTATAACAGTAGTAAAACGAGTGTGCAGTCTAATAGAATTTCTTTCATTCGCTGTTGATATTGAAATAAACCGTAGTTATTCAAACAACGTAGACATCTCAGCCTACAATCCAGCTGTTCCAATTCAACCTCTGCAGGATTCAGAACTACACTTTGACTTGGCTACTCAATAACTTTTTTCGCTTTTCAAGAGCTCAATTATATGTGTTGGTGACACCTAGACAGCATGTTATCTTATCATATCTGATCCATATTCCTCTCGAATTAGGAATCTCATTCTGTATTTGGTTTTATCTACTTGATATGGCACAGAACCCCAAACAAATTCCATCACACGATATTAAATTGAACGTATCTTTACTACTTTCTATTTTATGCTCAAATGAGCTGTCGCTTTACTATTCTTGTGTGAATTGCTTATGGAGCATCTCTAGCAATATCCCAATAGTAGTCGGCAAACATGGAAGTATTCCTATCTCCCTGGTCCCTTTTTTCCGTTGTTGATATATCTTGATGGAAGCGTTTGCCATGCTCATCACTTACAGCTCCGCAGTTCCCAGAAAAAAGTCTAGGTGTGAATGCAAGAAATAGCTGTTTAGAGCAATATTGCAATCCATTTTTTGTTACAATGACAGAATATTTTCAATACAAGTAACGTAATTGTGAACTTTTTCATTTCCCAAGAAATTGGTGACCAGATACCGAAACATGGTTTTGTAATAGGTTCCACTGTTGCAGTCTTGATCCTAGTAACTCTGCCTTACTTTTTGGAAGATCTAAATCTCTCACGAGATCGTTTAATTCTAACTGGGTTATTTTATGCGGTTGGCAGTATGACGTGCTTGGTGTAAAATTAGGATCTCTTGATGTTGATGGCATATCTTCTTCTTAATAAATCGCTGTATCGCTATTATCTATTAAATGAATGTTTCCGGGGGTTCTGGAAAAGGAAGATCGCCACTATTACGGGGCACAGGTCTCATGGCAGATGATATATTTGGATAGTTAATTTGAACCGATTTTTTTCTTTTTGAATATACATACCTGTTCCTTGCCCAACAGGAGATATACAGAAATAGCAATCATGAACATGATTTGTAGGTTCTCTCCAGACTGTTGGAACAGCAAACCGCATAGAGCGTTTTTTATGATTTGACCAAATTTTCAGACTATTAAAAAGATAAGTTTATTTTTGGTTTTCCTCCATTTTATTTTGAATACAATTTGGATGTTATCCAATGTAATTTGTTTATGAAATACTCTCTTCCATGAACTAGTAAGCTGATACGTCCACAATTATAACCACTTACTCAGATCAGTGATAGTTGATATAAACACTAATCAAACATTACTGCTACAACTACCACTTGTGACACGGAAGTACTTGTAAATACATTATGACATACGACATGTAGAACGTTGCTAGGTCAGTCCTTATCGTACAGAAACAAGTTATATCTTGATACATCCTTGAAGCAGTACTCACGTCGAAATTAGTTGTGGTTCAACTATTTTCTTATACAATCTTATGTACTACGATTAGTACAGAAATTTGTTGTTGTTGTACCAATTATATTATTATATTTTTACTTCTTATGGATCGGCAATGATCAAATACTGGAACTTCAATTAGAATTCTAAGTTTTTCAACTTACAATGCTCTGCCCATTACAGCGGAAAAATTCTTAAGTTAATTTTCATAAAACAGCCAGAATATACATTTCCCTATTTTCGGCGACGACACTTCACCGACTAGCAATTATATAATATAAAATTCTTAGAAGAAACGCTTGCGACATTTAGATAAACCTTTTGTATAAGGATGTATGTATATAAATTGTCTGTAGTATGAGACTATTTAAAATATTGAAAATCAATATTCCACTATGAGATCCTGTTAAGGTATCAATGGATTTCGAAGCCGCCGCAATGGATGCGTTTTCAGCTACTTTTCCCAGAGCTAAACTATCAGGATGCAATTTCCGTTTCAATCAAGACATTTGAAGAAGAATTCAGGAAATAAGTCTGTGTACATACATACGTGCATACGTGGATGAAAATGCAAGACTTCACATAAGAATGTGTGCCACAGCAGTACATGTACCTGTTGATATTGTTGAAGCATAAATGTATCCTAGCGGATAGTACCTACTTTGCCTAATACTACTATAGAAATTAAATTTATTTAAAGTCTTTTCGCGACATTTTTAAATATTTAAGTTATTCTTTTAATGCGTTCGAAACGAATGCATACCTATCGATTAGTGGGTGTTGATTGAATTAATTTTTTTGTTACCGGTTTGGTTTATTGTTTATCTTATAACAAAGTAAATTTGTGCTGATATTTTCAATGGAATATGGAGAATTCTAGTCGAATTTTGCAATTAGAATGAGATCCGTTTACCAACAATTGTTTTCATCGCAAACCCCGTTTTAGTTACTAATTATATTCACAGAAAATTCCATAGATGATTTTACTACCATTAAAAAGTATTTTAGTTGTCCAACATCCGGAAGTAATTATGAATAATTGGCGTACTGCGCATTTCTGTGAGCGTTCTTGAATTTCGAACAAAAACTGATCTGTAGTTTGAATGTGTGTGTGTGCAAATATGCAAGCTGTGCGTGTCCATGTAGTTGATAAATTGAGTTTGGAAACTGTATTGTTAGATTTCCATTGCGATGTCTGACAAAATACTGCAAGAAAATGATGACTGAAATTGTGCAAATAAAGCCTGAAATCCCTGCTGGCGTTCCAGATAGCAGCGTGTCTTTTATAAATGTAGACTATTTAAAAATAGACGTAAATCCAAAAGTGTTTTAAGTGAAGACTGAAAGTTCCGATATCTGTTACGATCTTTTCTTAAATAATTCCGATAATTTGCTTTCTAATATGGGATAGCTATCAATATCAGTTTTTCAGATTCTTATGTTGAAAATGAAATGGCAAGAACAAACTGGTTTAGAAGAATAAATACATTTTATTTATTATTTTAAAATATAAGTAGGTACCTAATATTTTTACTCTTGTACCCGATAAAAATAAATAATACTCTACTAGGTAATTACTAACGTGTTAATGAGGGATTTAAATTTATTTCTTGCTACTTTTCCACGAGAAATATATCGTATGCCAATCTACCCTACACCTGAGGTAGGTTATTAGCATAGTACGGCTTCCATTGACTGACTTGCAATTTACTGGATGCTGGAAGAAAAAGAGTAGAAAAAGGTAATTCTTGCCATAACGTAGTGACAATTTTATAACTTACATAAAGGAAATTTAAAAAATTTCAACGTGAAATCAACCCCGGCCTCCCTACTCATATGAATGTATAAACTAGATGTTGGCTTTAATTCTGACGTCTTTAAATCATGGGAGAGTCGCTGAAGATTCTTTTCCTATGTGGCGATGATTTTTTTGAATTTCAAGACAAGATTAAAAAAAAAAACAGAAACAATTGATGAAAAGAAATTAGAGCACAATTTCTACTTTTTTCTAAATGGAACGTTTTTGAAATCCTCGTTAGATTGGAAGTGCCTTTATGTATATAATTATATCTCTAAGTTGCTCTACTCTTCAGATGTTTACTGGTTCATAATGTTTACTGTTTCATAATGTTTATCAAATGGATGTTTCTGGAGAAAGATAATAGCTCTAAAACAATATTTAAGTAGTAGAAGCGTGATTGTTGCAAGTTTATTGAAAAAAGTGAAACAAAATTAAGTTTCTTAAATGTTACATAAGATGTCTAAACAATCGATTCACATTTTGAAAACTAAAATCAAAAAACTTTTCAAAACTGTTAATACTGCAAATTATTTCCAAATCTGTTATTATTTCCACCGCATGCCTTGTATGAAATTAATGTAGTTCAATTAGGTAAACGAATCAATTGACAGTATTCGAGTATTGAATCCCTTCATTTTTTGTTAAACTGGAAGCCCCATCTATCGGACATGAAGTGAAAGCAGATCTCGGGCACCGAACCATGGCGCAAAGCAATCCCCCAATAAATTTTAATATACTTTCCTTAAGGGGCTATTATCAGTTGTTGGTGGGAAATTTGAAATTGCGTTATTTTTACTTGCAATAATTTTTGTGAAGAATGATTATAAACAAGAAATTATTACTGGAATATTAACATTTAATTATAAATTGGTGGACGAATAGTAAGTGACAGAAATTACGTGTTTAATAAAAAAGATTTTTTTTTTATTTTTTAAAGTAAAGTATTTCAAGAGTTATAAACTTATTCGTCCACTAAATATGAACGGGAATAAGCATGGTGTACATTATAAGTACATTATAAGAAATATACATTATAAGAAATATAATGCTAAATAAAAAAGAGTATTGCAAGAAACGTATCCGGTAGTAAAACAGATAACTGTAGACGTTCCAAATGGTTTGGCACCTTTCTAAAAGAGGGGCACATCATCGCCGCAATTACTGCTATTCGAATTTACTTTATATTCCTTTCTACGTGCTTATACTCCTTTCACGACATGTCTCTATGTCACGATCTTGCTATCTCATTTTGTATATTGCTGTCTTTCATCTCGCAGTATGATCGACAACTGGTACTATTAGCTCCCTCTGTTATCCAATTTATTTATAATGACAGCCGATGTTAGTATAAGATGTGCTCGCTAGGAGTGAAAATAGACCCTTAAGGTTCAGAAATATTTTTGGTATTTTGAGGATTTCGCGTAAAAGAAGTAAACAACACTGAAATGAAGAGCACACGAAAAATGCTCTAAAGGAAGTAACAAGTGATGTACTTATGAAAACGACCGCAAATATTTTCAGTTGCACAAAGAATATTCCAACGGCAATCATTAAATAAAAATAAGATATCCAAGTTGTACAAGAAAACTATTGAAAATTGCAGTCCTGTTTTTTCACATGAACAGAAACAAGATGATGATAACAAGATGATGTAAGCTGTACGAACAACTAGAGAATTACGACAATTGCATATCTTACGAACTAGCTAAGATAAGTAAGATTAACCAGCTCCTTTCTCAGAATGAAGAAATTGGCAGTAAGGATTGGTTGTACGATTTCAGGAAAAGCAATTCGGAAATGTGTCTCTGAAACATCCCGAAGTAATTTCAACCACAAGAAAGATGAAGAAATCTTTTATATATGCTGCTTATTACATGTCCTATTAAACTATAAATACTCGTATGCTTCCAATATTAAATTACAGTTTAGAACTTGTTTGGTATTAGTCTTTAGTTTTTTTTTATATACTTCTCAAATTTTGTATTAGTTTCGAGAGGGATCGTGTTAGTTTTGCCAAATACCTTCAGTTTGCCCAATTCTTCACTAACTTTGATAATAATTGGTGATACAAGGAAATCACTCAAAAATGCAAAATCTTTTAATTTGTCATTAATTTTTCAATAATATTTTATTTTTTTTTTATACTTCTCAAATTTTGTATTAGTTTCGAGAGGGATCGTGTTAGTTTTGCCAAATACCTTCAGTTGAAGCAAAATTTTTAATATTTGGATTTACGTTTGTAAACAAACGAATTATTTGATGGATTGTTTTGCCCAATTCTTCACTAACTTTGATAATAATTGGTGATACAAGGAAATCACTCAAAAATGCAAAATCTTTTAATTTGTCATTAATTTTTCAATAATATTTTAGTTTTTTTTTTTTATATACTTCTCAAATTTTGTATTAGTTTCGAGAGGGATCGTGTTAGTTTTGCCAAATACCTTCAGTTGAAGCAAAATTTTTAATATTTGGATTTACGTTTGTAAACAAACGAATTATTTGATGGATTGTTTTGCCCAATTCTTCACTAACTTTGATAATAATTGGTGATACAAGGAAATCACTCAAAAATGCAAAATCTTTTAATTTGTCATTAATTTTTCAATAATATTTTAGTTTTTTTTATATACTTCTCAAATTTTGTATTAGTTTCGAGAGGGATCGTGTTAGTTTTGCCAAATACCTTCAGTTGAAGCAAAATTTTTAATATTTGGATTTACGTTTGTAAACAAACGAATTATTTGATGGATTGTTTTGCCCAATTCTTCACTAACTTTGATAATAATTGGTGATACAAATCACTCAAAAATGCAAAATCTTTTAATTTGTCATTAATTTTTCAATAATATTTTAATATACTTCTCAAATTTTGTATTAGTTTCGAGAGGGATCGTGTTAGTTTTGCCAAATACCTTCAGTTGAAGCAAAATTTTTAATATTTGGATTTACGTTTGTAAACAAACGAATTATTTGATGGATTGTTTTGCCCAATTCTTCACTAACTTTGATAATAATTGGTGATACAAGGAAATCACTCAAAAATGCAAAATCTTTTAATTTGTCATTAATTTTTCAATAATATTTTAGTTTTTTTTTATATACTTCTCAAATTTTGTATTAGTTTCGAGAGGGATCGTGTTAGTTTTGCCAAATACCTTCAGTTGAAGCAAAATTTTTAATATTTTGATTTACGTTTGTAAACAAACGAATTATTTGATGGATTGTTTTGCCCAATTCTTCACTAACTTTGATAATAATTGGTGATACAAGGAAATCACTCAAAAATGCAAAATCTTTTAATTTGTCATTAATTTTTCAATAATATTTTTTGATTCATTTGTCGAATTCTAAATAAATGGTCTGCATGCTGCTGTCAGCGCATTTACTAAAATCATTATTTGCAAATAATAATTACCTCATACCCATACTTTTATACATGAACAGGTTAGGAAAAAATTCATCTCAATCAGTTACAGGTAGTCTACAATGTATATTGAACAAATCTAAAGGAATGAGACATTATCTATTGACTTTATGTAATTAAATAAAGCTGGAAAATCGAGTCTGGACAGTTTACTGGTTGCCGACATATGCAGGGATGACCACGTTAGTCATGCGTGCGATGGCCTACAGGCACGATTAAGGATGCCTATTCATGTTCAGTTCGCCGGCCAGCCGCTTACAGTCTAATTCCTTCGATTTCAGTCGCACATGCAAATAGCGATAATCACGCTAACCCTGCAACAATACCTAAATACACGCGTTCAACTACAATTGAATGAACTGGACTACAACCGACCGGCAGATGGACTGAACATATTATAGTCCTCTTAAGTCGTATAATCTATATAGGTACCTACCTTGAATTTTGGCCTACAGAATCATACCACCTATTTCATAAATAATCTATTGAACATACTTTAATTTCAAAGAAATAAACACTTAGTATTACATTGAAAAATAGAACGCAAAAGTAATTGACGATTCCTAATGTCTTTTGTTGAAAACAAAGAATTTATACTCCGTGTAAGTGCTCAATTTATTATGGTAAATAACTATAAAAGACGTCCTAACGCGAAGACGGATCCATTATTTATACACTGATCGCATAAATCACCAGTATATCAGTTTTGCGGTCCGCAAAAGGCCGAAAACATCCTTAGTAGGTCAGTTATACGTCAGTAGTCTACCGCCGATGGTAATCTGGAATTAAAATCAAGTGAAGACGATTTCTGCTGTTCCCACGCAAAATCTTCAATTTGAAGAGCCCCTTCGGTGGCGCCATAGCATAAATAACACGAGGGCGTCGAAGTAGGATCGATAGAGCTGACCCCCTCAAATCTAGGCTAGTGCAGTCACTACTACATACTACACCGCTGCATTTGATATCGCTCTTGTCGCTATTCACAATCAACCCACGAGTTTTTAGTTCTGTACGTCGTTTACCGCCTTCCTACCTCTCTTTCCAATTCAATGCACTTACTACTCGCGTTGTAAATGCGGTTATCCATAGTCGAACCCCAATTCCTAGATCTAGAAATGGTAGAACGTCGATTATTATAGGACGAAATTGTTTGAGAAAAACTTTGACAGCCGCAATATTTTTATTTTCATTCAATAGAACCTTGTTTCTACCATTATAAGCAGGACAAAGAAATAGTTTAACTCTAAAACAGTTAGTTCGACAAAAACTTATTATCTCATAATATTTTTATGGTCTTATCAAATTCTTTAGGTGTAATTTTATGTTCACTCTTAACTCGTAAATACACAAATGACTATATTGAGAATGTACTAAGCGATTATAGGTCCATAATATAAAAGTACACTCAATTATACAGGACGTTCGTTTCCTGTGCTCTGTAATGCAACTGTGATATTTCAAATAAAACATAAACAGCATATATTATGTTTGTATGTAGCAAAATCTATTTTTTTCTAATTAGACATTCTATATATTTTTTTCAAGTCAATGTATAATTTTAATTTAAATAAACATTGTTTACAAGTTTTGACTAATACCGTCTATTTTTTAAAATTTTGCAAAAATAAATTAAACAATTAAATAAACAAAATACAGATAAACATATGCATATTTTATTCAGTGCGGCAAATATGAAATGTTTTGTACGACAGAGGTTCACTTCAAAAGTAAACTTTACTTTTAAATTTGATTGGATAGTGTGGTTTTTTATTACATGCGATATTGAATATACAGTGTGTTCCAGGATGGACTGAATAATAGGGAAAAAAAATTATTTGGACTTCAACGCAAAAATGTCATTCTTCCTAAGTTTTTGCTTGTCTGGAAACTACCAATTCTGAAACAAAAATCTAAATATTCGTTTCAGCAACTGAGAAAATTAAAAAAAAACATATTTTATTCAACGTGGCATCCTCCAACCTCTACACACTTTTAAGCTCTACGGACAAATTATTTATAAACATTGTGAATTATATCTTCAGTGACAGAATTTACGGAGAGTGAATATTACTGTAACATCCTTAACAAAGTTTGTCAAACAATTCGCAAGAAACCAAAAACGCTAAAATTAGCATGGTTTTGATTAATAAATTGCATTAGAAAACTTTGCTGCATCTTGTTTACACTCCCGAATTAGTTCCCTCAAGCTTTTACTTAGAAATCGTCTAAAAGAAAACGATTTCAAAAAGCAGATGTACTTAAAGTGTAAATCAGCTTGGGCAACAGGAAGAAAATTTCTATTCCCTGCTTTTCTGCAACTATCTCAGTCCATTTTTGAAGGATTAATTAGTTTCGTGTTTTTTTGTGTAAACAAAACTAGAAGTATACAGAGTTTCCTAGCATCTTACTCCTAAAAAATTAAAAGTTGAATTCTGAGATACATATAGAAAATGCCTCTCATCTCGTAGCCACACCTTCCTTGCATTCAAGCTAATTTGGAAAAGAAACTTTACCGGAAGTGACCCAAAAACATGAATAATTTCGCTAATGAGACCGAATAACATCATCTCTAACGCTAAGTTTTCAGGACTGTTACACTTCGCAAACATCGAATTTTTAGTTTTTAACGTAACTTAATGTTATGTTCAAAATAACTAGAAATTTTCTTGGAAAAAAGAAAGTATTATGCCATGCAATAAAATTCACTGAATTCTTAAAAAAGAACAAAATTTAGCGTCATTTGCGAAATGAATATACGTAGTAAATGGTGCTGATTGCATCTAATTTGGAATGCCCAATCTTTTGACTTCTTGTAGCATTATTTGATAAATCACTTGACGCAATAGTCACCTCCAAATCCAAACTAGCTTTGAATGTATTTGAATGAAGAAACACAGGCAACTGTTGTTTTTCTGCTTCTCTTAAATTAACAACAGAAATATTGGAACTACTAGCATCACTACCACATACTTTCATAACATATCAGAGCGTTATCTATTTACACCTAGTCGAACCACGGCAGTAGTAGAATACTTTGTAACCTCATTTATATAGAATCCTATATTATAAAATAATTTTACAATTCAGAAACACTGTTCGAGCTGGTTTTCACAAAAAAAACAGCTGTATTTACCAACATTTACTATATATTATATAGTACGCAAGTGTATAAATACAGCATATTTCCGATTGTCCAATAAAGCGTTTTATTTGAGACATACTAAAACTAAATAAACTTTATTTGACCATTTAAAGTTATCATATGGCACGATAGTAAGTAGTTGGCAAGTTACAATCGCGTTGTGAAACAATTTTTGCTACTACACATACTATTTACGAGATTGATGTCGAATAAGACGAGCGATCCTAAAATACAATCATGTATTTTTAGTGTTGGATTTAAAATAACGAAACTATATTAGGCAACGCCAAAAATAAACATTATGACGGTAAATATAATTTTACGCTGTAAACGTATTCTTTCAGAGCAAAATTTTAATATTTTTTGTCATGAGGTATCCTTGCGATAGACGGCAATACCAGAATAATTGCGAAAAACCTGACGACTGTTCCGGCAAGCCCAATTATTATTTCCTCTACTAAACGAGCTTTATTGTGAAAACAACGACAAAAAAAGGCATAGAAAGTATTTTTTTATTAAGTACAGTCGATCATAGCGCCAGATCTTTACTGTATTTCTAGATATGTGTCAATACCAAACAAAAACTAGTTGCATATTTTAGTGATATATTTACAAAAGAAAACAAAAAGGTACATGGCAGTACAAAAAAGATCGGAATTAATAGTAATTATAATAATAATAATTAATATATCTTATAAGTATATACCATATTGAACAGATCATAAAATGTCTTTGTCAATGTAATTAAAAGCAACATTCGAGCAATAAAAACTAATTTGAAACCAACAATTCAAACATCAGTGAAGATTTATAATAACTTTCGAATATCGTATCTAAAATAGTTGAGATCAGGGCCGCGTAAAAATTGCAATAAAGACTAGCCGGTCCTATCAATCATCAGTAAATAAAAATTATCTATCCCTCTACCGAAATATTAATTGATTATTGAGTAAAAAAAGAAATTGACAATTAGAAATCAGAACTTTTTAAATATAAACGGTTACAGTATACAACTTAATATATTGTACTAACGTATATTTATATATTTTTGCTAACATTAATTAAATCAGAATATTCAAAGGGATAATAAAAAATATATATTTTAAAAAAGTCTCTTGTTTAACGCTAAACTTAAAATGACAATTAAAATAATAAATATTTCAGTCTCCCGCTAGGACAAAAACATTCACTCTACTCTTTCACTATAAACATTCATAAAATAACATTGTCATACATATAAAACTGGAAAGATTATAAGATTATTACTACAAAACCTTTGTTAAATATCGATCTATTGCTTCCTACGACACGTTTGAAAAGTAAAAAACTTAGTCATCATGTGGCTTTCAAAAAAATAACGAGTATAATTGTATCGCAATATTATTAAAATTTCAAATAAATAGTGAATACCTTTGAACAATTGGCTGACGTAAACTTGGAATTTTGGTATCACAATTTTAAGTCTAAATTCACAGTAACAAAATTATTTTGATCTCCATATTTTAAAAATATTCCTTACGTTTCCATACTATGTGTTGTCACAAAAATAAGTTGTCTAGTCTTGTTCTATATATGTATATGTACCAAGGCTCTTTCATTACCTCATATAGATACAATCTAATGACTATGATAATCCGTATTTATAAAAAGCATTAAGAGTACGATAAAGTTACATGCATGTATACACCATAAGAATCTGGACGGGTATAAATATGTTAGGGAATATTTAATAAATCTCATGCAATTAACAACGTACTTTTAAAATTAAAGAAATTGATTCACAGATTTCATTTTACAAAATCGCTTTTAAATACCAAAACAATAAGTAATTACAGATAGTGTCGTAATAAACGAAAACAAAGCTTTATAATAAAGGCGTTTGCCATTGTAATTATATTTAATACAACGTTAGCTCTAAATCATAATTAAGAAAACAATATTTAACAGTGAATAAAATATGTTACATCTTTTTCTTTACAAATATCTTGTCATGGTTCCTAATTTAGTATTTCAATATATTGAAATTAATTCTTCCAGCAGTATATAGAAGAGACAACTACATATAACAAAAACTATATTTTTGCTTTTCTTTGTATTTCTTAACCGTTATAAGTATTTAACTCAGCATTACCAGTTAATGTTTAGCCAATATACTATTGCCTATTAAAAAAAACATAATTTATGAAGTATTTGCTACAATTAACAAAGTTATTAGTTAATTTTGCAAATACCTGTAAGTATTAAAACATGAAGATATTGTAATTGAAAAAACCTATGTCGCTTATGTCTTAATTATAAGGAAAAATAAAACTTTTTAAAAAGTAGTATTTATAAACACACAATTAGAAATACATCATTGTTTTTTTTAATATTATTCATGATGTATGTAAAAATCATTTCAAAACCGAGATTCTCGTAATTCAACTGTTAAGTAATCTTTTACGTGTTTTACAGTTACTAAACGTAAGAAATGGGTTTATTAGTTATAGGTACCGTAACCATTATAATGACAAAAAAAATTATATAATTTCTAACTACAGGCAGATTTTGTTTTGTACTGAAAAATATATCACGGTGGAGAATATCTAGACCGTGCAACTCCTATATTTTCATGTTTTTAGTCAGAATCGATTGAAATATAGAATAGATTAGAATTAGAAGTAATCCAAAATATTACAACAATTTCAATTTTGCAACTATCTCAGTCCATTTTTGAAGGATTAATTAGTTTCGTGTTTTTTGTGTAAACAAAACTAGAAGTATACAGAGTTTCCTAGCATCTTACTCCTAAAAAATTAAAAGTTGAATTCTGAGATACATATAGAAAATGCCTCTCATCTCGTAGCCACACCTTCCTTGCATTCAAGCTAATTTGGAAAAGAAACTTTACCGGAAGTGACCCAAAAACATGAATAATTTCGCTAATGAGACCGAATAACATCATCTCTAACGCTAAGTTTTCAGGACTGTTACACACTAAATTATATAATTTCTAACTACAGGCAGATTTTGTTTTGTACTGAAAAATATATCACGGTGGAGAATATCTAGACCGTGCAACTCCTATATTTTCATGTTTTTAGTCAGAATCGATTGAAATATAGAATAGATTAGAATTAGAAGTAATCCAAAATATTACAACAATTTCAACATATTTTTTTTAATAAGTTTAATACTATATTTGTTTCTAAATACTACTTTAAATAAATGATACTGTTTATATTATAAGACTAAGATATAGTCGGCAGAGCAGTTTATTTTGAAGTTAACCGCCATTCCTGAATTAATGTATCAACTTTGTTTTTTCCACTATTATATAGGTGAAGATTCAGTACGATCACATATATGCTTTATGATATAAAAAGCTTCTACGGTGTGAGAGACTCTGTTATAAGGGTTTCCAGGTTCTGACCGTGTCATAGTAGAGTAAATATGTACAATACAAAAATAATAAACAAAATAAAAAATAAATATACAAAACTATTTTTAGTTTTGTATTATATTTTTTGTACTTTTATTTTGTTTTTATTATTTTTGTATTGTATATATTTATTCTACTATAACGCGGTCAAAATCCGAAAACTATCATAAGAAATATACACTTCTGTTTAAAAAATTAAATTAGCAAGATAATGAATTTGGAAAGCAAAAAAACTGAAATCGCAATCGACTATGAATATAATTTTCTCAATTGATATCTTATTTATTTGATACATTCATTGTTATCTTAGGAATATGAACTACCCTAAATTAAATTGCACATCCTGTACATTTCGAAAGGTTACAGAGCAGCTAAAAAGTCGTTTATTTCATTTCTTTATTTCAAAGAGAAATCGATTAAAACGTTTACGATTTGCTGCAGTGCATATTAACTGGTCAGTGAAACGATGAAAAACTGTACTCTTTTCGGCTGAATCAAAGTTTAACTTGAAATATTCAAAATGGATCGAACCAGACCTCAATCAGATTGAGGATCTCTGGGAAATCGTGAACAGGAGGATCAACAGAGAAAGTGTAACGTAGTAGTAACGTAGACAAAGACAAGCTATTTGAAGCTGCAAAACAAGCTTGGTTAAGTATTCCACCACAAGTAATTAACAGACTTATAGTTTCTATGCCAAAAAGATACAATGAAGTTATTAAAAACAATGGTTATGCTATAAAATATTAAATAATAACAATTATGTTTTGTCACGCTGAATATTGAATAAGCCAATTTCTTTAGGTATATAATGCCATGAAGTGAAATAAATTCCAATTATTTATGTTTTCATCACATAAATATTTGTTCTTGATTTTTAAATAATTTTATTATATTCAAAATTATATTTGCGAGTGCAAGCAATGATAGCATTATTAAATTTTCAACAACAGCTAGATTTTTGAATAACTACGAGTCTACAAAAAGCTTGGATCCAGGCACTGAAAAATGCATTAAAAAAACAACAGAACGGCAAGATTGACAATTAAAAGGCTTGCCTTCGCAATAAGTTTGCAACCTGAAATGAGTTACCCCAGAAATAACGTCTGGAACAAGAATCAGTTCGAGAACGGTGCGTCAAAAACTCAAATCTAAGGCATGGATAAAACTGACTCTTAGCAATGAAATGCGTACAGCTCGGCAAAATTCAAACATCAAAACTAATCTCAAAATGAATGGAAAAGAGTTATATTTACAGACGAATCAAAAATTGACCTAAACAGTCCACTGGTGTTTCATACATTCGTCGAAGAGTTAACGAAAATTTGTATCAAACCGCGATTGTCATCCGAAACAAATTTCCGGCAAGTCCTATGTTCTCGAGCGGCATATCGTATTTCGTTGCAGTGAGCTGGCCTTCATTCACGGCAACTTAAACGCTATTGGATATATTGACATCATTAAGAATTTTGTGGAACCCTCCATTGATGCTCTGTTTGCCTAAGCTATTAACCCCGTTTTCCAAGATAATTCGGCACTATGCCACAGAGCAAAAATTGCAAGAAACATTTTCTCTTTTTTGTTTTGAATAGCTAAAGCAATACTTAGAGAAAAATGGCATTAAATCTTTGAAGTGGTCTGGCAACAGTCCAAACTTGAGCCCAATAGAGAACTGTTCGGCTACTGTTAAGAAATATATGAGCAAAAAACGTCCAAGGAACAAAACTGAATTGAAAATAACTATCTTAGAAGTTTGAAAGAAATTAAATAACTGCCAAACACTCATTGACTCAATGCCAACTAGAATTACAGCTGTTATAAAAGCCCAGAGCGGGCACGCTAAATATTAATTAACAACTCGACAACGTTCTTTATGTTATATTGACCATTTTTTGGAGTTTGGTTGTATTTTTTTTACTGCGTATAAAGTTTAACGCTTGACGTTATTCAGCAACTTATAAGTACATATGAAAATGCATTAAACTTCTAAAGTTTGTTAAGTTCCTTTTGGTCTACAGTCATTATAAACAAATTATTTTGTTGATGTATATTCTGATTTATTCTCAAACAAATGCGGTGGTAATCTTTATCTGCCCACTACTGTATATTCTATTGTTAAAATTGGTGTTCAAAAAGGTAGTTTGAACAAATTACAAGAAAGTTCTTCACTGGATCTCTTGGTGCAGAAGTAGAACACTAAACACTTTAACCCACTAAACACCAAACAAGTTTTAACTAAAACACTGAGACCTGTTAACTTTTCAAGTTTAGTTTTTCATAATAAATATATTTGTTTTTATAGTTTTAAATGAAGATTTTTATTTGATACTTTTGTCGCATTGGTATTACACATATTACTTGTAATAAAATATTCTTACTTTTATTTAGTAAGTTTTCATAATTTCATTTATAAGAAGACATTGAATTGATGAGATATGTATGATACATTAATTCAAAAGCATGGCAAAATATTAAAGTAAAATGTAGCAATTGATACATATTATATTTATTAGACTGCAAACACTTTTCCCTTAAGTAACATCACGTTATGTTAAAAAATATTAAAAGCTTGTTTTATGAATTTATTGAATTCAGAACAATTCAATTTATATTACTGACTTTTGAAATATTGTAAAAATTTCACAAACAAAGCAACATAACGAATTAAAAATATCGGGAATACCACAAATAATTACAACTGTATCGAAATACAAAGATCTTAAAGACACGAATACCACCGATCACCAAAGCGGCATAACTATCTCACATTATTGTTCTAGACTAACGGAGTATTACCGTTGATCTGATTTGTTCATACATCACTATCAAGATGTAGTCATAGGTCATAGGTAATATAAGACCTATGATTATCTTAAGTTGCAGTAGAGCTTTCTATCTCATAAATTTGTTCAAATAACTCCTGTTGTACTATTTTAGTTATAATGTAAATATAGATAGGTAGTAAATTCTCTATTTACATTTAGTATTTCTCAAATTGTTCATCAAAAATGTATTTTCTTAGCAAAACTAGTTTTGAAAATAAAGGAATATTTTCATACGATGGAATTTGATTCATATTTCAGGAGATCAAAATACCTTTAAAATAAATAATTCATAGGCAACTGTCAGGATGTTGACTTTGAGTCTTTCTTGTCTTAGTGCATTTGGTTTCAATTTTTACTTGATCAGTGCTCAATTTTCTAGGATTACCTAGAGTAACCAACGAACTTGCTATAGCTAACCCTGCAGATTGACCTTTTGAAACGTAAGGTTCGCCACCTGTAGGCAACCTTACTAGTAAACTGAGTACTGCTGCTCTGTTTCCATTACAGGGTTCTAAAGCTATTGGACTTGGTGAATCGCGTTTCCTTTTCTTTGGATCGCTTATAACTGATATTGTATTTTCATCCATACATTCCTTGACTTCTAGCTCCACTAAAACCTGTGAAAACGGTCGTGATGCCATCTGTTCCATTTCAACAAATAAACGCTGCCTACGCCGATACATATCATATCGCTGCTTTATCTTCCATAATAAAGCCGCTGCCAACAATAGAGCAAGAAAACACCTGCAAGAAAATTATTTTCTAAGTATGTACATACAATGAAAAAAAAAGTTATACTTACGATGAAAAGGTAATGAAAAATTGTTGAATATTCAACTTGGGATACTGAGAAAATGAAATCTGAATCCACAATGGTGATTGAAAATCGTAGACGTACACATAGAACGTAGTCAAAGTTATATTATCCTCAGTACCAAAATTATATTCCGATTTTGAAAATCTATGTTTATAATTTGTACAATTATACGCTATAAAAATAGGTTTTTCTTCTTTCGAATTTGACTTTTTGACTGTAACATTCATTTTCGCCAAGACAGAACAAGCGATCATAAATTCTGCGTCTATATCAGGTTTGGTGGGTGAATTTCGAAAATTTATTTGTGTATAATGTCTATCCTCCTTCTTTGATAAGTTAAACGTAAATTGATAATCAATTGTTAACTCATCTACAAATAAGAATATTAAGCATCTCGTGTTAACAGTACGTTATGTAATTTACTCCATACAGACTACAAAACTAATTTAATCCGTCAAATTCAGCAATGAGCGTGAAACTAAATATAATCCCGATTAGAAGTTAGATTCACTATCAATCGATAGAGTATGGTGATGTCAAAATATTTATAATTTTTTCGCATCGGATATAGCTCAGAGGCCGTGTAACAATTTTCACTTCGTGTTATTCTTATTCCTACTACCGGTTACAGTCGACCCGACAAAATGGACTCCTCCATAACCACCATATTTCTTGATCATATACTTTTGCTAATGTATTACTATAGCCTCGTTTTGGTTCCACAATTGAACCAGTTTAGAATCATCCGAAATGATCAAATAAATGATGCGTTAAAAGTAATGCGGACATTTATATAATTATAATGGTCGACTGTTGGAAGTGGAACGGAGCATATTAACAGAAAAAATAACATTTCGAAAACGGCCTTACGATTAATTCAACAGTTTTTGTTTCATCTGTATAGGGCCAGTATTATATTTTACTTACAATAACAGGATCCTTTATTCGATGGATCGCCAGTATAGTGATTAGTATGGTCACATTTTTCGCAGTGATCTCCAGCTAATCCCTTGGTTGTACAGAAGCATTTACCAGTTTCGGGATGACATTGCGTTGCATGACCATTACACTCGCACGGATGACATTTCCCTCCATTAACAGGACTACCCCAATAACCAGGAATACATTTCTCACAGTGAGCTCCAATAGTTAAGTTTTTACATCCATTACATATACTAGTATTTCCTTTACAATTTGCATGACCATTGCATTGACAAGCAGGACAGGTAGTAAAATGCCAACGATCATAAGTGCACGTAGTTGATGGAAGGGACTGAATATGAAGCGTCGGTCCTAAAACAAAATACATAAAATTCATAATTCCTATAACACCAAGGAAACTAAGTACACCAATTAATGGTGTATACTGTAAAATTCATACAAAAATGTCACTCACCTGAAGATCCGCCAGGCATGCAAGCGCCCAATCCAGTTTTTGACCCATCATCGCACCACCCACAAGCTGGATCATCTCTGCATTGAGTACATGTCAAATAAAAACTACATTGCGATTTTTCCTCATTTCCGTGACTTCTGCATTTATTTCCAACAGTGGTCCATTCTCTACATTGACCGTATGGAAAACTAGAAATATACGCATTTTTATCAATGCACCTGCCTTCATTTTGACACCATATGCACTCTTCTTGTGTGCAATTCATACAAGATGCATACTCGGAACATACTTTCTGACACTGTGCTTGTTCTGTCGGTTCTGTAATATTCGGTGACAAAGAAGCAACGCATTTAGGAGGATCGTCGTATTTCCATCTACAAAATCGTTGAGAACTACATGCTTTACAAGTATGCAACTGATTACAAAACGGTGTTGGATTATATGTGCAATGTTCTAATGTTTTCACAAAACTGCTGTCTCTGCATTCTGTACCGTAGGTGCAATTTCCATTGCCACACCAAACACATTGACTAGTCGTTTGGACACAACTTAAGCAGTCATGAATTTTTTCGCATAACTCTTTCTTTTGAAGAATAGTTTGTGTCTTATAAGAACGATTAAATTCCGGACATCCAATAACGTCATCATCTAGTAACGATTTTGGAATATCAATTGACCTACAAACAGTGTATCTTGTGTCCCATACACACTTGCGGCCAATTTTTACGGTTAAACACGTACTTTGATTTCTTAATGCACTACAGTTTCCTGGTGTAAATTTTAAAATATCAGACAACATTTGACCATCAAATCCTCCATAAATATAGAGTGATTCTTCAAACAGAACAGCTGAATGTCCGTATCTAGACAAATCAGATTTCATTCCGTTGGGAATGGTTAATATATGCCACGTATCACATTTCACATCATAAGCAAGCAGTTCAGAGCTGTAACATTTAGCTCCAAAACTCTGAGACGTATCATTATGAGTATTACCGCCAAACACTAACATTAACCCAGGAGAAACAAATGTTGCTGTATGTAGAAATCGAGCTGATGGAGCATCAGAAAGTAGCATCCATACTTGTAAATATGGATCGTAAGAATACAGAATTTTACTCAAAATTTGAGCTGATTGACTCTCTGAGACGTCTCCCCCGTATACATATATCTTGGAAGTATACGGATCCCAGCTAGCTGTGTGACCATATCCTCCTTTTACTGGATAACCTGTGGTATTTACAATATGCCATTCTCTAGTTCCAAAGTAATATTCTTGCACTGTATTTAAAAATCCGAAGTATGGTGAGTATCCAAATATAACTACCATACGGTCAGCCTTTTTATTATTTTCATTTATAACAACTGTAGCAGTATGGCCCGCTATCTTCAAAGGTCCACAGTCTGCATAAGTTCCACTGCAAGTGACTGCTTTTACAGTAACGTTTTCCCAAATTTTGGCACTAATATCAAAAGCCCATAGCTCAGAGGTAGGTCCTCGGTTTACCCACAATTCCTCCATATATAAATATTTTATCTCCATATAATACTGTAGAGTGGGCATATCTTGAAGGCGGTCCTTCACCATAATGATGTGTTTCCCATATGTTTCCTATAATATGTACATATTAGTAACGTCCTGAACTTAATGTGAATACAATAGCATATTTATATAATAAATAAAAATAGAAACTTAAACCTATTGCCTATTATAATTGGAATTCCCTAAATGCTAAGATAAAAAAATATATATTTTTGGGTGAAACTGTATATGAAATATCAATTTATTTCTTAAATTATACAACAATTGCAGACTTATCTGGCGTTAAAAAATTCTTAACTGCCGATAAATTATTAAAATCTCAATGCGAACAAGCTAGTATCATTTAATCATATGGACTACACTTATTTATCAAAACATTCATTTAGTACAGTTAACGCTGATATATTTATAAATTAACATTCCTTTGTAGTTTAAATGATTCAAATACGAAATAATACGAAAGAGGTAAAAGTCCAACGCCGATTAGATATTCTGTGTATTAATGCGAAGTTTCAGAACTAATATAATTTACTACCGCATTTAGATAATTCTACAATACAATAATAGGAGTAGACATTGTGTACAAATTATTCCATTGTGAGTTTTACTAAGTTTGGTAGTTATTTTACAAATACATAGAATAACATATAAAAACTTTTTAATCGAGGACCCAGATATTTTCAAACTCAAGCGACTTCCAAGTTGTAATTGTAAAGTTTTAAAATAAATCAGATATGAATGTGAATTTTTCGAAATTAATATCAATTAATGTGGAGTTTCAAACACCATAACGCGCTACTTTCGGGTTTATTGAACTTTAAAAAAATATTTTTTTATGTCAAAGTTTTTAATTTGTTATCTCTTGGTACGAGGTATAATCTACCTTGGGCAGGATTCACAATGCTCAGAAACCATAATTGAATTACATTAGAACATCTATATGTAGCCTTGATGACAAAAACTAAAGATTTGTATTTATGCAAATAAAGATGTCCGGATTAGTAAAATACCTAATAAAGAGAATTAAATTGGTATATCATAAATATACAGCAGGTACGAGTAAAAATAGAATATGTAATAGGAAATGTACATAAGTTGAAATAAGGGAATACAGAAAACAAGAAAGCTAACATTATAAAGTAAGAAAAACCACGCAGATTGAGTTATGGGGAAAGTCTTTACAAAACAGTCAACTTTCTACAATACATTAATGTTTAACAGTGCAAATTTACACAATACAAATAAAAATAGACAAAGAGCAAAACCATACACAATCTCTTTAAATCAATAAATACATCACTTTTATGCTACCTGTTCTAAATTATATAACTGGCATTTATATCTTGTAAATCTATTGAATTGAAGTTTTCTAAAAAGTACATATCTTTAAATTTTGAAATTAGTGTGCAGCACTTCCATTGTATGATCATTGCGCTTTCCCAATCGTACAGTGTTAGAACTTTTTGTTGGGTATGCACAAAAAATATAACTCTTCAAGCCCACTAACACCTAAATAAAACTGTCAGAAGGACAACCTAAAATAAAATTTAAAACACTCCCAAACTTTTAGGGCTGACAAAACAGAAATTCATGCATTTGTTATTTTTCTTCAATTTTATCCAAACAACAAGACATATTTTACATTTGTTTTTTGAAACAACAAATAACAAAAAAAAACCGATGTGTTATTACAAAGGAGTATCATAATATATTTCTTGATTTTGTAAAGAAAATTTTTTAAATTGTTAAATTTTTGCTATTTTCTATTTTAATAAACATGCAAAGAATGAATTAGTTTGATAGATATCACAAAATATTATTCTTCACATTACGGGAGACATTATCATTGGGTCGCCACACATTAAAAAGATACAAAAAATAAAATAATTATAAAAATAAAATGAAAACCAATGATCTTAATTCAATATACTACCTATTATACTTCAATCTTATAAACGTTTCTAAACTAGGCTTTTCGTCATTCTGAATAAAAACAAGACAATGTAAAACTTAGTAAAATTTAATCTCAGAAACAAAAGTAAAACATACTTATTTTAGTGCTTAATTTTCTTTGAAAACTGAGCAAAACTATACTCTTCCAATATATATCTAACAATAATATTTAAATAATGTTTTAGTTTCATACCATTAAAGTCGTATGTATACAAAATTTTTCCTGTATTGTAACGCTCCCCAGCAACAATATACAAGGAGTCTCTCCAAACCGCAGCCCCATGTGAAGCAGATCCTGGTGGTACAAAATTTTGTGGGTTGACTGTTTCCCAGTATCCATAATTAGCTATTTGACTGCAATCATCCCCTTTATAATTTCCATTACAAAGGCAACCATGCCTCTCACATTTTCCCCGTCCTTCAGTAATACCACAATGATTTGGACACTTTTCAATGTTACATGCAATACCGCCCCATGTTCCATCACAAGTACATACACCGTCAATGCATATTCCATTTCCCGAACAATTTTTACCAGACACGCTTGATGGACATGCATTAAGACGATAGGTCATATTAAACCCAGACATATTATAAGCATCATCACTAAAAAAATGTACCAAAGCAGAACCTGAATGAGCTACAACTTCAGGTACTTTTTTGATTCTATAATTGTCCTTATACATTAAGCCACTAAACACAGCAAGTAATGGGGAATCTACACTATCTCCGTCGAAAATATATAAATGATCCCATCCACATTCGGTTGCAAATTCTTCAAGATGAAATGTAATGGTTTTATTTGGTGCATCTATAAGCCAACTACATTTCACACCTATAGAATAGTTTCCTAGGCCATCGTGAATTGTTCCAATAGAAGTTCCTAGTCTAAACAACAAAACAAATATAAAGTATACCAACGTATTTACGTTATAGCTATTTATACCTAACTTTACCACCACAATATTGGCATAACGTACCCTGCCATCCATCGTAACAGTTACAAGTTTCATTTACACATTTGCCATTACCTCCACAATCTGAAGAGTCATGACATTTTGCAGAAATAATCGAACAAACAGTTCCCAAAATTATAAGAAAGCAGCTGTATATAACGAAGTGATAACTGCATTTTCTTCGATATTTTGATTTAAATAAAAACAAAAACATTTGTAGGGATTCTAGCATTTCAGTACCACCATTTCAAGTCAATAGAGGTTCAATACAGCTTCCATTTTTCCATATTAAAACGGTAAATTTACCTCTATTTCAGATAAAGCAGAATTAAAAGTTTCTCTTTAAAAACATATAATGGAAATGTTATAACTAACGGTATGATTTATTTCTTTGTTTGAAGGAACACGGTAATATTTAAGTGTAAGCTCCGTGTCCATATTTTGACATATTACTTGTAACAAATGTCATTTAACAGAGTACAAAAATCAGTGGCGTAGATATAATTTTATAACAGGTTAGTACATGCAGTGTTGCCAGATGTAGAGTAATCTGTTCGTTGAATAAAAACAAAGAATTTTCACGAAATTTGAAGTTAAAAGTTTCTGTTGTGCAAGCTGTTTTAATTACACATAATTTTCGTTTAGAATTGCGTTCAATCGTGTTTCATCGCTGTGTTCGGAGCTGTTAATTCGTATCGGATCGTATTCTCATGGATATGTCCAATATTTCGTTTCCACAACATTTTGAAAGTTTTTCGAATCAAAAAAGTAATTAGGTATATATAAGCAAACAACTAAATATTGCGATATTTCACTGCAATTCATAGAACAATAGCAAAAATTTTAGTTACTTTTAACTTTAAAATGTCCGAGAATTTGAAAACTGTTGATGTGAAGTTAAAAACATATTTTTAAATAAGAATTATTATAGAAGAACAATTCATTAACAAAATTAAGACGGAGAAAGGAAAGCACCATTTACACATCATGAATATACAATTTCTTATTTTAAATGGAATGCTCAGAATACACACAGTTAGCAAAAGCCAACAGTTGAGAGCTGTTACGGAGCACTCTACTGTGATTTCGACTGTTGGCTTCTACTGCATGGAGCCAAAATATCTATAATTTTAATTACTATTAATAAAATTATATATTAGGCCTGTTCGTTTGAATTGCTAACTTTGGTAAGTTTTGCCAGAAATAGCAAGTGTAGCGAATCAGCAAATAGATGTTTGAGCGGATGAATCTGATTTCATCAGTTATTATTGCTGAACACTTGAGGCGTGAGCAAATATAGCTTGCTACTTCTGACATACAGCAATTTGCTGAATGCAAACGAACGAGTGTTTAAAACACCTGTCAGCAGCTAAATTTCAAACGAACACACGGTAATTGACAAAAGTGATATTGAGCACTTCCAGCAACGCAAACAAACAGGCCTATTATTTCTAAATAAATATGCACTTAATGACCAGGTACCAATACCAATACCCCAATACCGTTTCCCGCCAATGTTATCCGCCATGATAATTGGTGTCCGGATAATTTTCGATTGCTGAACGCTGTATGCATATGTTGCTGTAGTCGAACTTCGATTTAATGAAATATCTCAGACTTTTCCTGCCAAACGCATAGAACTATCGGAATTTTATTATATTTATTGTAAATCTCCTTGACGGTAACAGATACGCAAGGTCGTCAAATCGAGGTAGGCTTAAGACGCTCAACTGCCATTTGACAATTGGCGATGTGGCGACAGTTAAATTTTTTCATAATATAATGTTTCAATAATTTATTAAAAAAAGTATTTTAAAATTGGGCTTGATACACACATGATTAGATGTATTTTGAATGCTCATAACAAATTTCAGTAAATAAATCTAAAAATTTAAGTAATCTCTATTCCCCTATCATGGTAAACGGGAAAAGAGATCGTGAACTCAATAACAAATATTAATAGACAAAATTGTATATGTAGATGTAAAACATTTGTAGAAATATGTGTATAAAGCCTAATTTTAAAAAATTATCAAAATGAAATCGAGCAAACGATTTATAGAATTATTTAGATTGGCACCGCTGTAATTTATTGTCAAACTGGAAATGGGTTTGTAAACAAATAAACGTCAGAAACGTCAGATCAGCGCGGTAATGATTTTATAGTACACAATTGCTTAAATTTCAAATATCTGTATTATAAACAATGTACAAGTAAATAATATCAAGAGTATAGTGTTTTTCGATTCAAGTGTATATATGAAATGGAAAGAAAAATTCGTCTATCATTTAAAAAAGTAATGTACGTATTATTTTTTGGATTGTTTATATGTACGCTTTATCTGTACTTCGTCTTAGAAACAGGAAACCTAAGTCTAAATCGTCTAAACTTACATTATGGAATTGAAAAATCTATATATTTTCGTAATTCTCTTATTTTTGAAGCAAAACGATTTGTACATCTTGACTTGAAAGGTGCTCCCCTCAAATATCTTATTATAAACGCTTATTTCCTTTTTTTAATAAACTTGGAGTAAATGGAGTATTAATAGAATATGAAGATATGTTTCCTTATTCTGGAGATATTTTAAAGCATACAAGTGCTAAAAATGCATATACTCTAAAAGAAATACAACATATAAATTCTTTAGCAATGCTAAATAACTTAACTGTGATTCCACTAGTGCAAACCTTTGGCCATTTAGAATTTATATTAAAATTAAAGCAATTTAGATTTCTACGAGAAGTGGAAAGATATCCACAAGTTATATGCCCTACACATAATATGACATTAAAAATGTTAAACGACATGCTTAATCAAATAATAGACGCACACCCCCAAAGTTCTACGATCCACATTGGTGCTGATGAAGTCTTTTATATAGGCCAGTGTAATAAATGTAAATCCATCATGCATAAGAAGAACATTTCAAACGATCAATTATTTTTAACTCATGTTAAAACAATAGCGTCTCAAATAAAAATGAAACATCCCCAGTTGAAAATCTTAATATGGGATGATGGTCTCAGAAAGATAAAAGAAGAAGAGCTAAAAAATAGCAATCTAAGCAAGTTAGTGGAACCTGTTGTGTGGAAATATACTACTGATGTTACTCGTGAATTAAGTACTGAACTTTTGAATAAATATTCAAATGTATTCAAGGGATTATGGTTTGCAAGTGCTTTTAAAGGAGCAACTGGTAGCTTTCAGTATCTTCCTTCTATTTCACATCATATATTAAACCATGAATCTTGGATGAAGACGTATAACTCTTACAAGCATAAGGGACTTGTTGAAGGAATTTTTATTACAGGATGGCAACGTTATGACCATTTTGCTATGCTTTGTGAACTTCTTCCTGTAGGAATACCATCCCTAGCATATAGTCTTGCTGTATTATCAGGTTATGAAGATTTAAATTCAAACACCATTGTTCAATTACTAGACTGCAAAAATTACTTGTCTTTAACAAGTGTGAATATTGACATGCCATATTGTGGATATCCTGGTGCAGAAGTTTTAGAAGCTGTATTAAAATTTCATCGTTTTAAGCATGCATATTATAAGTTTAAAGAATCATCTAGTGTCGCTGGCTGGCTGGGAAATTATAACAATTACTATAATTTTTCTAGCCCTGCTATCATTGACTGGATTTTAACAAATTTAAACAACTTTCTATTCGAACTTGCAAATATAGACTCTAGCATGTGTAAAGCAATGATAAAGATCTATGATAAATATACAGTTTTGGAGTGGCAAGGAACATATATTAAACCATTGTATAAGGATATTGACAAAATGATGGAAATTGCTAATAGATTATTTTCAATTGATAATTGGCCCAGAAGACCTTAATATAGTACAATAATAAATCTTTCATTTAACGTTTTTAATGTTTAAGAGAATAAGATGAATAAATATCACAAAATATACCTTGAACCGATACCATGAATCAATACCTTGGTCGATCAAATAATTACACTACTACACAACTAGTTCCATATATATTTGTCTAAAAATAATTATTTACGATACCGTAGTTGTTACCATAGTTCGTTGGTATCGTATTCGTATCGATACCGAGGTATCGATTCCAAGGTATCAGCGAACCGATACCAGTAATGGACGATGTATCGATACTTCGCCCAGCCCTAGTTGTAAGTGTGTGAAGTGATTAAAGCACATATTAGTTGCATCATTTTTTAGTTACTAACAATAATTTCGGAAAAAGTTAAAATTAGAAATGTCCTATATGTTTTTCTTAGAGGAGTCTGTTATATCGTGCTTTGTGTGCTCGCACGCTTAGATAATCCAAAATGCCGTTTGTTTGCAACAGTTGCAATTTTTTTTAAATCTAGCAGAATTATGCGCTCGACGATTACAACTTCCGTAAAATCAATGTAAAAGAATCCCGCACAATCTGTGCCTATTAAAACATTCAAAACTGTTGTAAACAAACGAAATTGTACCTGATTTTACATCTGTTTACCATAATTTTACTAATAATCATAATATTGCAGATATATTCCTCAATAATAAATCTTTCATTTAACGTTTTTAATGTTTAAGAGAATAAGATGAATAAATATCACAAAATATTATTGAAGTTAAAATGAAAAATTTATCAAATAATGTGAATCCTTTTTTCTATTATCGTTTTATTAATTTTTTTCAAAAGTGAAAATTATATATATCGTTGAAAGTAGGACTGAGCATTACCGACATTTTTAGTATCGGGTATCGATACCAGTCTTACCGATGTATCGATTCCGTGCAGGGTATCGATTCAGAGTACTGAAATCGGTTAAGTATCGGCAGGTATCGATACTAGGAAACCGATACCTTGGTATCGATACCTTGAACCGATACCATGAATCAATACCTTGGTCGATCAAATAATTACACTACTACACAACTAGTTCCATATATATTTGTCTAAAAATGATTATTTACGATACCGTAGTTGTTACCATAGTTCGTTGGTATCGATACCTAGGTATCGCTGTATTCGTATCGATACCGAGGTATCGATTCCAAGGTATCAGCGAACCGATACCAGTAATGGACGATGTATCGATACTTCGCCCAGCCCTAGTTGTAAGTGTGTGAAGTGATTAAAGCACATATTAGTTGCATCATTTTTTAGTTACTAACAATAATTTCGGAAAAAGTTAAAATTAGAAATGTCCTATATGTTTTTCTTAGAGGAGTCTGTTATATCGTGCTTTGTGTGCTCACACGCTTAGATAATCCAAAATGCCGTTTGTTTTTGCAAGTTGCAATTTTTTTTAAATCTAGCGGAATTATGCGCTCGACGATTACAACTTCCGTAAAATCAATGTAAAAGAATCCCGCACAATCTGTGCCTATTAAAATATTCAAATCTGTTGTAAACAAACGAAATTGTACCTGATTTTACATCTGTTTACCATAATTTTACTAATAATCATAATATTGCAGATATATTCCTCATTTAATTAGTTCTTTTGTTTATTCATGTATCTGTCCTAAACCTACCATTTGTGTGAATTATAAATGGTCAGTTATAAAGACAACGATTGTACATATTTATTTATTGTGAATGTGTATTTACATAGATAAAAAAAATCGTCAAATTTAGTGTTTATTATGCTATATAGGTAACAGGATGAGTTATTGCTGATTAGATGAAACATTATGTCTAAATGATTCAATTTTTAATTTGTTTATTCGCCTAGGAGGTTAATGAAATCTACGACAAAAAAAAATTGAAATATACCGATTGATTTCAGAGATAGGATAAATAACGGCGTGAAGGAGCAAGAGGCAGGTATGAAAATTCGCTAAGAAGTGGGGTCGCGTGAGTCTATCACAACGCTATAGACTAGACGAGACTAAACTGTGATAGAGAGACTCGTACGCGTCCCCACTTCCCCTACCCCTTGCCCCTTCCAGCCGTTATTTATCCTATCTCTGAAATCAACCGGTATAAGGTGTAGCGTTGTTATACTGTGCTATACTTAATCATGATTCGCGAAATATTTCTGTAAATTGAAAGGTGTAATAGAATAGGTAGTAATAGATTTAGCTAAATAAAATTTTAACTAGATCTTAGATTGACAATTGAAAGTATTGGCGCATTTTGAGCTATCAAAAATTATAACGGGCCTGCAAAATGGGCGTATTCAAATGTTAATATCGCTAATACCTTATTTTAAATGGGATAACTGTTTTTTAATCAGGTTTAGTTTGTAGTCAGCCAGCTTATCCCTCGAGTTATATTAGGATGTCTTAGGTGTACATAAATATTTAAGTTTCGACATTATTTATAATTTTTCATACTCTCAAACTCATGACTCAATTTCTAAAATTATTCGGACCTCTCTGTAGTTATCAGTAGTCTTATTATCATCGGTTATCAGTAGTCTTATCATGATAAGTCTTGAAAAAGTGTTTGAATCGTTCAGAACTACAAATATATAATGTTAAATATCCGAAAAATAGAACTTTAAAAACTGTTACCGGTTATTGAAGATCTAAGCACTAGCTCTAGAATCGTGACCCGGGATAGTATGCATACCGCCTTTTCCACTAGATATGCATCAAAATATCTTTTAAACCGACTTTCAGAAACAACTATATTTTTGTATATGGACGTTGGAAAAGGTTGTTGAAGATCAGAGTCTGTCAATCGTCATCATTTTCGCTATTATGATAAAATTAATATATCTGTTTTGTCACCTTTAAGTATTTATCTTTCAATTTCTGAAATATTTCCACTTATAGGCCAATAAGAAATCAATTAATTAAATACCAATTTATTCCAGAACATATATTATGTTAAAAAGACTTCTTCAGTGGTAGAAATTGACATTTAATATGTATCAAAATACTAATAATATAAACGACCATGCCTATCAACAAAAATATCTAAAAAACAAAGAATTCATTGATATATCGAATTTTAATTCCGAATGTAATTAAAATTCGTTTTTGAGTGAATTGTGAACATGTTTTTTTATATCGACAATCGGTTTTTTCATCTGACTGACAAAAAAACTTATCTTTGATTTCACTTCGTTATGCTTTTACACTGGTTGAAAAGGTAGTAGCTGCACAAACATTCACCGCAGTCTCGAAAGGATGTCTCTCAAATAATTGATTAGCATAATATCTTCGTCATTAGTTGTCGCCCCGTTCCATTTTTTTTTAATTCACATTCTGTTCTTCATCCTATTTTTGCTTTATTCTACAAACTATTGCCTTGCTAATTTGGTTTATAAGACCAACCATCTTACGTATCGATACATTTTGTCATATTGCATTTGTCATAAATATAACGGGTCGATGGCCGCAGTGGTTAGGCGGCTGACTATCGTTTTGGGAGGACGATAGGTGCCGGGGTTCAATTCTCTGGAGGGACGGTGACATTTTTTCAGAGAGTTTAATCCCGGATCGACTTGCCATTCGCTGTTGGGAGCAAAGTGATTAACAGCGCGGCATCATAAAAGGTGACATGGTGCTGTCACAAAGCCATTGAACACAACTTACACACACAAACTACACCGCGAGAGTTGCAGTGATAGCCAGACAAGCGATACAGTTTACGGAGTCACTGCAACTAAGCACCCACCACACAAGTAAAATTACAAGTACAGCTTACATTAGCAAAAAATTATAGAATTTATTTATAAGGCTTATTCTGCTTGATGATTCTGCAGCTGCATTTGAAAAAAAAATCATTAACCCATTTCTTTTTCAAATGCATCTGCAGAATCATCAATCATGGCGAACAAAGAAATTGAACCATTTAGCCGTACTGATTCATCGTGTCAGCGGTGACTAACTCTATATATAGACGTTAGAAACGTTTTCTCTAGAAGACCTGTATATACAAAGCACTGTATAATATGTTACACCGCTTACCTAATGTTATATGTGTAATAAAACTATCTATGTTTTTACGCTTATAGCACGACTTCGTATGAAGCAAAATGTTTTAATATGGAAATATACGTTCAAGATGAATCGTCTGTATTTCTATGAGATTAACAAATATGTAAGCAATTATTGAGCAATAAATTTCTTTTATTTAAAATTTGACAAATTATGAAAAATTAACGCTCACTTATGCAATTGATCTCAGAGATGTTAATGAAAATTTGTTAGTTGTAATAATTTATTATTGTTATTGCTTGAACGAGTTTGAATATGTTGTATTCTGTAAAGAAGAGATTGTAAATTAAAATATAAATAAAAATAGTTTATTATGCACTTTCTTATTCACTTGACATTTACCAATTACTATGTAAATGTTCTCTTTCAAGTTAGACAACGTCAATGACTATTAATCAAGGGACAATCTTGCATATAGTACAACGAGCAATTTCTACGATTGTTATTACGTAAGAAGGAGAGGGCAGTTAATCATTTTATGTGTTTCACGTTAGATGTCTTTGATGACGACTTTTTGTACTTTCATTCGCAGTCAATTATATTGCCCCCTAATACAATTCAAGGAAGTACGTATTGCATTGACTCTGACCCAGTAATTACGTCATATAAAACTACATATTTTAAAGTAATTGTAAGAGTTGTAACTTGGTTCCGAGGCTAGGTGATCCTCTTGCTCAATTTCACTTGCCCTTAGGATGTTGTGCTTTTGGTGATCCCTGAGCATTATTAGTTGAACTGCTTCGAGTCTTTTGGCTGTTTAGCAGATCTTCGGTGCTGCTGGAATACCTAAGATGAAACGGATCATGCGGCGCCAAGTATTTTCGTGAAGGTTTCGTGCTTGCTTTGGCGTATTGACTTTTACGCAATTGCGCTACTCACCACCAGATTGCTGCTCGCGAGTGCTTTGTCAAAGAATCTTAGCTTGAGTCACGAACCCATTCGGTCTTGGACTACTAAGGCCGATATGGATTGCCAACCGGGTTCGGTTAGGACAGCCGAATTCGCCGTGACCCATGTTCAGACGGATATGTGCCTTGTACAATATCTTGGCCGTTCTAGGACTGAGTTTGTGGTAACCCAGACTAGAATATACCCGGCACATCCGATCATTCAAAATCAGCTTCCTGTCTAGGATCATCCGCAGATATTCAGTCGTTTCGTCGGAAGTAATATCTCAAAATACTTTTAGGTGATGGTTCATATTCAACGGTATGCAGTTGCAAATTTTCATTTTCAAATTCCGTTTCGGTTGGAATAGTACTTCTCATAGACCATTCTCACCAATTACGATTCGAAGAAACTGGTCATAATTAGTAATATACTCATTAAGGTAATGCTAATTTCCGTCGAAGATATTAAAATTAAATGTTTAGTATGTTTAGCCATTGACAGGAAACGTGTACAGATTTTTTGGTAGTTCTAAAGACGATTTATATTATAGTCTTGTAGTAATAAAACATACATAAGTTCTTAACTGTTTTAGATTTTACTGCAATAATTTAAAAAATCTTTAAATGAAAGGTTGCTGCTGTTTTGTAACAGTATGCGATATCAATTTTTTGTCACAATTGCGAGAATAATTAAATAGAAATAACAGTGGTAATAGTAAGAAATATAACGTGTCCAAGGAAACATTATCAAGCAGCCTGGATAATTTCATATATGGATATTAGTGATGATATGAAAAGTAAAACAGTCGATGGGTAAATACTTTCATAAACAAGAAATATCAATCATGTTGCTTTTGAAACCTAATTATTCTTTTAATTACTGATGTTCCTTACCTATTGACTTAATACACCTTGTTCTAAAGCTGGAAAATTGTAGAAAAACCGAATACAAAATATTAAATTAAAAGTGTGTATATGTTAACAAAGTGTAGTGATGCATAATTTATGTGCAGACAAAATAAAGAGAAAATGTTATAGATTTGGTTTTTAGTCATGTGAAAAAGGAAACCCCCCTAAATTATTGACGCATACATATGCACTGTAATTATTTTGAATTTCTAATGCAAGGTCATACGAGATCAACCAACAAATAAA
This sequence comes from Holotrichia oblita, assembly GCA_023690525.1. NCBI lineage: Eukaryota > Metazoa > Arthropoda > Insecta > Coleoptera > Scarabaeidae > Holotrichia > Holotrichia oblita. Next base: position 106,400,964 of record CM043019.1, read on the forward strand.
CAGTGTCTCGATAAGAAGTGTAATGGTGTTGATAAATCGTGACTGACGTTGAAGTTTGTTATAAAAAGCTAAGACGGCGTTTGTAGCGCCAATTCGAATTGCCGACGTTCTTCAACCATTCTGTTCTATTATTATAATAACTATCGTTGATGAAGATGGCCAACAAGTATACTTATGGGATTCTGTGCTTACTGGTTATCCTACTGTGTATAACAACCGTAACACCCGCTAGTTACTATTCATTTCCCGGATATGGAAGAGATAATCGAAGAATAAGTTACGGCAGAAATTACAGAGGTAATGGTGGTTTGCGGTACTCTGATATTTGTAACATCCATGCTGTTCAACACCTCGCTTGGCCCGGACAAGTCGGATCTCCAGTCTGCCCTTACAATTAGTGCGGAAATTATTAAAACGAGTTTTTTATTGAAATGAATGGAATTGTGCCGCTTAATATTAATTTATTATATGTGTATGTGTCTGTGCGCGCTGTCGAACGTATTTTAGATTACATTGTGTAAGGTAATTAATAATAGAAATTTATCCGTTAGATTTTATTTCCTATATATAATAAAATATTGTATTTATAATTTGCGCTTTTATTTTCACTAATTATATTTTCTAATATTCATAATATACGATAGAATACATCAATAAATTGTATATTATTTACAAAAATTACTACTACTAAAAATATTAATGTAAAATATGAATATTTGTTGTTTCATGATTTTTAGAGATAATTTTCAAAACTTCATTTAATTTCCGGAAATTATTAGTAACTATAAAAAATAAAATAAAATTTTTAAATAGGAAAAAGTTTGAAAAAATATCAGAATAAATGCTAGAAATAAGAAAATGTATATGATTAATCTATTCTATAGCTATTTTTAAAATTATATGAGTTTATTATGATGAATTTTGTGTAACTAACTGTATAATCCGTGAGTAAAAAATAATGAATAAATTTCTAAATACAATCATGCCTACATACATACAGTTTGCTTAACCTGCACCAATGTAAAACCTATGTACCTATTTTTCATTGGATATGAAACAATATTCGCATAAATGGAATGAAGCGCTTGTAATATAATTTACTAGGATGAACGTTTCAATAATCGACCACTTAGTAAAAATTTTTGTTAAGCTCATAATTTTTTCACTTTAAAATGTGTTAGAAATCACTTTACTTCTGTATGATGTAGGTACGCTATTAGCATACAAAAAAATTAGAAGATGCAATTCTTTAGCAATCGACCATGAATATTCCAAGTTTGCTCAAAAGCGTCTTAGTAGTAGACTCCAGAAGAATAAAAAAGATAACGTACAAGTATTAAATGGTATCGAAGACTTCCACAGTCAAATTGCCCGTAACATATACAATACAAAAATAAACTAAAAGTACAAAAAATGAAAAATTGACTAAACTCGACGTTTCGCCACTAATATAATTGGCTCCTTTAGGACCACAAAGTGGGTAGATGCGAAAAATCGACAGTAAGTTACATCGACCTAGTTTTGGTGGTGGAGATAATGGTTTAGCAGTTAGTTTTAGAGAGAGCAGGATGGTCATAAGAGTATCTCATTTTAGCAAATCTACACCAGGGGAGCGGGTTACCTACAGGATGTGGAGGTCTGACGTCACAATCTTGGTTTGGATGTTAAGGACTTGTTTACATAACCAAATTCTGTTTATATAGTGATTGTCTGCAATATTATACCTTCAACAGCCTTATTCTCTTGGACGTTGTTTCGTATTTCTCTAATTACATACACCGCTGGTCTGATCAGATCTGGAATGCGGCAATCAATAGAAATCGCGCACGGTGTTGCCATATGTATATGAACCATTTTTCTCGGTATCGTCTTATAGACAATGCGCTAACGTAATGTAAACATTAAACATTTTGTTGTTGTGCATGCGTTAGGTCGGGCTGAGTAAACGTCATGTAGACGTTACGGGTGCATTTAATGCTTGCCGTATATCGCGCTTTTCTTAACGGTAATTTATCGAAAAAAGTCATATCACACTGGAAGGAAGTGAAAAAATACAAACAGAACACAATAATCAGTTTAGAGGTAGCAACGTTTTAATAAAGTTGGAATAATACTGCGTAAGGAATGGTATTAATGTAAAAACAAGATCACTAAAAAATTAAAATAAAATATTCTTGAAAAATCAAATGACAAAATTAAACTACCGTATATTAAAATTAAACTAAAATATTTTTCAAACTAATTAGTAAAAGGAAATATTCTTTTTTATAGAATTGACTACAAAAATTCTATAGAAATATGTATTAATGGAGTAAATAAACCGCCTGCTTGCTCTTGACAATAACCACTCGTGTAGTAAAATTCATTCCGGACATTGGCCAGTGTTTACAGTCTTTTGCCGCAATTCTTCCAAATTTCTAGCTCGCTCACGCTCATATGTATAAACTTTTTCCTTGATACAGCCCCAACAGAAAAAATCTAATGGCGTCAAATCGGGCGGGCGAGGTGACCATTCTATCGTGTCACCGGAACCTAGTATACGGTTTGGAAATGTTTGTTGAAGAAATTGTCGTACAATCCGTGCAGAGTGAGCTGGACAGTCATCCTGTTGAAACCAAATTGAATCAACGTTAACATTGAGAGCACGAACGGCCGGAATGATATTAGTTTCCAGCAATTGCAAATATCTGGCTGCTGTAAGTGTACCATCAATAAAAAAAGGAACAATAATATGATCGCCTAATATACCGGCCCACACATTCAATTTTTGAGGATATTGGATACGAAGCGGCAAAAATAGATGTTTATTTTGCTTTGATCAATATCTAATAATCATAGGATTAGAACGACCATTTAAATAGAACGCAGATTCGTCCGTAAATAAAATGTTTTGTATAAAATTATTATTTTCTACGACTCGTGCCATTACACTTTCACAAAAGTTAATGCGTCTTATTACTTAATCTCCAAGGAAAATTTCCTGGCGTTTTTGTATACTGTAGCTACGATACCCTTGCCTATTCAAAATCTTTCTTACAGTACGCGCTAGGATATCAACCTGTTCGGATGTTCGCCGTGATGAGCATGGTTCATTTTGCTCAACAGCACTACATACATTAACTTCCCGTCGTTCCCTTTCCTCACTCAATATCCGTATACGACATCCTTTGCTCTTCTCAATGCATTTATGGCAGTCTGTAATACATCCAGAAGATTCGAATTTATGAACAATGTTCAAAACTGTTTGAACGGCAGGGACGGGTCTGTTTTCAAATGAAAATATGAAGCGACCAATTACTTCTTGTGCTGTATTCTTCCTTAGTGTACAACATCTTAGACAATGTCAGGAACTCAAAATAACACAAAATTGTCCGCGTGAATAAACGGTTTTCTTTTAAATGTCATTTTTGTCATTATTAAGTATTGTCATAGTTATGATTCCGCGTTAAATTATATTGGCAACCCCGCTCGCTGCCGTATGTACGAAATAAATGTATTTTATACCGCATTCTAATAGTAAACAGACCAGCGGTGTATATGACACGACATAGGTACTTTCGTAAAAATTGTCTATAGCTGTTCAGTTTGTAATTTCTCTAATTCTATAACATTTTACTAAATAAATTCACTGCAACAGTGCATACAGAAGTGCATTTAACAGAAAACAGAAAGAGCTTCCTATTTTATACAAAATTTAAGCGCATAGTGCGTTATTGTGTTTACATATCATGGTGTCTATTTTATGATCGACGCTGTACCATATAATTTTCTACAATGCAACACCTTTTTATTGTACTCATCGCTATAATGTTTGTGTATAATTAGTATATTAATATGTATCAAGTTTATTTATCAGAAATATGAAACTGATAAGGTTATAGTGGTATCTGTAGACTGGAACGCAAGAACTATAAAAAAGTAAGAACATTTATGGCAACACCACATTAAGTTAGCCGACGCGACCTCAACATGTGCAAATTAACCGATGATGCATTATCAACGCTCACGAGACTAATGCAAGATTGAATACTCGTTTGTTTAAAAGTGAAGATAGAAGAGAAAACATTTGTAATTGCTTTCAATTTATTTTGCAATATTAAGTTAGCCCTGATTAACAGAGTGGTAGTAAAGTACGAGGTTAAATGAATTATAAGTACATAAATGCTTACTAAGTATCAGTAGGTATACTGTAACATTGTAGATCTATTACACACAAGTTTTTCGAGATTTGGTCATAATAATCTAACCCAGTCACTATTCCAATGTTAATAATCTTCAAAGTTAACAATGCAGATAATTTCTCTTGACTCTCTTAATTATAACTACAACTTTGAGAAACTTTCCTCAGAAGCTGTACTGCCGAAAACAGTAAAATATAGTTAGGTTACATGAAGGTTTGAATATATTTCTTTCAAATTATATTCTATAATATATTGAACAAGTTGTTTTACATTTTTAATAAAAGCTGATGACGAATTTCGTCTTAATTAAAAAGTCCATTTCTTCTTACAAGAAAAATCCTTGAAAAACAAACAAAATGATTGCATTATCTTACTTGCCAACGGAGGGCTTTAAATGAATTCGAGAAAAAATTAAAGAAAAAAATAGGCTGTTCAAGTTATAATTAGAGATACGTGAAAAATTTTCACAAAATAAGTCGAATTCTTCCTATATTAGTACTTTGCTCCGGGTTTAAAACTAAATCTATAAACAATATACATAATATGAAAAAGCGTTTGATTGTATTGATACACGTATAGAAAGCGCTATAATCAGTCTTAAATACATCTAATGTAGTTATAATTTTATACATATTCGGAAACTTAACTTTTCTAAATTAGGAGCTAGTAACTTATGATGTGCATTCTACAAAAACTTCGGAATTATACTTGCATAATCTTCACTTGCACCACTCTCTATTAAATCTAAATGGGTTTAAATGTATTCTGCTGGTATCAAAGAGAACAGTTGCGATTACTTAATCCTCTCATAAGGAAATAAGTGACGAGTTGGCAATGGAATACTTTAGAGAATACCGACTACTCTGGTACTGACCATACCTAAGAGAACATTCACTTTTTTGAAGAATTTATGATTTGTATGTCATCGTGCAGCACTTTAAGACAAAATTAATTTCATTCCAAAAGTGTTTTTGACCGGAAATAATCTACAATTAAAAGTCTAGACATTTTCTGCGACTTTACAGTTAATTTGCTGAAGCCGTCTTCTCTCATAATTTTGCATCAAAAATTCATATATTTGAGCATATTTTAATCAAAGCACTTAAATTTTAGAACTGACAGTACCGTGATTTAATTGTATTTGTATGCTAGTATGAAGTTAGAATAACTTTATTACTTTTTTAACCGCATATAATACGTGTAGCATTTGTACATTCCAAAGAACCGAGAAATATTTTGAATCAATGTGTATATGATCCATATCAACTCTGATATGTGCGTATCTATAAAAATGCTAATGAAAATGCTCTTAGAATACCTAATTTAAAAATGTTCCTGTAATTTGCGAATGACGCATCTTCTTTTGATTGGTGTTTAATTATTAATAATTTAAAATTGAGTGAGACTGTTTCCACTTATTTGCATTGTGAATTGGTACTTCACAAATAATGGGTATTATTTCTTTACAAGCCATACTCAAAATCCTTTGATTCATATTAATTATAATGCTAAATAGCTTGACATAAAATATTTATTCTGTGCAACAACTTCCTGCAGCAATATTCGCCCTTGATTTTTCTTTGTTCTCTCATATTCTTTTCTGCTCCCTAATCGCTTTAGTGAGACACAATCGTATTTTAAAACGACAGCCAAATAAAATTTTCAGACTATACACTATACATTATGCATGCCATTTGTTTTGAAAGTAAATTGAATTCAAATCTGATCGCTTTATTCTATTTATGCGCCGCTCTGAACAAAAACATTTTACGTAATTGTTTATATTTAATAATTACGTAATTTTATAACTTATTCTAATTAATATTTTAATATACAGACTTCACTCTTAATAGTTTGCTTAAATTTAAATATTATTTACGTTATATTGTATACTCGACGGCCACAAGTCGAATTTACGACCAGACATAGAAAATATTTATTTAGCCTTTATTAGAGTTCATTTCTCCTCCTAAATATTGCTAGGTAGCCTGCTTTTCTAACAAAATCACGCTAGAATAGTACATTTATGTTAGTTTTTCTTATATAGAAAAGAGAAATTCTGAAGAAATGATTTTAATCTGACAATTTCTTACATCCTTCTTATAAGTATATGTGTATGCAAGCCAGTCGTAATATTTCTTAAGTAATTTACAAGACAATGTTGATTTCATTACAGCTGTAATAGCTCATTCCTGTCCAAATATATTTTCAAAGTCGGCCATAGATCGCCGTAATACGGTACCATATCCTATTGTCATGTTAAAATTCATATAAACAAAAGATTGTTTTAGTCTAAATAATTAACACATGTTTCGAAAAAGTTTTTTTAGATCAGTTAAGTTATAAGTGATCATTTCCTTTCAAGTTACAATCAGTCGATCGCCGAGGTAAAAGCGATTAGCCATGAGTAGGTCAGTACCTGTAGTCCGAGGTTCGAATCTTATCGGTAACACTTCACGCAAAGTGTCGATAGATCAGTTCTCCAGTTAACATTTCCTTTTGGAACAACTAATAGCGCTAACTAATAGCACAATATTCGACGAGGTAATATTGTAATAAAGCCATAGAAACACATTTATACATACAATTTACATAACAAGAGCTGCAGTGATTAGTCTCAATAAGCAACATAACTTGGTAAGTCGCTCGATTTGCACTCACTACACACACAAGAAAATGAAAAACCTAAAACTTTTATGAGTGAATAAAAATCCAGTAAGACGCATTTCCCTCATTTTTAAATCGAAGTTAACAAATGCGTTGCACGTGAAAGTGAAACTAGAAAAATGTGGCTAAATTATTTTAAACAATACAATTAAATATGAAACTTTATTGATTCTTTCTTTTTAGTAAATCTAAAAGTATATCAAATGAAATAACCACTAATAAAGCAATTTAATTCATTTATTGAATTAAATGCATAAGAAAAAGCAATTATTATACATTTTACTACTTATTTAGACCGGTTTATTATGAATTACTGATATAACGAGACCACGCTTATATGTAATTAACAACGATGCATTTTTAACGTCAAATGGAAATACGGTTTATGCGTGATATAGTCTTAATCAGTAATTGTTTTATTAATACATAGGCATGAATGCTAACCCAAGCATACGAATAATAACGCTAGTATCGTTACTTATACAATTCCAATTCAGATTTCTGATTAATATTACAAAATTATAATGATAGTAATATATAATGTGGTTAGTAGACATAATGGATAAACATTTTATGCTTTTGTGAGATAGTTTATCAGAGATATGAGATAAAAGAAGCGGCATAATTAAAAATATCGTACAAACATAAATATTTTTATTTACGAAATATATTTTTCATTATTCTATTTGTTTTACTTATTTAGTAAATAGTACAAAGTAATATAATACTCGTATATGTTTTTTAAAATTATAAATTACAGTGAAATGAAAATAATATTGTGCAATACTTTCCGTGTACATACATGAAACCAAACAAGTTTTTCAAATTGTCATAAATGCTATTTCGCGTCATTTAAATCGGGTCACTACTTATCTGTTAAGAATTTTCGCTGGATGCGACAAACACATTTTCAGACTAAATCAATGTTTTTTTTTTGTCAAGGTACGCTTACAAAACAAAAATGTATGGATTTTTTAAGAAACACGGAAATACCCTATCTGTTCTTATTGAAGACATTCGCCGTTTGGCCGAAAAGTGTACAATATGGTTTCGACCTGATTATATCCAATCTCACATGGAAAGCATTTGAAAAATAGAAAGGGTTAGATTAGTGAGAGGGCAGATTATCGTTTTCATTTTATTAGATTTGCAATCTGCAATCTTTTATCAGTATTAGTTTTCAAGTAATATTTACAGTCTAGACGCACATAACGAGCAGGTTTCAAATTCTTATTCACACTAACGTTATTAAATTAACAACGAGCCACGTACTTGCCGGACCTAAAAAAAGGAGCCCTATTGCAATGCTATAATTCACATAACATTTGTACTTTTCATTCTTTTATATTTCTTGTTATTTATGGGGGTTTATTCCTGCAATTAGTTCCTTATCTATTGTGGCCATAGAAGCTTTTAAACTGTTTTCAATGTATGTGCGTATTTACTAACTAATTTTGAGCACTATAAAATAACACGTTCCTTGCTAAACCGGATTGCAGCATTGAAAATATGAAGTTTAAATACATCCAAGGCTTTCGGTATCCAAGCCATCTCTGGTTTATCATATATGACTTTTTCATTATCGAATGTCAATAAATATCTAAGTAAATGACTGTAACCAGTATTTTATTATTTTCTTATTTTACTCATTCCAAGGAATGTGTACACATTTTGATTCCATTAATTAGATATTAATGTAGATATAACAACATATACAAATTACCACACAATAATATGTTAATAGATTGTTGTAAGTTCATGACCCAATTTGATTTTTATTGCGTATATAAGATGATTCATTCTACTAGTGTTGACAATACAGTGTGTTCTACGATGAGCTTTCGCGGAAAGTATCTCCCTCATCGTTTGTAGAAAAAAATCAGAAATGTTGGGCATCTAAGTTTTTTATAAAGTACGTTTTAATTCAAATATTTTCGTTTGAATTGGCAAAGTTTCGGTTATACTGGAAATGAGTATCAACTTCGATATTTTAAACAGAATAGAAATTCTAGTTCCCACTTCATTTTTATTCAAATTTTAAGTAGCATTTAAAGTTGGAGGTTTCTATTTGAAAAAAATGACTTCTCGCGTTTTTGACATTTTCAAATCTGTATCTAAATTTTGAACTCTTGGTATATCTAAGCTAAGAGAGGCAATACATGATTTTACTTTATTGGTGAGCGTTTCACCCTTCAAACAAAAATCGACTTGTCTCAGCGTTTATTCGTATTACTTAACGTTTTCGACTTATTTAGGGTGGATCGTTTTCATTGGAATGCTCTGTATATTGCGATAAGTACTTCTTGCAAGATGTTTTGTATCTGAACTTAAAAAAGTCGTTTTGTCTTATTATCAATTCTATATCAATAGTTTGAATATGTACTTATATTTAATTAATAAAACATGAAAACTAATGTATTGCCAATAGAGTTAGCAAGCTATTCTACATGTGAAGGAACGGATGAGGCAGTTGGGATAACAGAAAATTTCCTGACGGGATAGGCAGGTCAAACTACTAACGTCGTGGGCTAGCTCTAAATAAAGTACGGCAATATATGGCAACTTACCTCTGCAGCAAACATCTACTGTTAGAGTGGTTGTTGAATTAAATGCATTTGAGTAAATAATATACTTTGCTGTTCGCATTTTCACTGTTAACTTTGATAATCACTGTTATTTCTGCATCCACTGCCCCGATCTTACTGCATTAATATCTCCGAACTTTTACGGGGCACAAATTTGAGTAGATATCTACTAACTAAATTAGATTAGATATTCAATTCTAATACTGTTTAGGAAGTAACTATAAACTTAATTTGCAGTTCAACTTCAAGACTATAATGATCATCTTTATGACACCGTTTGTTGAAATAGTAATCTTTTTTTATTATTAATTCTATAAATGATGGATATAAATACATCACGTATACATTTACAAATTTATACTTTACTTCTTATATAGTTTTACCTTAATTAACATTAGATTATATAACATAGTTTTATTTAATGTTTGTCTACTTCCAAACTTTAATAACACCATCTCTTGAAGCTGATACCATAAAACACTGAGAAGCTTTACACAATATAATATCTGAAATACAGTCCCTATGACCCGCTGGAGGAGGTTCTGGACCAGCTCGAGGAATTTCATCTGCTTTATTTGTTGATCGAGTAGTTGATGGAACAACAGTTTCTACAATGACAGAAGTGCCATCTATTAAACGTTCATGATATGTTAAAGTTTCCCCAACTAGGGTGTCGTTAGGAGCATATACAGCAAGACAAGAATTAGCTGGATTTTCGAGATCCCAAAATCGAATTCTTTGGTCTGTACCACCTGCAAGAAGGAAACCATTGCGATCTATACAACCTCCTTGCATCGCACATACGCCGTGATTAGTTACCTAGAAATTATATTATATATTCAACAACCTTACTTTAAGTACATGTATGTTGTAAACAGAGTAATAGTAGTGATGAAAGAAAATTATGATACTTTTTAAACGGAAGTTAACGTTCTTAAGATGCATATAAGAACTTATTTAGAAAGTCATAAACAAAACCATAATCATATTCATAGCCTACCGTTTGCGATCTATATAATCAAGATAAATCTTGATACTTTTTATTTATAATTTTATTCTGAATGGAACTGCGTAACAAAATATTAGGCATTGCATTAAAAACAAGCGAGTTTCTCAAAAGTGAAGTTTTTAAAATTTCTGATTTTATTTTGAACACCCTATATAGTATTTTAGTTCTATTCAAGCATGCCCATCCACTTTCTTTTGGTCCATTGTGATGACTTACACTCCATTAGTCTAGGAAATTTGACATTTTATTTATAGGGGAATGTTATTTCCATGAAGTTTTTCCAATGACCGGAAAATCAAAATGAATATAAAATAAATGCCCTGAACTCTCTCGTGACCCTACAGTACTAATTAGTAATAAGGTTGATAAATCGTTCAGTCTTTGTATATAAATAACATCACGAAGGATATCACAAATTTGCAATATCATGTTTACATTTTTAATATTGCCAATAAAATGTAAATATTATTATTGAATTAAATGTAAAGGCTGACTTTGTATGTCAAGGTTTGCAGGATACTTATTTAAGTAAGTTATGTCTTACTACCACATGCTGATTTCCTGTATTACAAAAGGAATAACAAACAAAATTTTTACAAGAATTCATATGTCTTTTTCACTAGGTTAACTTACATCAGTTTTAGACAACGGCGGTGCTCTGCTCGCCCATAATACTTTCTCACGAAATCCAGTCTCTAAGTTCCACATAGATATTTCGTTATTTCCTTGAATACTAGAAAGGATCCAAGAGTGTTTAGTTGGATGACTAATTACCTTCCTAATTCTTTCACCTGAAATATGTAACTCATATATGTAATTGAATTTAAATAATATTCGAATAGAGTCTAACTCTAATTTCTTCTAGGTCTACGTAATTATGGGGAAAAATATCAAATATTGAATTAAAGTAAACAAACCTGAAGGATGTACAATACTTGCAATGGGTAACTGAAATCTTAGGTCCCAAGCGATATGGTGACCACTACTAGTACCTAACGTTAACCAACTCTGATGCGAATCTAGACAAAAGCTCGTTATAATCCCATGTTTTAAACCGTTTTCTAATCTCCATGCTTCACCGGGCGCACGCATATCCCATCCAACTAATGTACCGTATAGTGTTGCATAAACAAGAACGCTTTGTGGTCCAGAATCCAGATATTGTACATCAACAGCACAACCGTCTTGGTCAACATTTAATTGTCGTGTTTGTACAAGTGTCATTCTGAAATATTATAAATCAAAGAATTAGATTATCCATAATTGAAATTTCTAATTTGTACCGGCTACTTGTCGGGTCCATTCTTAATACTAAAATAGAACCATCATTTACAGCTGCTGACAACGATTGCGCATTTTCACAGACTGCTAATCCAGCAACACTTATATTCCCAGGTATTCGATAGCTTTGTTTTGATCTATTCGCTATATTCTTTCCTTCCATTTTCGAACAGTCCCATATTCTGACAAATCCGTCAATAGATGCGCTTGCAAAAAATGATGTCTTAGGTAAATGACATAGTTTAGTAATGGGAGCTTTATGTTCGTGTAAATGAGCAACCAATGAACCTTTTACGCGCCAGCCTGGGGGTGGCAATTGTGGTTGCCAAGCAGCTTGTTCGGCCCATTCTCGACTTCTAAAATTTAAAAGAAAGTAAAAAATAGAATATGTTCTAAAAATAATATACTAAATATACCTAATTGCTTCTAAATAATGTTCTTGCTGCCTAACAATTAACTTCCGTAATTCCGCATTACAATGAGCAGTCCTGTCTGTAAATTTTTTAAATAATTATCGATGTTATAAGTATATTATTGAAGAGTATACATTGTATATATGATCTTTCATGCATGCTATAATTTGTAGAGGGTTCGTTACCACCAAAATGTGCATGTGATTCACTAACAGGTGAAGGAGGTTTACTCATTATTTGTCGTAAGGGAACTCCAGAATCGGATTGTCGACTGGAAGTATCAGAACTATATTTTTAATGTTATAAATCGCTCGTATTTATTAAATTTCTTACCTGGTTTGTGATAGAAAAGCATTTTTACTACTCCTAACTTCCAGATTGTAGCAACAATTTCGTACATTAGTATCTGAAGAATTAATTTCTATTCTACCATCATTTGGTTTATATTTAGCTTCAATAGAACTTTTATGTTTATGTATTTTGCGTAATATGGGATCCATTGCGATTAAATGATCTTCAATTGTTGGTGTCATCCCAATTTCTTCCAGTCTGTGAGTCAGCTTCAAGTTGACAAAGTATAAGCTATACGCAGTAGTTTTAAAATGACCTATATTACCTTCTTTAACGAATTCGTTATATCTAAATACATATCAAACGTTGGTATTGGTTTCCCCGATTCTATTATATCACGAGCAGATTTCCTTTTTTCAAATTGTCTAAAAACGCGTTAATCTCCGGATATCGTACAACATTATCATACACCTGTCTTGGAATCGGACTAACTAGAGATTCTAACACCAATTCGGGCCTACAAAGTTATTAGTTCTCATCTACAGCTTTTAGGCACACAACATAAATTACGTACTTGTCTATCTGTATTAAAGAATACTGCATATAAGGACTTAGTATTGACATAAGTTTGCTTTGAACGTCAAGGATCGATAGACTTTTAGCTGCTGCAGATACAAAACCAGCTGTTGCTTGCCTTATCCACAAGCTAGGATGTACTAGTAAACTTGAACAATTACCAATTAAGTCGCATAATGTTAGCTTTGTAATTAAACCAAGTTCAGTAAGTGATGACATGGCATTTATTGCTTTAGCCGTAACGAATTCTGAACTGTCGGTTAAACCCTGAGGGAAAATAAATGCATTTATTTATTATCTAATAGTTTACACCACAGTCAAAAAATTTATCAAAATATTTAGCAAAGACATAATGACGGTAATCTACGTAACACTGTAGCTGATTATGCAGAAAGAAAAAGCCTTGCTCAAAAATCTTGAAGTGCTGTTCATTTAATTCTTTTGCATCTATTTTTTTAAATAAAATTTTGTGTAAGGATGAACACAGATTCTCTATCTCTATATGCGATTTGACATATTTTTTTCATTATTCGGCATGTCTATAATTACTGAAGGACATTTTTAGCGATTAAATACGACAAAGTAGATTGCAAAACCTGGGCAAATGTCCACAAGTAATTTTATAGTACGGTAATTAAAAATATTTTGTTATGCATGTCACTAATTAATAAATAAGGTATAAAGTACCTTAGATACACTGTTGGAAAAAAAAGTGACGAGTACGCCCTGTATATGTAATCTGAATGCGTAAAGGTACATGCATAATTTTAGCGGTGCATAAAGGTTCAAGCAGTGCATCCAATCACGCCATATCCACCACCAGTAGGGTATTATGTTATAATAATGTATAATGTTATTAGTTTTGAAAAACATAAAAGTAACTAGACCATATTGTGTTTGTAGAACTAAATTATTACATAAAAAAAAAACCTTTCTTACCTGCAAAAGTAAAGGAGTTAATATCACAGAACAATGCCAACCCAAATAAGCCGCAACACCAACTATACAGTCAAAGAAAGTTCCTCTTAATTCCTTATCATCTTTATCATTCAAAAATGTTATCATATGAGAGAGCAAAATGTCGTTAGCTGAAAGGAAAAGTATATTTATTATTAATAAATTATTAATCTATGGTATAAGTAAGCGACGAATTCCTCCAGTACCTTTTTGCTTTCCGAAAAATACACACAATTTTGTTATCCCACTTTCCATTAGTGTTTGTTTAACTAGACTTTGTTGATCAGACAGTAATAAACTAACAGTTTGTTTGACCATTTCGTGAAGGACTTGTAGTTCAGTTTCATAATTAATCCGAGGAGTATTAGCCTTATTAGACGATTTATCATACCAATCAGTTTGAGTCTGTTCCAAATATCTTAAAGCAATTTCAGCCAAAGTTGCTATATTTTTGGCGTACGCTGCTCTCACACACGCACTTGAGTCTGATGCAAGATAGGCTAAACCAGGTAAAATGTATTCAGGAAATATGTTTGCGTCAGATCTAGGAACTTTTTTAACAAAACTCAAACACATAGTTATTGTATTAATAGCAGCCACTTTAATTCTAGAATTTGGATCTTTGGCTAAATACAGCTATAACAATGGAAATTACTAATGAATAAAGACAATTAAAAACTGAAAGTTCTTACTATATACGGCAGTATTCTATCAAGGATAGTTTCTTCATTTGCTTGTCTAGCAAGTTTTAATAATATTTCTAGACTATGTAGCTTTGAGGAACAATCGTGAAGACCACGTATACATGAAGTTACAAGTGATACAATTATTACTAAACCATCACTTTGCTTATTGGCATCGTCCTCGCCTAAGTCGCTCTCCTTTTCAATATTGTCTTCTGTGTTTTCCGAAGAGCTGTTTGGTGAGAATATATTTAAGATGCTTTCAATATCGTTTCTTAAGCGAGATATTTTTTCATCTGGCGATAATATCGGGCTAGCAGAAAACCCTAAGATGTATGGTTGCAAGAACATATAAAAGTAATTTGGAAACAGTCTTCCTTTCTCTTGTGAAAGATATGTTTCTGCTGATTGTCTTTGAGATGGATCTCTATCTATCATGTTTGCTAATAAACGCCTTAAATTATGGTCCTCAATCTTATCGAGGTGTTTTTGAGGTGTGTATTCGCCTGTTCGATATTCTAGTAAATGTGAATATTCAAATGGTGGATGTCCTTCATTCCATAGTTCCAATAGAGCGCAACTAAAAAAATGAAAATTTTTAAATTGCACTTCTATTTATTATCATGGCCTTAACAGTAAGTAAACCGCAAAGTCAAAAAAAAATAATTGTACATGGTTGCAACCTAAAGTAGCAAGTAATATAGATGATAATGGTTTAGTGAAATACAGATACGAAAATTTATTTAAAACGGTAAGCAGTGCCTTTTTTTGTTATAGTTATTGATTTTATAGATTTGATGTTAATGCCTGAACCTCAATGAATTTGCAATGTGTTGGAAATTGTTAGGATATCACGAGCGCATGAGCACGAAATTAATTACAGCGAGATTTTATATCGGAGGACGATCTCCGATAGAACGTTGATTTCTGTTGCGCACCTAGAACAGGATCATCGGTCTAATGTACCAGCTGACGGCAATTTTTCTAAGACACAGTGACACCATCATCATTCATCCTTTGGTGTGGGTATAAGATTATGTTCAACAACAAATAATGCTACCTTCTCAGACTCACAGCCGCAAATGTTCACAATCTGAACGAGCTCTTGAAAAGAATCAATCGAGAATTCTTCGAGAAAACAGTGCCGAACAGCCGCTAGGAGGCCACAACTGGCAATGCCTAAGAACTACCAGGTCACTGGGGGTGTGAGAGCAACGAAACTGCCAATGGTCTTGCAGAGCCCTTCAATGGCCTGACCAAAAATTCATTTTTAGCAGTGGAAAAATGAAAAAATATCTCGCTCTAGACCAACACTTTAAAACTAAGACAATCAGAAAAGTTTACGACTTTTTTAGCCAACAAGACGAAATCTCTGCTGAAGCTCAATAGAAGAGACCTTAGTACCATCACGGCTTTACTCACTGACCACGGCACTCTGTGGTATCACCTGAAGAAGATGGGCAAGGTGGACTGTGATAAATGCCGATTTTGTTAGGAGCATAGTGAAATGACGAAACACATTATATGTAATTACGAGGCGGTGGCCCGGCAAGAGCACTCCTAGCTCGATCAGGCGCAAGTAGAATCCAGTTATTTTAATTTGGAATAAACCTGGGAAAAATCAGAAGTTGCGATCCTACCATGAGAAAATGTATTCTTAAGTTACACAACAGAAAATGGTCGTATTTCATACTGTCAACCACTATAAGTTATACAATACTACAAAAAATATAACAAGAAAACAGAAACCCAGAAAAACCACTGCTAAGACTGCCGTAAGACTTGTACGCTTACCAAAGAAAAATCGTCGACTGAGATCTAACGCAATAAGGCGAGGGATATTTGGAGAAGCTGGTTCTGGGCTGTCAGCAAGAACTATTAGACGTCGTTTATTTGAAGCGCAATTGTTCATGAAACGAAGATTAACCAAGGCATGTACTGTGGTCCGGCTAAAAAGCGTTTGGTTAACAAGCATGGAGGTGGTTCCATAACGGTTTGGGGTTACATGTTTTGGCACGGAGTTGGTCCAATTTACAGAATCCAAGGCATTATGGACCAGCACATGTATATGAACATTTTAGAAACCCTGATGCTGCCTTATACGGAGGAGAATTTGCCAGTTGTTTGGAAATTCCAACACTACTATGATCCAAAGCACACCACGCGTAGAGTAAAAAATTGGCTACATCAGAATACAGTCACATTTCTGACCTGGCCCTCATGCAGTCCGGACCTGAACCCTATCGAAAACTTATGAAACGATCTCGAAAGGATTGTGCGACAAAAAGACATAAGAAATTTAGATGGTCTGTTTGAGCAAGTAGTGCAGAGTATTCCCCAAGAACGTTGTGCCCGTCTCGTTGAATCTATGGGTTGAAGATGTGCTGAAGTTTTGCAAAATAAAGAGTTTCCCATAAAATATTAACAATTAGGTGTAACAGTGACTGTTTTTAAGGTATATGATATAGTTTTTAAATACACTATCCGTCGTTCTTAATTAAATGTCCAGCATGAATTGCTCTGTTTCTATATAAAATGTTATCTATGGAATACATTAAATATTTTATTTTGTTTGTGAATGTATTTCTACATCAACAAGATATTTGGCACTTAATTATTTAATGTATAAGAAGTAAAAATGAAAAATATCCCAAAAATCTAATGTTCCTAATAATATGACCACCACTGTATTAATAAACAAAATTGAAAAATTTTAAAAATGTAGACAACAGATAATAAAAACTTACCCGGCAGAAAATATATCCATTGCAGGTGTTAGCTCACTCGAGTTACATTGAGTTTCATTAAAAATACAATTCTGCTCAAGCGTAATTGATTTCATAAATCGTTCAGGTGCTGTATAACATACTCGCCTACGTGAAGTATCAAAAAATATGAGTAATCTGCAGGATTATCTTCAGGAAGAAATGTTGGCTTAAAAGACGCAAAATCTACTAGTAAAACCCAATTCCAAGAAGTTACTGTAATATTTTCTAATTTAATATCACCATGACAGACTCCAACTTTATGGCATTGATTTAAAGCATATAGTACTTGAAATGTTATCCATCTTTTCTCTACATTAGTTAAAAATGGTCGTGTACTTATTCTGTCATACAAGCTATATTTAACATATTCTCGCATTATCAATCCAGCTTTTTCTGATATAACAATTTTTTGAAATGGAAGACAGTTGATGGCTGTTGATAATTTGCTTTTTGATTTCCTCCAAACGCTCTTTTATATGGTGATAATGGTAATGACGGGTCATGTATTGCAAATATTTTAACAACGATTAGTCCTTCTTGTGATTCTGCACGTGCAACTTTCAGAAATCTTGTACTGCCCAAACTAAAAATTAAATTATTAGTATGATATTTTTTGTGGTATAAAACATTACTTTGTATCAAATTTTAATTCATTATGATCAGTTAAATAATGTTCAACTGGGAATATTTGTGATGGAGCAATACCAACAAGTTGATTCCCCATTTTTAACGATTAGATATAATGCTTAGTAATTAAACAGTGGTCACTACATGTCCAATAATTCGAAGTAAAAAAATTACAATACAAAAACATCAAACTAAGAATCAGCTGTTTACTTTTATTTGTAATTTATTTTGACATTGCAGAAAGTGACAGCCAGTGTTGTTAACCATGATGGACCAGTGTCGCCAATAGTTAGTTTCTTCATATTACTAGAAAGTTGCTATAACCATGCTACCATAACGCAAAACGAACTAAAATGATGGTGATTTTATTATTGGATTAACATTATAAGTATATTTAAATAAAAAGTACTATATTTAAAAATGTCATCTTATTTTGATTTGTATTTTTTTTAAGCGTGGTGGGTGTTTAGTTGCAATAATTTTAAGCTGCATCTCTTATTTAACCACCACGCAACTCTCGCGGTGGAGTTTTTGCGCGCTCAAGGGATCGCCGCACTCGTCTGTTTTAATATTAACACATATGTACGCTCTATTCACTCGTACTCATTGGATCGCTATTCCTAGATAACTGCTCGGCTAATCTGTATAGTTCATTTAAATACAGTGAAACTTCCCATAGGCGGACATCGTTCGTTCCGACAATATTGCCCGGTTAAGAGAAGTGTCCGTTTATTAGAAAAAAAAGTAAAAACTAAAAACCTAAACTTTCATTTAAACACAGTAAATACAGGCATATTCGTATTCCCAGCTTGCACAAACCATTAATATGTTAATCGATCTATTCGACGGCCTTCAGTTTAAAAAAATCTCCTTTTAATTTCACTATTGTCATTTGTTTGCCAGTTTTAGATATTCATCTTTTCTTATTATTTTCGCGGCTTGTGTTTTACCAATATTACATTTTCTGGCTAATTCAAGTGAACTGAGCTTGTTTTTATTATTATATTATATGATCGCAATCTTTTGTTTCAGCGTTAAAGTATTCCTTTTTTTCGATATTTAATTCTAAAATTAATAAAATACATACATAGTTCATATGAATTATGCCTAAAAAAAAGTTACTATTTTCTACAGAGAACGTAACAAATGTACCCACTCAGATGACGGTAATTTGCGAACTAAACAAATATCTATACTATTCAAATATCATCGACGAAGGCAGGGGATTTACCGGAGAGAATTATTATGTCTCGCGTCCGTTTAAGGGAAAATTTGTGGTCAAAAAGCAGCTAAATAACTGTCCGCGCCCGTTCAAGAGAGTGTTCGCACAAGAGAAACCAATTTATTAGGAATTTCCTACTTATAAATTCGGGATTGGATAAAATGTCCGGTTAAGGGAAGTGCCCGGCTAATAGAAGTGTCAGTTAAGGGAAGTTTCACTGTAAATACATTGTCTGAGTTGAGCTGGACTTCAATTTTTATTTATTTTTAAATATACGATATCGTCGGACTTCAAATAGATCGTAGTCTCCAATTCTTCACTACATTATCTACACCTTGCAGGTCATCAGTCTGTAATAATGAGAAAACTGGTAATCAAATTTTTAGCAAACTATATAAATAATTTTGAAGAAAAGATTTTGAAGTATTGTGTTGTTTACAGAAAATGTTGAAAGTTTGCTATCACATTCTACACACGGCTATGCTCGACCAATCCTCGAATGACAATACATATGATGTAAAATGTTTAGTTGTCTAGTTTAGTAGTAATTTGAGCGCCAATATGTGCTGTGGTTTCATAGATTTTTCAAATGTTTGCTTCGTTTTCAGTTGCAATATAGTTTGTTTGTCAAGTTC
This sequence comes from Holotrichia oblita, assembly GCA_023690525.1. Lineage (NCBI taxonomy): Eukaryota > Metazoa > Arthropoda > Insecta > Coleoptera > Scarabaeidae > Holotrichia > Holotrichia oblita. The sequence goes on from CM043019.1 coordinate 106,420,859, forward strand.
TCTCTGAAAGACCCTACATAAATATGGAAGTATGGCAACATGATTCAATGTATCCAACTATATTCCAATTTAATAGTGCAAAATTTCTTGTTATACATGTCCAACTGTTATAAAAATTTTCTTTTTATGAATATTTTCTTCTGAATTCAATAAAGTACGCCAATTTACTTAAAAATAAATATAATAAATATATACAAAATTACATAAAAGACATATCACAATGAACATGAAAACATTGCAATCGCAGGATCGACAGTTTCATAAGTTATTAGAACATCACGAAATTTATCCAATAATTGCAATAGTTGACTTCTACGCAAATTTTCAAGGTACATAATCTCCTCTATATGATGATCACCCGTAAAATACTTCTTTCTACACAGCCTTGCAAATAATGTTAGATCTTCTCTGTTATTAGAAGATTGTATCTGCAATTAAAAATAGTTGATAGATACAATACAATGTTTCTGTTTGATTCCACTACCTTGAAAATTGCATTTCTTTCTTCTTCAGGGAAATCTAACAACAACTCTTCTTGATACTCTGGTTTGTCTTCATCTATAGAGGTGAAACTAAGACTTTCCAAACTAAAATACAAAAGTATATTAGAGATGTTTGCAATATAAATTATCAATTCCATACTTTCCATCTTTATGATTCAAATCAACGTCAATATAAGGTTCTGGAGTACCTGATATGTTTGATAAACCACTCTCTGATTCTGTTCGAGAATTTACTGTGTTACCAGAACTAAACGTTGACGTAGAGATAGTACTTTTCGATGTAGGATTAACAGTTTTTGTTTCAGTCCCACTGAAATATGTGTATTTGTTATATTACAATGACTTTTATATCGAATTTTTACCTGGAAGACTTCTTAAATCCATGTTCTAATGGTATGTATTGTATGTACGTATGTAACTGTAATAATAAATGGTGCTGTAACATCCATATGATCATTTGTACAAGTTGATTTTGTTGCGACGGATGACATAATGGATTACATTTCTGACCTAATGACGTTGGTAGAGAAAATTCACTTATTGTTTGAATTAAATTGCTCTCTGGAAATAACTCATTAAACTTATCAACTAGAGGAGAATTTATTGAAAGTGGTGCATCATATGCTATGACATATTTATTTGTTGAGCATACAGGGAATATTACTGTAGCTTTTGCCCAATACACTAAGTGCGCTGTTAATTGGTATACCTAAAATAGTAAACTGACGTTTAAAAATATCGATTTTATAAAATACTTAAGATCAACTTTATGAAATACGTACATGAACTAATGTTAAATCAGCATCTGCCGCTAATGTCTGCAAGTTTTTCAATGGTGAGTATTGACTGAGAAGTCTTATTAAAGATGGCGAACCATCTAGGGGTGAGAAACTGTGGATTTTCTGCACTGGACAGAGAAGTAATAGACTATGGTACGGTTTTAAGGACATTAAGCACCTATCAATGTCTTCAGGTTCAATAACTTTTCCTTGAAGATGCCATTGGTGCACTTTTTGCGGTAAGCAGAATGTAAGCGGAATCCATTTGTTAATTCTAATACTCACTAAACCTAAATAAAAGTGATTGCGTTAATTTTGGCAGTTATTGTAATAGACAATAGTTATTAGTTGTGATGTATTGAACGTTTTTTTAGACTCTTCGGTGAAGAATTTTGAAGATATTATGTATTAAGTTTATTTTTGAGATTAATGTGTATTTAAAAATATGTACAGAGGAAAAAGAAGATATGAAATTTGAAATGAACATCAGGAAATATAACAGTGATAGTCAACAGTAAAAATGGTGACAATACATACACCGTAGAACGGGGCTATTTGAGAAATACGGGGCTATTTGGGAATTTACAGAAAAATTTTTGATGCAACTGCAATCCATAACTGTTAGTCTGGTTGCAAAACCGTGTTCGCCACGTGCTAGGTACATGTTTATAGCACAGTATATATTCAAGCAGTAGTTGCACTCCTCGAAAATTGTGATACAAAACGGTAACTCGCGCATTGCATTGCGCAATGTCGCATAATGGCAAAATTTGGAATTAGGATTGTTTACACTTATCTGCATCTGCATTTATCGTTTGAATAACCTATAAAAGTATATGTGTTGTCGTGTTAGAGAATTCGATGTACTGTATTGCTAACTCAGATTCAAAAATTTGCCGCTTTTATCATTATTAATTTTTCAATCTGCCACAATGCGACATTGCGCATTGCAATGCGCACAAAGGTGCCGACACGAAGTGAAACTACTGCTTGAATATATACTGTTTTTATAGTGTATATCTACGTAGTCAGAACGTGGATGCACCTGAATGCAGTAAGTGGGCAGCCGTTCGTTTGCGAGTAGTAAAATTCGCTTTTCATGAAGGTTTCAAACTTTCAGTGGTGCATTTATGTAGGTGAGTTCTACATATATTATACTTTGGTACCAAATTATTATGATATTTAGGCAGCTAACTCCAAGTCACATTATGCGAAATTATTGCGTGGTTTTATAGCTGAAGTATAAACGAAGGGCGGGGCTATTTGGCACCACGATGCGGGGCTTTTTGGGATTTAAATAATACGTTTTTCTACTCGTTTTTATACATGAAATTTGGTTGGAATTATGATTGCTAGATATAATCCTAATTTAATTAGTGTTTATTTAAATATTAGTACCAATTAGACTTTGCTTGTTATAGAGAAATTATGGTTCGTAACTATAAAAAAACATACTGCAGCGTAAGAAATGGAAAAAATTTTAGTCCATACAAGAGCTATTCCAATGAACAACTTCAAAAGGCTATATGTGCAGTCCAGAATAGCCGGTGCTCAATTATGCAAGCTTCTAAAGAATTTTGTGTGCCGAAATCAACCATTGGGAGAAAAATAAAACACCGTAGTTTATACACACAGCCTGGCCATCCACCCCTTTTTTCCTCCGAGGAAGAAAAGATATTTGTCTAACATCTCAATCTTGTTACTACGTGGGGCTACCCTTTTGATACCACAGATCTTCGAATAATTGCGAAGGCATATCTTGATAAAATAGGGCGCAATGTGCGAGAATTGCCAAATAATTTACCAGGACGTGACTGGTGTACAAATTTTCTTAAACGCCAAAAGGATAAACTTTCACATCGTCTGTCGGCTAACATATCTGTCAAACGTGCAGCTCTCACTCAGGAAGTAATCGAAAATTTTTTTGTAAACGCTCGACAAACTCTAGAAAATGTATCTCCCGAATGTCTTGTCAATTATGACGAGACTAATTTAACAGATAACCCCGGAGCCAAGAAATTTATATTTAAGCGGGGCTGCCACTATCCCGAAAGGGTAATTAATTCTACCAAAACATCTGTAAGCATAATGTATGCGGGATCTGCTGATGGTCAGCTGTTAAATCCTTACGTTGTTTATAAAGGTAACCACCTATGGGACACCTGGACAAAAGGTGGCCCAGAAGGAACAAGGTATAACAGAACACGAAGTGGATGGTTCGATATTATGTGCTTTGAAGATTGGTTTCTTACGGTAGTTGTCCCATACTTTAAGCATAAGGAAGGGCCCAAAGTATTAGTGGGTGACAATTTGTCCTCGCATTTTTCTAAAAAAATTCTAGATGCCTGTAGTGAAATGAACATTTCTTTTCTATGTTTGCCTCAAAATGCTACGCATATTATGCAGCCTTTAGACGTAGCATTTTATGCTCCGTTAAAAAGATATTGGAGAGGGATTCTAACAAACTGGAAAAAATAGGAAGGACGAAAACAATCTGTTTTATCTAAAGACGCATTTCAAGACTTCTTACAAAATTGCATGAGAAATTAATGGACAACGATAAAGGAAAGCAGAATATTATTTCTGGATTTAACAAAACAGGTTTGTACCCTCTTGACCCATCTCGTCCTAAAGGAAGATTGCCTTCTCATGAAAATAAAGACGAATTACAGAATGCTAGTGTTATTTCTGATGTTGTGGTTGAATTGTTGACCCAGATGAGGCAAGGAGATGCACAAACAGCTAGCAAACAAAGTAGACGCAAAAAGCTACATGTGGAACCAGGTAAAAGCATATCTGCCCAAGACTTGGCAGACGTGAATCAACCTTCCACATCATACCACAAAAAAAAGACTTTAAGAAACAAGAAACAGACTTCACCAATGTCAAGTTCAGATGACAGCAATGGCGAAGAACCGAGTGATAATGAGTCTGATGAAGAAGTACTCGAATCAGATTCCACGGATTATCGTGTAGAAGAAGAATCTTCGTCAGCTGTTCTAGAAAATCCAGAAACTTTTGCAGAAGGCGATTGGATATTAATCCGATATGAAACTGCACCAAAAGGAAAACTACATCAGTCCTTTTACATTGGCAAAATAACTGCAGTTGTAGATAATCCACACTCTTACAATGTTACATGCTTAAGAAAGATTGGACGAAAGCTTGAAAATTTACGGAAAGGTTTTATGAACCTACCCCTTGAAGACGAAGACTGCATTACTGTGGACATGATTGTCAAAAGATTGAAACCTCCAATGAAGGTTGGAACAGAACGGCGCTATTTTTGGCAATTTTGTGAAGATTTTTCTGGTAAAAATATTAATGTCCAATAAAGATAGGATTTAACACCCTTTATTATATTTTTAGAGTTTGTTTTTCAGTTTATAATGGTTATCATGTTGTATTTTTCAATAAAAAATATATATTTTGGAGTTTTTGCTTTTTTAAAAATGTTAATTTATTTACTAAGTAGCCCCTCTTGCGGAGTTATTTGAATCTAATTACATTTCAAATGCTTTCCCAAATAACCCCAACCTATAAGGCAATTTGGGAAAGCCTTTTAAAAAAATATATATCACGTATTTTTGAATTTTTGACAAAAAATACAGTCTAGTAGCTAGCACACGAAAGTATTGGGAAATTCCTTTACAGCGCCTCAGAATTTTAAAAAATTTCTCATTTTTGTCTCGAATTATATCAAAGAAGAAGGTATAGAAGGTATCTACGAACATTTTGGGAGCATTATAACGGAGAAAGAAAGACAAATCAATATATTGCTCAACAAACAAAAAACCAACATTATTATTATTATTATTACATGCACATACATCTCATTAGTACATACAGATGATAACACGTTAATGAATATAGTACACACAATTTGATTTTGTTGTTGTGGTTTCTTTGCTTTTTTTTCATCACTGACATCTTGTGACATTCTTATTTCCTAAATTTGCTTTTAAATGTAAACAATATTTTCGTCCGTTTGTAAATATATTCAGTATATGTTTGGAAATAGTCTTTTTCTGTGTGTATACCGGGTGTCTGAGGTCATACAGAATGGCCACTATTTTTTTACAGGATTATTTGAATAAAATTTGGGATATGCCAGGTCAACTGTATTATTTTTAAATATCAAAACATAAATGCCATCAACGCTAGTTTTCAAGGTTGCCAAAATTGAGGCTTCTTATATTTCACTTGCTATGTCTAGAGTATGTGCCCCGATTGAGTTACAAAGAAGATTTTCAGAAAAATGTCACATTAATTTTTCTTGTCTTCCAATTCTAATCCAACATTAATTTGTGTATAGGTACTGCGTGTCACAAACAAATTGGTTTTTATCTGTTTTCAGCAGGATAAAAGATAACCTTGAATGTTGAAATTGACAATTTCCTATGGCACGCAGTAGCTACAGGCAAACTAACGTTGGATTTTAGAGTTTGAAGAGAAGAAAAACCTATTATAAAGTGATTTTTCAAAAAAATTAAAAATGATTTTTTCCCCTCTCTTAGTAACTAAACCGGGGGACATCCTGTATAGTGCTATAACTATTCTAGAATTATTGTATAGAAAGTACTAAAGAGACTTGGAAAAATATGAATGTTTCGTTGTTTTGTTTTTCGTGTCGATTATTTTGCTATTAAGTTCGGTTTCACAATTTTCAGGACAAGATCTTTTTTAAACTAGAACTTCATAGTAACTCGCTGTGTGAAGAGATGTTTTTGACGCGTTCTAATGATAAATACTTCACGTCCGACTAAATTATTTTAATAAATTAATAAAACCGTAGCAGTACTTATGTATTCATAGATAATAGTAACATTATTGCAATAACAACTAGCAATAGTCGTTTTTAAAACATTTGGTAAAATGATTTTAAATATCAACTCTTTGTACCAATATGTTCTGGCGCTGTACAGTTAGTAATCGTATGTCTTTTTGTTTGTATTCCGGTTTATTTTAAAGTTTTCATACTTTAAGGTTTAAGATTTATTATTGAATAAGATGACTTTCGCTGATAAATATTCACATGAAGTTTTATTATCGCCTTGATAATGACAGCATTGCTCTTGAAACGCGTCGGTGTTTTAGTTAAAACTTGTTTGGTGTTTAGTGGGTTAAAGTGTTTAGTGTTCTGATGCGCAGGTTATATTTCTAAAAGAATATCTCATAGTGTTTTCCTATCAGCACGTTACTGGGCGCAGATACTGCAATTGGGCACATATTTAGAAAATGTATCACTCAGTCAGCAAAGAGCGCTATGCCATTAAGACAATGAAACGCCACCACATAATGGTGTATAAGTAGTCATATAAAAAAAGTACCGTAAAACGAGGTGACTTTGTGACAGCACCACACTCCTTTGGAAAAGTGGTTCTTACATCTCTGTTTATTATTTTATTGTAGCAATCTCTCGCACACGCATCGGTAAATCACGTAGGTATTATGTATCGCGGTCGTTCTGCATTTTTTTACAACACACATATTTTCTTAAGGTACACTTGCTTGCAATAAAATTGCGTACGCTTTATTATACCTATGTAATTTGGATGTAATCTGTCATCTATAATTTGTTACATTTTGTTATAGATAGTTGTCAAGCCATCTCTCTGCTATGGTATATTAAACATGTAACATATATTATACTGTCAAGTTGACATTTTTAACCTTATTTTGAAAAGTACATTTCAATACATGGAAAACACATGAAAAGGCATAGGACGTGTACGCAGATGTATTGCAAGCGACTGTAGATATGCAATTTTTACTTTATCAGAAAGTTGCAATACTTTGTCTTGTGTAACTTGAACCGTTTGTTTTATCTATTTTTGCATATGACAGTGTTATAGTATGATCTATTAAGAAGCAGTGAGCTGGCAGTAAGTGCCATCACCTCTCTGTTCTTCTTAAAAATAAAGTACTTATGCTCTACGAAATAAAATGTCAACAAATATCGAGGTGAGATTGTGACACTTTTTGGTACTAATAGGGGTGAGATTTTTTAATGTAATTATTCGGTGCATATTTTAGAAATGCCACGGAAGTATAACGGGCTATCGGGGAGTGGCCCCTATAAAAACTATACATCTGAATCATTAGAAAAAGCTTTAAGTAAAATTAGAAAAAAAGGAATCCTCCAAGAAACGCAAGAAAAGGAAGATACTTAGAAGTAATAAAGATCTGTCCGATGTGCTTCATAATTTCGATTTTGCTTAGGTATGGAATACATCGCAATACTTTGTATTTAAAACGTAATTTACTTCTTACATTTTCTATAAATAATAATAATAATAATAATTTATTATGGTGTCAAAACGATACATACATATATACACATACAAAAGTATTATTTGGAAATAATAATGAAAACTAATTTTTATTATTTGGATTGACTTTGTGACATATTGATGATTCAGTTAGGAGGTGATTTTGTGATAAATTTGGAGCCTGGCATATATTTACGTGGTTATAATGTTCCAAAATCTCCTCACAGAAAGGTGACATTGTGTTCTAGTGAAAGCCCAATGCTGTCACAAAGTCACCCCGAGCGATGGGGTGAATGTGTGAGAAGTATACATCAAAATTCTGGCTAAACTACTATTGTTTTTTGTTTCACATCGTCATTATTTAGTAGCTAAATGATGTGACTACTTCATATTATTTTTGCGCGATTGGTTGTTTTTATCAGTTTACCGTGTCTGTTTCCACGACAGTAAGGTGCTATTACTGGTTGTTATGTGTAACAAAACGGTAAGTAATTTACTTACCGTTCACTGAACGGTAAGTGAATTAAACAGAACCACAAAACAGAACTACGAACGACAGCATCAAAAACACAATTTGACTTGTTTGGAGCAAAATCATAGAATCCATGGAACAGCCATCCAACGCTTTCAGTTCCAATCTTCCTGATTTTCACAAATTTATTTATATAGATTATTATTATTATTCTAGAGATTCCAATCACGCAAAAAACTTTATAAGGATGTCGAACGTTAAAACATCCCTTACCGTTCTTCATACTTAATATGCTATACTCGACCTTCCAGCTATAAAACTAGAACTGAAAAAATTATTAAAAGTGTCAAATCTGTCACAAAGTCCCTGGTTTTCCGGTACATCAATGGTCAATGACTATCTACTATAACTTACAAAAGCGAGAGCGAAAGAATAGATCCTTCAATGTTATTTTCAATTTTAGGACATGAAGTAATCCATGCTGTAATCAGGATGGGCACATTTTGAATATATTATTCTGTAAATACTTTTTCCTTATTTTGTACTTTTTACATTTTGTAATTTAAATCGTAGCTCAATGTTACAAATGAAAATTTTAGAACAATGCCTATTTGTTAATGTACTTTATTACATTATATGTATAAAAAAATATGTTAAACTGGTCTTTGTGGCGTTATAGTAGGCATAGAAAACATCTGCCTAGAATAAAGCTAACGTGGCTGTGGCACTCAGACTAAAAAATATAAATCCAAAATTTTGATCACCATGGAAAACAAATTTGATAAACAGTGTTTACTTAAAAAATTCAACAGAATCAAAAAATGCAAAAGTATAGAAGGTGTTTTATTTAAAATATCAAATTTGATGGAATTTTCAATAAAATTGGAAATGTTAGAAAAACTTTAAAAGTAAAATATTCCAAATATAGACCTACCTCAATATTTATTCAAATAGTACTGTAAATATCATTCATTAGATTGTTTGCAAGCAGCTTGCCAACAATGCCAACAGTTCTAAGTATATTGAACATAATAGATCACAAGGACACTCACCTGTACTACATAAATCATCGTACATTTTCTTGATATTCTGTGCGAGTATGCATTTTTCCAATATTACTTTAAATGACATATCTGTATTATTCGCATATCCATCATCATGAGCAGTTGTCATAGTTAATGTTTGCTCTGAAATAAATCCACATCTTTGCTCTTCATGTTTCAAAACAATACCCATTCGTTTACTTAAATCGTGATAGCATTTTACTAAAACATATACATGCATAAGTTCTGTAAGGGAACAATGTTAACAATGTTTACCTACTGAATGACTTGCAACTGCCTGTAATGCAAAAACAATATTTATCAATAGCAATCCTGATTCATCTTGAGTTTTATTCCGCCTTTGTAATAATGTAGGATGGCTAACAAATCGCACATCATTAACTTTTAATTCAAATTTACGGTTGCACAGTTCCTCAGCCTTAACAGCAAATAAAGATGATAAAAATTCATCGGTAAATCCAGTTAGATGTCCATTACTAATATTTGATGTGAGTTGAGGTGGTGATTGCAGTAGGTCTTCCACAATCGGTAATGTATACGGATTTTTTCTTCTAGTATTGGATGGTTCATTGCTTTCTTTAATGTGTAACGGATAACGAAATAATAATCTATCACCTTTACTGTCAGACTTAACCAATATTATGCTTAAAGGATTTACTTCCATCCTAATTATTTATAATGTAACTAAATGTAACGAAAATGAAAACTTAGGTTATACTTTAGTATATCATGATTGACATTCAAACATACTTAAAAACACAAATTTATTTGAATTGATATTTATACCCGTTCGGATCATTTATAAGAATGGATTAAGAAAACATTAGATTAGCAAACAGAGATTTAACCGATTTGACGTTTGACAATTTGGGTTTTTTCCCTATTAGCTTTTACGACTTGCAGAGTCATCTATGTGTTAACACGGTGTTACCACTATTAGCTTATAATCGATAAATTATCGCATGATCTGCAGAAATTACGGTTTTGTAATTTAATATAATAATTAATATTTGTAAACCACCAGCTTTTCGAACCCAGCTTCCTCGGTGTCTTAACAAAATATTATTTATATAAAATGTTCTATAATAAACTGTACAGAGTGATCCATTGTCGTATGCCCAGGTGTAGCATGTAACGTTTGTAAAATGTTTTAAGAAGGTTTCCTAAATGTTGGCAAAAACGTTTATATAATGTTTAGGAAACGTTCTAATGTCACAAAAATAAAACGCTATAATGTAACGTTCCATAAACGTTCTGTCAACGTTACACGAGAAACATTTGATTAACATTGGAAAATGCAAAAATATTTTTATAAAGGAATACAATACATAAAATTTTTCACGACGCCTACAATACAATTGCCATAGCGTAGTTTCTGATAAAGATGAAACTACAAAAATATGTAACATATCCGAATTAAATGAATAGCAGTAAAGTGAACAATGTGATGTAAATTCGTACTCCATCAAAAAAATAGAAAGGTAAATAAACAGTTATCTATAAGACGCTATAAGTTAATTTTCTAATTTCTACAACGTAAACTCCGTATCATCATTCATTATCTATTAAAAAGTTTATACGTATCAAACATGTGTTAACACGTTATATTTTGTCCGTTAAAGTAACCAAATATAACGATATCTTTTTAATGTTACATTAACGTTTAGTGAGTAAAGTTTAAGCAACGTTATTTTAACGTTCATAAACGTTAAACGTTGCAAGTAACCTCTATTTAACCATTTAAAAACGTTTTTGTGCTACCTAGGTGTTTTCGAGGGTTCAGGGAATCTGTAAGAGATAGATAAAAATTGATGTATTATTCCAGAATGTTTTTTTCTAAAAATAGTACCTAATAGCGGAAGCCGCTTTCCGTTATCTCTTAGCGTTCTTGAATTACGGCGTGTTTTTCGATTTTTTACAACACCAGTCCAAACCTAACTCTCGTTTTTCGTAAGTGCTATCGAAAAATGGTTTGAAAATTCTTAAAGCACTTTTCTAAGTTACACACGATTGTATAAAATTTAATTTGATTTGTTTTTCATTTTCCCCATATGTAACGATTACAAAAACATAATACTTACCTACAGAATTTTTTATGAGAAAACCGAAAACCCAAAACTGGTACACAGATGGGTTCAGAGTGGGTACTAATTCCGGCGCTGGTGTTTATGAGAAAACCGGGGTTTTGAACAAGGTATACGAAGAACTTGGGCGGTACACCAGGGTATTTCAAACAGAAATATATGCTATACAAACATGTTCGTTAAAGGGTCTACATCGCCAACCGGGAGAGGAGGCAATCTGCATTTTCTCCGACAGTCAGGCAGCCTCTGCTTACAAGCTCTAGCATCTTACCATATAACCTCCAAACTAGTATGGGAATACCTGCAAAACCTAACTGTTCTGACCAGGCACAACAAGGTCACCTTAGTGTGGATGGTAGGACACAGGGGTTATAGCGGGTAATGAAACTGCAGATCAGCTAGCCAGGAAGGGTTCTCAAACGAAATTTACCGGACCGAAGCCAGGTCTAGGTATTAGTATTACAAAGAGTGCAGTACGTACGTGGTGTAATTAATGAATGGACCATAAAACACCAATTAAATTAGAACCATGTAGCTGGACATGCAAAGGCATAGTAAATGGATGATGGGACAACCGTCATAAGGACTAACTACTGACTTACAAACCTACCTACAAAGATAAATTCTTATGCAGACTATGTAATGAGGAGGTGGAAACAGCCTCTCATATTTTCTGCGGATGCGCATCACTAAATCAATGTAGGGTTGCTATGCAAAGCGCATTGGAGAAAAACGAAATCAAGACAGGAATAACACAATAGGCCTATTGGGCCGCAGTGTTAGGGATAACCAAAGACTTGATATTAATCAATCAATCAATCAATCAATGATAGTACAGCATATATCGTTTTATTAAAATTTCAAAGTAGCTTCCGTTTACTTCAATATATTTTGCAATTCTTTTTGTTAAAGATTGTTTAACTTTAGAAAATACGCTTATGATCAATCCAACATATTTTGGGCTATCTGATTAATTGTGAAGCATCTTTCGCCATAATTTCCCTCGATCGTTATCTAATTGAAAATAGACACTGTTTCGTATAGTTCCATAATAAGTAAGTCATACCTATCATGATGTCACGTTTCAACTTATTCCTGTGTTGGTTGTGTTACGTATTAAAACTAATTATTTTTATTTCAATTTATTGCTGTTTGCCAATTATTTATTATTCAATTTCTTTATAAATTAATTCCCACATTTAATTCTAATATTTTAGCTAATAGATAATTGTGTGGTGATCATATGTATTTGTGCTATAATTTAATAAAATAATAATTTAAAATTGGTCCTATGGCACACTCTAGAAATATGTTTACCAAAGACAAGAAACCGACTTACCCTTCTGTTGTGGTTTAGGAATCTGTTATATGCCATAAGTCACCTTGATTTATCAAGTTTAGAATTATTTGGTACCTGTTTAATAAATAAATGTTATGGGACAGTCAACGAGTGGCATAAGAAAGTTGTAGCTAAATAATAACAGCCACTCTTTATACTGATGTGTGCCGTAGTCAGTTCATTTTGTCATTCTTTCATTTTCCAAGTAGTACATTAAGGACAGACCAGATTTTTTAAGGCTAACCGTACGAAAGATTAATTTTTAAAAGTTTAATCTCATGTCATAGTTTTGTAAACGTTTTATATTAATCCTAATAGTCATTAAGTACATAAAATATTTATACGTAAAATGTTTATTTAAAAGTTACATCTTACAAAATACATGTTGTTTGTTTCATATAATCTAATATCATATAGTCTAAAAGTTTAGTTGCTACAAGGGGTGTTTTTCACAGCCTCTAGGGTATTTAATCGAAATATTCGGTAATTAACTTCATCTGGATTTATGCTTCTATATAAATATTGTGGTAATTTGTCAGATAATATGTATAGATACGGTTCATTCTGATCCAGCTAAAAAAAGGTTGAATTAACGTTAATTAAGATAATGTGTATAATTACTTCGACAGCGTAGATAAAGAATGAAAATTTATTAAATGTAAATGTGTTTTTATGTTTCAGAAAAATCGATTTACTTTTTGATACTATGAGGCATCGAAGATACGAGTGGCAGTTTAATGCTAAGTAAAATATGAATATTGTCTGTGTACTATTGATTATATTTATGTCTCAAAAAAAAACTCGTAATGTAAACAGCGTAAGCTTTTTTTTGTGGCTACCAAGATACCCCGAAAATACATAAAAAATTCGGCAACCTGTACTTCTATTGGTTGATTTATTTCATTTAGAGTCTATGCCTATCTCGATCTTACGGACACCTTGGATGTCTTTATTCTGCTCGCTAGGAATTTAAATATGGTAAAATCCCGAAAGCTCAATTTGTGGGTATGTTAAGAGGTGTCTAACGTACTTCATTAAATCGAAGTTCGACTGTATGTCATACTGATAGTGTAACAGAAGATATGCATTCAGTACGTCAAAATAATCTGGACACGAATTATCATGAGACCAGAATTGGTGGAAAACCGCCAGTGACCATATTGTATCTCCTTATAATTTTTTCCAGTCATATACATATACGATGACAAAGTATTACTTAATGATTAAAAAGAATAAATACCTTAATATCATTTGTGAAAATTAGTCTTTCACTGTCGTGTACTACTAATGCTATATTCTCGGGCGTGAGAGGTTTTCTGATATTCCAACATGCCACGCCATCCTTTTGTAATTGAGAAAAGAATAAAACGTTGGATGAAAGTTCCAAGTCACTTGCTGAGGTTTGAGACTTTACACCTTTATCTCCAACAATCTAAAAACATTATAATATTGATATTTTAAACGATGTTGATAGTTAACTGCATACCTTGAAGGAATAATAATTATTTGGGCTTGTAGCAGCTGTTTTATTTCTTAATACTCCAGTGCACACTGCAAATTCTTTGGTACTAGCTAGTGGATGGAAATATAAAGTGCGATATCTGGAAGATAATTTTAAAAATTAATTTCAAAAGTTTTGAGGTATCAAATAAGGAATAAATATACATTTATGTAATTATTATTTAAGTGATTTATTCATCACATATCAAATCAAATAAAGACTTTAGTGCATCATAAATTATCTAAATTTAAAATCATATGTATATTATGAAAACCTGTCTAATAAACCTTGAAAATATGTACTATAAATTGATGATTAACGTGGTACATCACACTATGATGTCAACTGCGTGTTAAGTAACCTTCTAATATGGCATTCCATTAAAATATCTTCTTGAAGCCTCCATAACATTGTCACCTGAGTGGTGTTCAAATTTAACACCCCACGATTGCCCAACGTCGTTCTATCATTCTTTATACAATACATCATATGTTGAAGTTGTATATTTTAATTAAAAATAAAATAAAACTAGACGCATCTCTATTACCATCTCTTATCACTTTGAGCAATGATTTGTTAACTTTAATACTTATAATTGTTATTACTATAAACATGTTGAGAAACAACAAAAAAAAATGTGCATTTTCTTTATCTATGGTGGGTGCAATTATAGTGGCTTCTAAGCTGTATCGCTCATCGGAGTACCTTGTGTGCTTTCTAGGCTTTCTTAAATATTATCCGGCTTTAAGTAATATTGTGCAACAGCGAATGGTGATTGGTCGAGGAACTGATGCTGGCGAGAGGCATCATAATGCCGCGGCCAGAATTCGATTCCGAACACTGGAGTTAAGTATTATCAAAGAACAACTACTCTACCAATGCATCAGCCTGCACGTAATATAAACATAAGCAAATTATAGCAAAAACTTACAGCAAAGACAAAGGTTACCCAAAGGTTAAGCTGTACAAAATTTTTAAAATATCCTCCGTTCGTTTGTATTTCCAATCTCTAGAATTCTTTAGTAAATTCGTATTTAGTTAACAAAATATAATATAGTATCTATTCATGAATCGTAAGAGTATTACTTGGTTAAAACAGCCAAAGACATTTGCTTTTGGAAGAAAATTGAAAATAGTAAAATTAGTTTGACCTACGATTATGTGTGTAAAAATAAATAAAATTACATGATGTTTCAAAGTGCTGCACCATTCACATACAATATTTATATGTTTTTAAAAACAAAGTGAATACTTTCTTAAGAATGGCTGCCACTTCTTTTTTAGAAGCGAGTCGAAAGCATTTTGACGATTTAACCTTTGCTTATGTAGTTTTTTAATTATTATTTTGTTAATATACCTATATACAAATATACACCATGAATAAATAATTTGCTTAAGTTTATTAAGTTACTAAATACCTAAAAGAAATTCTGCCATTTACTCTCAACATTCTGAACAATTTTAGTGATTATATAGAAAATGGTAAAAGGTAATCATAGGGACATGTCTAGAAAAAAGGATTCTAATTGAATGGTGCGTTTATGTATAGATAATGCATTTTCCAACCGCCAATTAATTAAACATATTTTTATTTTAAAACTATGTCGTCCGTTGCGTTACCCGACGACTCGACTCCACTTATAATTTTTCACAAATATATGTGAACAAGATGTAAAGGCCTGGATAGGCAACAATTTTGTAAAAAATTGTAAGTGGAGTCGAGTCGTCGGATAGCGCAACGGTGTTGTGAGTGGGCCGCGATAGCCATACTTAGTGGTTCGACTCCACCTCCGGACGACATATTTTTAAAATAAAAATATATTTAATTAATTGGCGGTTGGAAAATGCATTATCTATACATGTACTTACGCAAAGAAAAATAGATACTTTGGTGCGTTTATTGCTGCAAAAATACAGGACGTCAATAATTTTTTGCAAATTAATTGCGAATTCTGGAGCGGAAGATATTGCCGCTGAAAAATTAAGTAAATAGCTTTTTTGCTTTAAAACGAATTTAATTACTTTGAAAAAGTTTATCAAAACACTAGTCCTCTTTAGAGAAATGGCAAAATAGTATCAAAGTTAGAAAATACTATTTTATTAAATCCGATAGTTATCTGACTAATCTAGCATACTATACAAAAAAATAATATGTAAGAAAAGTGTTTTGTTTGCTTACAATGTTAGAATTAGAACTGTAACAAAGAAAAAAAGAAAGAAATACTCATGAGAAAAGCTCACGAACGAACTATTTACTAATGTAACTAATTGGATTACTAATATACATTATGTTCTATTTCATTAGTATAAAAAAAAATAAAATTCGGGGACAGATTCTCTAATCTTTATAAATGTATTTATGTGTGACAGGGATGGCGAAGAGTAAAGAGATCAAACACGTTTTAAAATAACGGGTGCTGTAATTAAGCTAACAAGGACGGTAACGTATTCGGGCATGGTCTTGGACAATACCGACAGCTTACGGCATCATTTAGACTAGAACTCTATAGTAACTCGCTGTGTGAAGAGATGTTTTTGACGCGTTCTAATGATAAATACTTTACGTCCGACTAAATTATTTTAATAAATTAATAAACCGTAGCAGTACTTATGTATTCATAGATAATAGTAACATTATTGCAATAACAACTAGCAATAGTCGTTTTAAACATTTGGTGAAAATGATTTTAATATCAACTCTTTGTACCAATATGTTCTGCGCTGTACAGTTAGTTAATCGTATGTCTTTGTTTGTATTCCGGTTTATTTTAAAGTTTTCATACTCTTAAGGTTTAAGATTTATTATTGAATAAGATGACTTTCGCTGATAAATATTCACATGAAGTTTTATTATCGCCTTGATAATGACAGCATTGCTGTTGAAACGCGTCGGTGTTTTAGTTAAAACTTGTTTGCGTTTAGTGGGAAGTTAAAGTGTTTAGTGTTCTGATGCGCAGGTTATATTTCTAAAAGAATATCTCATAGTGTTTTTCTATCAGCACGTTACTGGGCGCAGACACTGCAATTGGGCACATATTTAGAAAATGTATCACTCAGTCAGCAAAGAGCGCTATGCCATTAAGACAATGAAACGTCACCACATAATGGTGTATAAGTAGTCATATAAAAAGTACCTTTAAAACGAGGCGACTTTGTGACAGCACCACACCTTTGGAAAAGTGGTTCTTACATCTCTGTTTATTATTTTATTGTAGCAATCTCTCGCACACGTATCGGTAAATCAGGTAGGTATTATGTATCGCGGTCGTTCTGCATTTTTTTACAACACACATTTTCTTAAGGTACACTTGCTTGCAATAAAATTGCGTACGCTTTATTATACCTATGTGATTTGGATGTAATCTGTCATCTATAATTTGTCACATTTTGTTATAGATAGTTGTCAAGCTATCTCTGCTATGGTATATTCGGGTATATTAAATATAACATATATTATACTGTCAAGTTGACATTTTTAACCTCATTTTGAAAAGTACATTTCAATACATGGAAAACACATGAAAAGGCATAGACGCGTGTACGCAGATTTATTGCAAGCGACTGTAGATATGCAATTTTTACTTTATCAGAAAGTTGCAATACTTTGTCTTGTGTAACTTGGAACCGTTTGTTTTATCTATTTTTGCATATGATAGTGTTATAGTATGATCTATTAAGAAGCAGTGAGCTGGCAGTAAGTGCCATCACCTCTCTGTTCTTCTTAAAAATAAAGTAATTTATGTTTCATTTAAATAAAATGTCAACAAATATCGAGGTGAGATTGTGACACACTTTGGTACTAATAGTGATTTTTTACGTAATTATTCGGTGTATATTTTAGAAATGCCACGGAAGTATAAGGCTATCGGGGAGTGGCCCCTATAAAAACTATACATCTGAATGATTAGAAAAAGCTTTAAGTAAAATTAGGAAAAAAGGAATCCTCCAAGAAACGCAAGAAAAGGAAGATACTTAGAAGTAGTAAAGATTCGTCCGATGTTTACAATTTCGATTTTGTTTAGGTATGGAATACATCGCAATACTTTGTATTTAAAACGTAATTTGTTTCTTACATTTTCTATAAATAAATATGTCAAACGATAATTTTTATTATTTGGATTGACTTTGTGACATATTGATGATTCAGTTAGGAGGTGATTTTGTGATAAATTTGGAGCCCGGCATATATTTACGTGGTTATAATGTTCCAAAATCTCCTCACAGAAAGGTGGCATTGTGTTCTAGTGAAAGCCCAATGTTGTAAAACAAGCAAAGTCACCCTGAGCGATGGGGTGAATGTGTGAGAAGTATACATCAAAATTCTGGCTAAACTACTATTGTTTTTTGTTTCACATCGTCATTGTTTAGTAGCTAAATGATGTGACTATCATTATTTTTGCGCGATTGGTTGTTTTTATCAGTTTACCGTGTCTGTTTCCACGACAGTAAGGTGCTATTACTGGTTGTTATGTAACAAAACGGTAAGTAATTTTACTTACCGTTCACTGAACGGTAAGTGAATTAAACAGAACCACAAAACAGAACTACGAACGACAGCATCAAAAACACAATTTGACTTGTTTGGAGCAAAATCATAGAATCCATGGAACAGCCATATCCAACGCTTTCAGTTCCAATCTTCCCGATTTTCACAAATGTTTATTTATATAGATTATTATTATTATTCTAGAGATTCCAATCACGCAAAAACTTTATATGATGTCGAACGTTAAAACATCCCTTACCGTTCTTCATACTTAATATGTTATACTCGACCTTCCAGCTATAAAACTAGAACTGAAAAAATTATTAAAAGTGGCCAAATCTGTCACAAAGTCCCCTGGTTTTCCGGTACATCAATGGTCAATGACTATCTACTATAACTTACAAAAGCTTAGAGCGAAAAGAATAGATCCTTCAATGTTATTTTCAATTTTAGGACATGAAGTAATCCATGCTGTAATCAGGATGGGCACATTTTGGAATATATTATTCTGTAAATACTTTTTCCTTATTTTGTACTTTTTACATTTTGTAATTTAAACTTTAGGCCAATGTTACAAATGAAAATTTTAGAACAATGCCTATTTGTTAATGTACTTTTATTACATTATATGTAGAAAAATATGTTAAACTGGTCTTTGTGGTTATAAAGAGTATAGGAAACATCTGCCTAGAATAAAGCTAACGGGCTGTGGCTCTCAGACTAAAAATATAAATCCAAAATTTTGATCACCATGGAAAACAAATTTGATAAACAGTGTTTACTAAAAAAATTCTACAGAATCAAAAAATGCAAAAGTATAGAAGGTGTTTTATTTAAAATATCAAATTTGATGGAATTTTCTACCAAAAATTGGAAATGTTAGAAAAACTTAAAAGTAAAATATTCCAAATATAGACCTACCTCAATATTTATTCAAATAGTACTGTAAATATATCATTCATTAGATTGTTTGCAAGCAGCTTGCCAACAATGCCAACACTTCTAAGTATATTGAACATAATAGATCACAAGGACACTCACCTGTACTACATAAATCATCGCATATTTTTCTGATATTCTGTGCGAGTATGCATTTTTCCAATATTACTTTAAATGACATATCTGTATTATTCGCATATCCATCATCATGAGCAGTTGTCATAGTTAATGTTTGCTCTGAAATAAATCCACATCTTTGCTCTTCATGTTTCAAAACAATACCCATTCGTTTACTTAAATCGTGATAGCATTTTACTAAACATATACATGCATAAGTTCTGTAAGGGAACAATGTTAACAATGTTTACCTACTGAATGACTTGCAACTGCCTGTAATGCAAAAACAATATTTATCAATAGCAATCCTGATTCATCTTGAGTTTTATTCCGCCTTTGTAATAATGTAGGATGGCTAACAAATCGCACATCATTAACTTTTAATTCAAATTTACGGTTGCACAGTTCCTCAGCCTTAACAGCAACAAAGATGATAAAAATTCATCGGTAAATCCAGTTAGATGTCCATTACTAATATTTGATGTGAGTTGAGGTGGTGATTGCAGTAGGTCTCTCCACAATCGGTAATGTATAATGGATTTTTCTAGTATTGGATGGTTCATTGCTTTCTTTAATGTGTAACGGATAACGAAATAATAATCTATCACCTTTACTGTCAGACTTAACCAATATTATGCTTAAAGGATTTACTTCCATCCTAATTATTTATAATGTAACTAAATGTAACGAAAATGAAAACTTAGGTTATACTTTAGTATATCATGATTGACATTCAAACATACTTAAAAACACAAATTTATTTGAATTGGATATTTATACCCGTTCGGATCATTTATAAGAATGGATTAAGAAAACATTAGATTAGCAAACAGAGATTTAACCGATTTGACGTTTGACAATTTGGGGTTTTTCCTATTAGGCTTTTACGACTTGCAGAGTCATCTATGTGGTAACACGGTGTTACCACTATTAGCTTATAATCGATAAAATTATCGCATGATCTGCAGAAATTACGGTTTTGTAATTTAATATAATAATTACGGCCTGTAAACCACCAGCTTTTCGAACCCAGCTTCCTCGGTGTCTTAACAAAATATTATTTATATAAAATGTTCTATAATAAACTGTACAGAGTGATCCATTGTCGTATGCCCAGGTGTAGCATGTAAGTTTGTAAAATGTTTTAAGAAGGTTTCTAAATGTTGGCAAAAAAAACGTTTATATAATGTTTAGGAAACGTTCTAATGTCACAAAAATAAAACGCTGCAGTAATTGTTCATAAACGTTCTGTCAACGTTACACGAGAAACATTTGATTAACATTGGAAAATGCAAAAATATTTTTATAAAGGAATGTAATATATAAATTGACGCTAATTATCACATAGCGTAGTTTCTGATAAGCAAAGATGAAACTACAAAAAATATGTAACATATCCGAATTAAATGAATAGCAGTAAAGTGAAATAATGTGATGTAAATTCGTACTCCATCAAAAATAGAAAGGTAAATAAACAGTTATCTATAAGACGCTATAATTTTCTAATTTCTACAACGTAAACTCCGTATCATCATTCATTATCTATTAAAAAGTTTATATGTATCAAACATGTTAACACGTTATATTTTGTCCGTCAGTAAATCAGTATAACGATATCTTTTTAATGTTACATTAACGTTTTAGTGAGTAAAGTTTACAATTGTGTTATTTTAATGTTTATAAACGTTGCAAGTAACTCCTATTTAACCATTTAAAAACGTTTTTGTGCTACCTAGGTGTTTTCGAGGGTCGGTGAATCTGTAAGAGATAGATAAAAATTGATGTATTATTCCAGAATGTTTTTTTCTAAAATAGTACCTAATAGCGGAAGCCGCTTTCCGTTATCTCTTAGCGTTCTTGAATTACGCCGCGGCGTGTTTTTCGATTTTTTACACCAGTCCAAACCTAACTATCGTTTTTCGTAAGTGCTATCGAAAAATGGTTTGAAAATTCTTAAAGCACTTTTCGCCATATTACCGATTGTATAAAAAATTGAATTTGATTTCTTTTTCATTTTCCCTATATGTAACGATTACAAAAACATAATACTTACCTACAGAATTTTTTGCGAGAAAACCGAAAACCCAAACTGGTACACAGATGGGTTCAGAGTGGGTACTAATTCCGGCGCTGGTGTTTAGAGAAAACCGGGGTTTTGAACAAGGTATACGAAGAACTTGGGCGGTACAATTAGGTATTTCAAACAGAAATATATGCTATACAAACATGTTCGTTAAAGGGTTCACATTGCCAACCGGGAGAGGAGGCAATCTGCATTTTCTCCAGACAGTCAGGCAGCCTCTGCTTACAAACTTCCAGCATCTTACCATATAACCTCCAAACTAGTATGGGAATACCTGCAAAACCTAACTGTTCTGACTAGCACAACAAGGTCACCTTAGTGTGGGTGGTAGGACACAGGGGTTATAGCGGGTAATGAAACTCAGATCAGCTTAGCCAGGAGGGTTCTCAAACGAAATTTACCGGACCGAAGCCAGGTCTAGGTATTAGTATTACAGAGTGCAGTACGTACGTGTGGTGTAATTAATGAATGGACCATAAAACACCAATTAAATTAGAATCATGTAGCTTGTTATGCAAAAGGCATAGTAAATGGATGATGGGACAACCGTCATAAGGACTAACTACTGACTTACAAACCTACCTACGGTGTTGATAAATTCTTATGCAGACTATGTAATGAGGAGGTGGAAACAGCCTCTCATATTTTCTGCGGACGCACCACTAATCATCAGGTTTATGAAAAAAGCGCATTGAGAAAAACGAAATCAAGACAGGAATAACACAATAGGCCTATTGGGCCGCAGAAATAGGGATAACAAAAGACTTGATATTAGTAATCAATCAATCAATCAATCAATGATAGTACAGCATATATCGTTTTATTAAAATTTCAAAGTAGCTTCCGTTTACTTCAAGATATTTTGTACCTCTTTTTGTTAAAGATTGTTTAACTTTAGAAAATACGCTTATGATCAATCCAACATATTTGGGCTTATATCTGATTAATTGTGAAGCATCTTTCGCTATAATTTCCCTCGATCGTTATCTAATTGAAAATAGACACTGTTTCGTATAGTCTATAATAAGTAAACATACCTATCAGATGTCACGTTTCAACTTATTCCTGTGTTGGTTGTGTTACGTATTAAACTAATTATTTTTATTTCAATTATTGCTGTTTGCCAATTATTTATGTCTAATTTCTTCTTTATAAATTAATTCCCACATTTAATTCTAATATTTTAGCTAATAGATAATTGTGTGGTGATTATATGTATTTGTGCCATAATTTAATAAAATAATAATTTAAAATTGGTCCTATGGCACACTCTAGAAATATGTTTAAGTCACCTTGATTTATCAAGTTTAGAATTATTTGCACCTGTTTAATAAATAAATGTTATGGATACCTCAACGAGTGGCATAAGAAAGTTGTAGAAGCAACAATAACAGCCACTCCCCTTATACTGATGTGCCGTAGTCAGTTCATTTTGTCATTCTTTCATTTTCCAAGTAGTACATTAAGGGACAGACCAGATTTTTAAGGCTAACTGTACGAGAGATTAATTTTAAAAGTTTAATCACATGTCATAGTTTTGTATCCGTTTTATATTAATCCTAATAGTCATTAAGTACAAATATTTATACGTAAAATGTTTTATTTAAAAGTTACATCTTACAAAATACATGTTGTTTGTTTCATATAATCTAATATCATATAGTCTAAAAAGTTTAGTTGCTACAAGGGGTGTTTTTCACAGCCTCTAGGGTATTTAATCGGAAATATTCGGTAATTAACTTCATCTGATTTATGCTTCTATATAAATATTGTGTAATTTGTCAGATAATATGGTTAGATACGGTTCATTCTGATCCAGCTAAAAAAAGGTTGAATTAACGTTAATTAAGATAATGTGTATAATTACTTCGACAGCGTAGATAAAGAATGAAAATGTATTAAATGTAAATGTGTTTTTATGTTTCAGAAAAATCGATTTACTTTTTTGATACTATGAGGCATCGAAGATACGAGTGGCAGTTTAATGCTAAGTAAAATATGAATATTGTCTTGTGCGCTATTTATTATATTTGTGTCTCAAAAAAAACTCGTAATAAACAGCGTAAGCTTTTTTTGTGGCTACCAAGATACCCCGAAAATACATAAAAAATTCGGCAACCTGTACTTCTATTGGTTGATTTATTTCATTTAGAGTCTATGCCTATCTCGATCTTACGGACACTTTGGATGTCTTTATTCTGCTCGCTAGGAATTTAAATATGGTAAAATCCCGAAAGCTCAATTTGTGGGTATGTTAGTGTGTCCAACGTACTTCATTAAATCGAAGTTCGACTGTATGTCATACTGATAGTGCAACAGAAGATATGACTCAGTACGTCAAAATAATCTGGACACGAATTATCATGAGACCAGAATTGGTGGAAAACTGCCAGTGACCATATTGTATCTCCTTATAATTTTTCCAGTCATATACATATACGATGACAAAGTATTACTTAATGATTAAAAAGAATAAATACCTTAATATCATTTGTGAAAATTAGTCTTTCACTGTCGTGTACTACTAATGCTATATTCTCGGGCGTGAGAGGTTTTCGATATTCAACATGCCACGCCATCCTTTTTGTAATTGAGAAAAGAATAAAACGTTGGATGAAAGTTCCAAGTCACTTGCTGAGGTTTGAGACTTTACACCTTTATCTCCAACAATCTAAAAACATTATATTGATATTTTAAACGATGTTGATAGTTAAGTGCATACCTTGAAGGAATAATAATTATTTGGGCTTGTAGCAGCTGTTTTATTTCTTAATACTCCAGTGCACACTGCAAATTCTTTGGTACTAGCTTAGTGGATGGAAATATAAAGTGATATCTGGAAGATAATTCTTAAAAATTAATTTCAAAAAGTTTTGAGGTATCAAGTAAGGAATAAATATACATTTATGTAATTATTATTTAAGTGATTTATTCATCACATATCAAATCAAATAAAGACTTTAGTGCATCATAAATTATCTAAATTTAAAATCATATAAAAGAGCAGGTGAAAACCTGTCTAATAAACCTTGAAAATATGTACTATAAATTGATGATTAATGAAACATCACACTATGATGTCAACTGCGTGTTAAGTAACCTTCTAATATGGCATTCCATTAAAATATCTTCTCTTGAAGCTTCCATAACATTGTCACCTGAGTGGTGTTCAAATTTAACACCCTACGATTGCCCAACGTCGTTCTATCATTCTTTATACAATACATCATATGTTGAAGTTGTATATTTTAATTAAAAATAAAATAAAACTAGACGCATCTCTATTACCATCTCTTATCACTTTGAGTAATGATTTGTTAACTTTAATACTTATAATTGTTATTACTATAAATATGCTTAGAAACAACAAAAAAAATATGTGCATTTTTCTTTATCTATGGTGGGTGCAACTATAGTGGCTTCTAAGCTGTATTGCTCAGTGGAGTACCTTGTGTGTTTTCTAGGCTTTCTTAAAATATTATCCGGCTTTAAGTAATATTGTGCAACAGCGAATGGTACTGGTCGAGGAACCGATGCTGGCGAGAGGCATCATAATGTCGCGGCCAGAATTCGATTCCCGAACACTGAGTTGCTAATATCAAAGAACAACTACTCTACCAATGCATCAGCCTGCACGTAATATAAACATAAGAAATTATAGCAAAACTTACAGCAAAGACAAAGGTTACCCAAAGGTTAAGCTGTACAAAATTTTTAAAATATCCTCCGTTCGTTTGTATTTCCAATCTCTAGAATCCTTTAGTAAATTCGTATTTAGTTAACAAAATATAATATATATTTATTCAAGAATCGTAAGAGTATTACTCGGTTAAAACAGCCACAAAGATATTTGCTTTTGAAGAAAATTGGAAAATAATGTAAAATTAGCTTGACCTACGATTGCAAAATAAATAAAATTACATGATGTTTCAAAGTGCTGCACCATTCACATACAATATTTATATGTTTTTAAAAACAAAGTGAATACTTTCTTAAGAATGGCTGCCACTTCTTTTAGAAGCGAGTCGAAAGCATTTTGACGATTTAACCTTTGCTTATGTAGTTTTTTAATTATTATTTTGTTAATATACCTATATACAAATATACACCATGAATAAATAATTTGCTTAAGTTTATTAAGTTACTACCTAAAAGAAATTCTGCCATTTACTCTCAACATTCTGAACAATTTTAGTGATTATATAGAAAATGGTAAAAGGTAATCGTAGGGACATGTCTAGAAAAAGGATTCTAATTGAATGGTGCGTTTGGCGTATAGATAATGCATTTTCCAACCGCCAATTAATTAAACATATTTTTTATTTTAAAACTATGTCGTCCGTTGCGTTACCCGACGACTCGACTTCACTTATAATTTTTCACAATAAATATATGTGAACAAGATGTAAAGGCTCTGGATAGGCAGCAATTTTGTAAAAAATTATAAGTGGAGTCGAGTCGTCGGATAGCGCAACGGTGTTGTGAGTGGGCCGCGATAGCCATACTTAGTGGTTCGACTCCACTTCCGGACGACATATTTTTAAAATAAAAATATATTTAATTAATTGGCGGTTGGAAAATGCATTATCTATACATGTACTTACGCAAAGAAAATAGATACTTTGGTGCGTTTATTGCTGCAAAATACAGACGCCAATAATTTTTTGCAAATTAATTGCGAATTCTGGAGCGGAAGATATTGCCGCTGAAAATATAAATAGCTTTTGCTTTAAAAACGAATTTAATTACTTTGGAAAAGTTTATCAAAACACTAGTCCTCTTTAGAGAAATGGCAAAATAGTATTAAAGTTAGAAAATACTATTTTATTAAATCCGATAGTTATCTGACTAATCTAGCATACTATACAGAAAATAATATGTAAGAAAAGTGTTTTGTTTGCTTACAATGTTAGAATTAGAACTGTAACAAAGAAAAAGAAAGAAATACTTATTCAAGAGAAAAGCTCACGAACGAACTATTTACTAATGTAACTAATTGGATTACTAATATACATTAAAATAATTCATTTCATAAGTATATAAAAAAAAAATAAAATTCGGGACAGATTCTCTAACTTATAAATGTATTTATGTGTGACAGGGATGGCGAAGAGTAAAGAGATCAAACACGTTTTAAAATAACGGGTGCTGTAATTAAGCTAACAAGGACGGTAACGTATTTGGGCATGGTCTGGACAATACCGACAGCTACGGCATCACTTCAAGAGAGTCACAAGGAAAACAGAGGATAGACATGGAAAGTTCCAAATGAATATGACTGAACATAGGAAGGCCCAATAGTAAGAAAAGGGAGGTATTGATGCAATGTAGTGAATTCAATACTACTTTATTGTATTGGTGCATTGCTATGAGCAATGAGCGTTGTGAAATATCGTCAGATGTTCAAAAAGGTCTAAAGAAAGCCAGCCACCTGGATAACAAATGCTTACAAGACAATCCTCCTGCAGGAAGTAAGACTAATAGGTGGAGTCATTCTTATCCAATTGCTGCAAATATGTACATCGAAAGAAGTTGTATGAAGGACACCCTCAGGCAGTGGAAGGAAGAATGGCAAAGTCATAAAGAAATAGCACAATGGACCAAAAGGCTTATTCCGGATGTACAGCCATGAATAGGCAAGAACAACACAGGGACATAGAATCTAATATACATGATACATTATTGAGGATAGTGAATACCCAGCCCATCCAGATGTTAAAATCTTAAAAGTGTAGTTCCCCGGCGTGAGAGTGGCGAACGTGGGGAGGTTTAGTGGGTAGCAGTGCAACACTTCCAGACGAGAGCCGAATCATGAGTCCATGGCGAGAATGTCACGTGACTATAAAGAAATGTTTAGGACCAAGTAGGATTATTGGCGGACTTACTGACTTACGGTTACACAATTTGATGATTTTGCTCAGTGCCAAGTGAAATAATTGGCGCAATTATTTTGTTATTAATTCTAAATTGATGTCAATGACATTTATATCAAAAGTAATAGTCTTGATAATAACAAGATATCATTTAACCGCTTTAACTAAGGACACAAAAAAATGATTTATTTTGAAGTTGAAGAACGTTCAATTACTGATTGCAATAAAAAATTCTGTATCATATTTTTTGGTATTTAAAATAAAATATCTGACAACGTTGCATTTCCAAACATTGCACTTGTAAATAAATAAGTCATATGTTGTATACTGATTGTCCGATATTTCTATTCCTATTATTCTTATTGTGCTATTAATACTATATAATCAAGAAATGATGTGTATATACATATGTATGTTAATTTCAAAGTGTTTGCTTTCATTTTAAATGCGGTGATATTGACATTACAGTAGTTAGGTGTCTTTGCAGATGAAAGTAAATCTGTTGTGTAACTGATACGCAATACTCTGTTTATCCTCTGCTTTTAACCTTGATATGCGTTTTAAGGTATGTTAAATAAATATTCGTCATTGATATTTCAAGTTATTTAACAATGTACTAGTGTACAACAACATTAATTTAGAGTATGTATTCATTACACATTACATTCTCTGCAATTGTTCCGCGGTAACAAACAAACGGTAAATCGTAATTAAAGCAAAAATTTGAAACATAATATCATACCCATTTGTCGTTTATTTGATAAAGCTAATCCGAATACACCATCGGTCCAATGGAAATTAACACCACCCACAGTCAAGTCACCTGCAGTGGGTCAAAATGGAAGAAGTTGTGGTTTACTCTCCAAGAATCATCAGCAGCCAACGAGTAGACTACAATACCATATCCTCCTAAATCAGGTATATAAGCAAAAGCGTTATCGCAATTGTTCAATTAAATGATTCACGATCTAAAATATAGAAATAAACAACAAACAATACACAATAAAAATAGGAAGTATTAATAGACTTTCTCTACGATATTTGCAAAAAATGATGATTCTTTCACATTCGATTGTTGTAATTCATAGCGTTTTAAAACTTTATCCGTTTTTAAGTCGATTATTACAATCGTTGACTTGCAAACTGTTTGAAACTACCTAATATGTCGTCAACTCCGGTGTCTACTAACCAAAGGCGATCGCAAACGTCTGCTTTCACCCTAAACGTAGAAACTATTTGACCATTGTTCAACGTTGTACTATTTGTAGGTAATGTATTTGCTTCCCAACTAGGATATGGCGTTAATGCTGAGATTTGGTATTGGAATTAAGTGAATGTAATTTAATGTTGCACCAACTCCAGCTTTCCATCTAGAAACGAATAAATGAATAATAATTGAATTAAATAACTTGGCAATAATTAGAAATTAAGCTTCAATCAAATTTATAGCATCTTAAAAAAATATATTGGTATTGCCTTTGGGTAACTATATTTAATATCTATATAAAAAATAAATACGCATGTTAAAAAAAACTTATTTATGCTAATATACATTATTAATTAAATGTTTTCGTAATTCTTTTTTATGTAAATAAACTGGCAATATTTTAATAGCATCAGGTTCATAATCATATATGTCAACACATTAATACGAAATATTATTTTGAGTTGTTGTCATATGTTTTATGTATGCACTGTATACGGTTAAAGTAGCTTCTTCACTCACGCACTCAGACATCGCACGAACGCAGTAACAGCCAGCCTTGACAAGAAATGGTGAGTGTGGGCACTCCAGGACAAACAAGTATGAACCTCGAAACTCCCAAAAAAAACATCACTTGTACAGGTCTCAGCTTTATATTCTAGCTTCAATGCCTGATCACTGTTATTAGCCTACATTCATTGGTGTTTTTCTAATGTCTAGTTTAAAGTTATTGTTTGTTATCCATTCATTTAATGTAGTCAGAGTTTTCTGTATATTGTTCTGCATAGTGTGGGATAGTAATAATGGGATAATTAATTACCTACATAGAAAGTGGCTGTTTGCATAAATATCGCTGTACATTCTACAACAGCTGGAAAGTCATTTATGTATATATAACAGAAAAAGAAGTGGTCCTCACAATCAAGTCTTGGGAAATTCCTACTAGCCAGTATTACTTGATTTATTTACCATTAATTAATCTAACTTGTAAACAATGTTTTCGTTTCGTTTTCTAAAGCTTATAACATCTAGCTAATATAATCTATAAAAAGCCAGATGCCAACTCTTAGGACTTTGTCTATTTATTATCTCTTTTCATTAATTGCACAATTGCTCTGGCTGTGGACCTTCCTCTTATGTACCTATTCCGTGAATTACTGACGATATGTTTTGTTACAAAATACACTATCCTTTGAAACACTAGTTTTTCAATTACTTTGAAATGTTTACATAAGGACCAGCTCATAATATTTAAAATTAGATTTGTCTCCTTGTGGAATGGCTTCGAAGCATTATTCATATTATCTCGGGAAAAATACCACACATTGGTATTTCTGCCCAAGTTCATTGCGAAAATATTATTGGGCATGTTACGGCGTCATTCATTCTTCTAGGTTTAGTTAACAACAATGAATTTATGCAGATCTGACTTCATTTTGTGAATTAATTATACAATCCGACAACACAGTTTTTTTACTTTATATATTTCATTCTTTAATAGGTAACAGAAAGCCGTTTATCTATGTATGTACTAGCATGTATTAATCTAATACCTGTTCACACATTTGGTGTTTTATTCGTGACAGTTGTAATTTCATTTGTAAACCCATCTTTTCTAATAGGTGTTTGAATGATTATTTTTAATAATAACTGCAACTATTACCTACCACACAAAAAACGTGTAATTGCTTCCGTAGTATTTGGAGAAAAAATTTAATAGCATGGTTGATGTTACTGCAAAGAACATAGGCGGCCGGTCGTCTTTAATTTTAAATGATAGCAATTAATTAGGCGAACACAACAAAACATTTGTTTTTGAATCTATTAGAGTTCACACCAATATTACTACAGTTATTTAATTTGAATACAATTTGCAAATATGTTATCAATGCAATTGCCCTAACGAAACGTCACTCTTGAGAATTGAACTATTATTTGCTCCAAATTACACTTACTATGTCATAAACTTAGCTCTGAAAGAAATTTTTTATTATTAAAAGCAGATATGAAATCATCATAAAGAAATACTTGATTGTAAAAAATTGTCTCCAACATATATTGTAAAATATTGAAAATTGTTTTAGATCGCTGTTAGGAGAGCGATAGAAAATTAGCAATTTTCAGGTCTTTTAATTTTAAAGCACTATACTCAATTATTAGTAGAGTGCCGTCCTCTAATATGATGATATAACTTTAATTGGGAAAGTCTTCTGTAAGATTTCTTTAACCAACGTTCTGTTATAATGATACTTTATATTTTAATGTTGTTCTCTAAGAAAATTGACAACTCATCAATCATATTTCTAATGCTTTGCAATTATAAAATTTTTAAAGTCTTAGTCGTAGCAATATTTTAACGTTTTAATAGTAAGTACAATGCTGTCCTGAAGCAAATATTACTATTGATTTCAATGCAAGGAATATAGTAGTAAATAAAAAGTAACTATGCATGTTAGTTTACTGTACTGATAACATGTCATACATGTATGTACATTATGTATGTACATCTACGTCTTGTCGTTTATACATATATTTACGAAAATGAAAGATCTAATTTTGTTTTTAATTTACCATTGACAAAAACTGCAACACACCAATTTGCTAATAAAACACAATACTTGGGCTGATTATAAGTACGTGGATGAAAGAACATAATCCTGTTGCTTATTAATTTCAACTTATGATGAAGTAAATTTCTTTTGATATTATAATATCTAATCTTTGAGAATGTGATAACTTATTTATATGTAAATAAAGCTAATCGAACAAATCATTTTTGTTATAAACGAAACTTATTTTTGTGCTGTTTTTGCTTGAGTTCAGGGATTGTTACAACAGAATGTTTCTGTAGCTCCTGTTCAGCTTTTACCAGAGAGTTTCTATTGGACAATCAAAACTATTTGAAATCCACGGAATATTGTTGTCTGCCTCCATTCCAAGGGTTCTTTGAGGTGCGGTATATTACGCCGTCTCCTGCTGGAGCACAAAATCGTTTTATTGACAAATATTTGTTCATGACCAGTAGTAGCAAATCATCTAAAATATTTAAGCATTTATTTGTATGCAAATGTGTGTTGTGTTTCGTTTGAGGACAATCGGAATGGAACGTCAAATCGGATCTAATCTCACTTTTGTATTGTCCACTATAACTAGGGAGGCACTGAACACCTATGTTTCCAGTCTTTTGAAAAGAAAACTCTTTAGTGGAAAACAAGATCGTCAGTTTTAAGGAGAGTAGTATTTCACAACCGGTCATCTCTTCACGACGGGGTTTATTTTAAGTTGTATATCTTTTAACCATACTTCTTAGCTTTTTTCGTAGTAATTGTGATATGTGAATTTGCAACTTACTATTTGATTTTACGTAATTAGAAAATTTGATAAATGAACAAATTTTGGTCATCATGAATCCTGAACTAACTTCAAATTGTATAAAAAACACTAACTAACAGTTATTAGCAATGGTTTAGGTCGCGTGTAGGTAGACGCGTGCTAGCATAAGTATATATACAAAATAAAACTGAATAGATAATTTTTTAAAACACTGTTTTTTTTTATGAATTTTGACTTTTTGCTAAGAATTTTGAAAAAGAAAATGATTAAATTTGTGTTTACTAATGTAAATTATTAAATATGTGTTGTCGATTAATTTTAGACTTAAAAATCATAGAACATTTATCATATATCTGTCCTTTCTAGCAAATATAAGCTTAACGTAATGGAAGTTCAACTTATGGAATTTCGATTGTATTATACAAAATAGTATGGTATTATATATATTACTTTATTTTATTGTTAACTGCACGTACAATTTAGTCTTCTCACAGTACGTTGCACAACTCATTCAACTATTTGGTATTCTTGTAGTCTTTTTCGGTCCAGGTAAATCCCTAAACATGTTCTGTGATATTCCAGTTTAAACTGTACGAAAACAAGCCTGTACATAATAAATGTTTTTTAACTTTGATATCAAATAAATTTGTTGCCAATCAGTCGCTCTTTATAAATCGTATAACTTGTATAATCTCGAGTACCTTCTCATGAAAATGAAAGGGTGATTCTTACTCTTCATTCTCTAACAACATACTGAGGTCAATTAATTTTAACACGAGATTTAAAGATGAACTGAAGTCATAAAATGTTATTGGTTTCGTGTCAAAGTATGAGTTATACTTTTAAAATGATGAAAAAATCGTATTTGCTGACCTTTGCTGCTTGAAACATGTAATGCAACATATTAAAGTGTGAATACGTATTTGTATGACAATCAACTAATTAGTAGTTTTACCACATAGAAATGTGGATAGAATTATGCGGAAAATTATATTTATAATTAATTTATTATATATTCTATGTGTATGAAAACACTTTGTAACTAAACAATAAAATAAGTAGTTAGTTTGTTTCGTGTAGTAGTAGTCTTGTTCTTTATCTCCACTTTTATTGAATTAATTTCTTGATATAGGAATACTATACTAAATTGTATAATAACGAGTTATGCATAAAATAATCGGAACGTATGCATTTTTGGTGAAGGTAAAAAACTAATAACTAATAACTTTTTTTAGCGTTTGCTTAAGGCATTTTGCTTTAACAATGCAGTTACTACATTGGTGTATTATCAAAGAAAAAATGCATTTCAAGTATATTTCTTTAATGATTATTAAAAAAACAAACGCTTAATAAACGCATTAAATATAAATATATGAATTACCTTGGTACTGTGACAAATAGTTTGTCTTGCCATCTTTCAAACCTAGGGGTAGGTTATTCAGTTGAATATAGGTGCCTTTCTGAATAGCTTCTTGCCGTGCTTGCTCAGTAGGCCATGTATAATCTATCTGTTTCCATGCGAAAAGTTCTTCGAAATCTATAAGAGCGATCGAAGCACTGCACAGTCCCAACACAAGAACTAACGACAACATCCTAATAGAAATGATCTTGAAGTTATTCAACCGAGCAGTGCGTATTTGGTTTATATAATAAAAGCATTTTCACCTCACGGTTGGTATTCCTCCCACCACGCGAGTCTTGATTCAAAACCCTGAACTTCCTAACCGTGAACTTGTCTATTCTGAACGGCTAATCTAATTACATATCACTATAGACATGTTTCTAAATATCCGGATGTTGATATAATTGTCATTGTATTATTGTTAACAGTGAGGAGCGAGGAAAATTGTATCACATTATGTATAGTACTAGTTTAGAACGTCATTAGCGTTTAATGCCAAATGTATTTGGATTTAATTTACATTCGTTGCTAAAACTTACAAACCAATTATACACGTTTGGAAAAAGTTAGAAACTATGACGCACATTTAGGAATTTACGCGTATCGTTAATATATCTGCATTTTTTCGTCAATTCAAAAAATATTTACAGTGTTTGATAAATTTAATTTATAAAGTGGAGAATTAGCTTTTGAGGAACTATACCAAAATATTCGCTTTTGCGCTTTAAAACTATTTTTCACATGTTTGAGAATCAATACAATATAATATCATTACACATGATATAATATAGTATTAGCGTCAGCAGGTCCATCAAAAACGAAACAAATAAATTATCACTGAAACGGAGATTCTTTAAAAAAAATGCTGAAAATCGTCAAATTTGTTTTTGTAGGAGACCAAATGCGCGTTATAAAATTAACCTCCTAACCGCAATCATAGGAAACTAGAAGGGATGGGGGCAGGAGCAGTGATACCTTATTTGAAAGGCAATTAAATTCTCTTTACAACGACGCCGACTACCTTACTAGACTTCACCCAAAATCGTGAACAACAACATAAGGAAAAAACTTTTATTTACACTACATTGAATGTTAATTCTTAAAAAAATGGAACATGGAAAAGAAAATACAACTATACTTAGATGGAATGTAATAAAGTAATTTTGAATATACAGCATAACCACAGGCGCAGCAAAAATTTATGTCAGCTTCGTAAATGTTTAAATTGACCACCACCATCTTCCACACAATAGAACAAATTCTGCACAAAACGTCAGTGTGCACATTTTGGATCATTGGTGGAGTGAACTGACCTACTCGTTGGTAAAACGTAGTTGCAGTTCATTTAGACTAGCCGGTTGAGTTTATAAGTTTTCGGGGGCTCCACAAAAAGATGTACAAGGGCGACAAATTGGTCGATCGCGCTGACAGTTCAATGTGCCCTGTCTTTCCAATCCATTGCCCAAGAAACCTTTGATTTAAATACTGTCGAAGAGGTTGAGTGTAATTCCAGTTTCTTGGAAAAAATAACGCGCCTTCACTATACTGATCGTTGTTCTCAATAATGTCAGTTAACGTCAGTTCGTTGTTTTCTAACAATTCCAAATAACATTACTCCATTCTAATGATTATCCAGAAGAAAGATCCAACAATTTTATGACCACAAATTCTAGCCTGCCCATTCGAATTTTTGTGAATGTTAGGTATGTTCTTCGCGAAATATTAGCGATTTGGAATCTGAGCAATAGCGACAATTATCACGGTTAAATAGACCATTTAAATAAAACAAGCATTAGGCAGAAAAGCAAATATTAAAATAAAAACGTGGATTATTATTATTCTAAACGGCGATCACAGTTGTCTTCATGAATTTCCAGAACCAATTAATTTTGTAACGCTGGAACTTACCTACATGTTTTTCAAAATTCGTTGAGCTCAGGTACTTGTGTACTTCTGTTCTTACTGCCGGGTTTTGATTTTTTTTAATTTTACTACCGACTGCATACATTCTAATACATACTTTCGTTAACATTTTTATCTGGATGTCGATGGTTAAACAACTTTGATTTCTATTACAATTATTTGTGAAGACTATCTCAATTATTTCAACTCTTTCTGCAATTGAATAAACTATTTTAATTCTGAACGGCAGAAGTACACTTACAATTTTAGTTTTCACGCAAAGTTGCCAAACAATAAATAACGGTATACAAAGTTAGGAAGATAATTTTATATCGTATGTGTGTATGTCTCCTGAAAAACAAATTTGATGGTTTTCGGCATTTTTCAAAAAATCATCGTTTGAGTACTAATTCATCTGTTTGTTTTTGATAGGTCAGCCTGTATAAGCAAGAGCTGTATATAAGAGCCGAGAGCCAGGTCGAGGAGTTATAGACCATAGTTCTTTGTGACCATACCCACCATCTCATTTTTGATTGTAGTAAACACCAATTATGGATTGATTTGGTAAAATAGAGGCTGAGGAATTTAATAATTGGGAGCAAGTTGATTTTATTCCTAATTTATTAATACGAAAAGTTTACTAACTGACATACAACAAGATTTATAATAGTCTACAAAAAGTTCTTGCGTACATTACTTTAGTTGAGTTAATTCTTAATTTAAGAAATATATCGGGGAACTTGTTGTAAAGGGCAACTAAATATATTTCAACGTAATGGAAATATTATGGAATCAACACTTGGGCACTTGGTGCTTTCATTATACTTTTGGGTGTGGGTACGTTTTGGGATGTCAGTAGGCCAGAGTTACAATTATGTAAATATTATTCGTAATACAAAAGATAATGTATTGGCTTCATTTAGAAAACAATGATTCTACACTTATAGACAAGGAAAAAGATAAAGATTTTGTTAAAACTTCTATGTATTATTGTAGACCATAATAATTCAAACTTTGTCCATATTTATGAGACCAAATGAAGGAATATCCAAGTTGCTTTTCAGAAAGAATCAAGGATTCCAGAAAGTTATCAAATAAGATGTTTTATTAAAAAAAAATTCTCCAGCTATAAACTGTTCTTTCAAAATAGTGATCTTAATTTTAAGTGAACTGCATAGTGCGCTTAATTAGTAGAACGGTATGTTAGTTTAGATTATTTTGTATCTATGTTGATATATGTAAATGGTTCTTAATGAGAATAAAAATCGAAGTTAATGTTTATGTTCGTGTAATTCGTTATAATGTTATAATTGTATTAATAACACAACTTCAATTATACTTCTATTTTTAAAGACCATAAATTTTATGTGTTACATATGAATCATATTTTTATAGGCTTGTTTTTCAGGCACTATAACGATCTTTCATTCGCTTGAAAAAAGGTATGTGAAAAAGAAATAAAAAATTCTAAAAAGTTTCTGCCCCATATGCCAAGGTGACCGCAAAGTTAATTTACCTGCGACGGTTTCTGCCTACACATATATATTTTTTTCTTAAGGTAGATATAAAATAATATGTCTATTTTGTGACCTTTATGACCACCACTGAAAAAGTCTCTTTGACGAAAGAGATAGGTAGATTATATGTGCTGGAATAAATTGGTATTTAATTAATTGTTGTTTTATTGACCTATAAGTGGAAATATTTCAGAAATTGAAAGATAGGTAGATATAAAAATGATGCCCATTGTGAGCAAAAAAACAACTTGATCGAAATTGCCTTCAAAGAACCGAATTAAATTATTATTATGTATATAAGGGTCAATGATCTTTAATATGTTATTCCCATTGTGGAAAACTGCATAATGAAACATGCATGTGATGTCAAGAATAATAATAATAACGAATAGTTACATGGATAATGCTAAAGACTTTAGATTTAGTATGTGGAAAAATGACTAAATTTAAATCACTTAAATATAAGTATCACACCTGCAATATATAGCAAAAGTATCTTTTGTTGTTTTAAGATTTATTTTAATGCATTTTTGAGAAAAGTTCATTTTCCCACATTATAAAATAGTTCTGGAAATCTATTTCTCGTATTATGTATAAATGAGTTAGAAATTACAGAAATGTGGAATATTTATATTTTTACGCAATCGTTCAACCGAGGTTAAACAACATGTAATTGTATTAAATTCAGAATAAAACGTTCCACATACCTAATTTTCAAAACATAACGCTGTTGACAAATTGACAAAAACTTCTTGCATGACTAGAAAGCAGGAAATTAAATATTCCATAAATATTACACAACTGTATATGTATATGTATCTACCTTGAAATAATGAATTACATTTTATACTTGTACTATTCGGTTATATCGAATGCCATCTTACTATAAACTAACATAGCGCTGTAAGAAGGCTGCTTGCTTGGATTTATTTACTGAATTTGATTATTTGAAGGATTCAATCCAAAGGAATGGTACAGTAAACTAAAGTAATAAACTGTACATTGGTGTAATTTATATCTGTACTCGCTTATATAATCGATTGTAGGTGCAATCCTATTATTAAAGTAATAACACGACTGCAGATAAGAATCACTTGGAAAAACATAGTTCTGGCAAAGCTATATTTCCTTATGATTAATAAATACGTCTTGCTTCGTATTCGTTTCTTTGTGTGTGTTACCAGAAACGTATCTGTTTAAATGATTGCTATTTTCCGTTTTAATTAATACATCTTCTATAAGGTCACCTTCTCTTCGTAATAATATTACAATAGATTAAACACAAGTAGCAAATTTATTAATGATAGTTAAATATCAGGAACTAGACTTAGGTATCTTGATTTACTTAAAAAATCATTCACAATGTATTACACTTTGCTCTCTTTCTAATTTCTGGCGGATTCTACAACTGTAAATTATGTTTTGAAATAATTCGCTCATCCATAAATTGGAAGGATTTCTGTTGTAGTGGCCAGAAAATGTGGTGTTCTAATTAGGGCTGGGTGAACTATCGATACATTATCCAGTGCTCGATACCATAACAAATATCGATTCTCCGATACCTCAGATAACGAAAGTATCCATTCGAATCCATGCATACATAGGAATCGCCCTGCCACAACGACAGTCAGCTGCCTGACCACTGCGGCTACAGATCCGTTTAACCAAAAATAAAAGACTTATCTCACCAGAGTAATACACTTAAGTATGATGACATTGTCTGCGGTAAGACATACTTTTTACCTTACAAGTATATAATATGCAGTCCATACCACTATTATACATTAATGTTTATGCATTGCATATTTTTGACTGTTTAGCTTTTAATTTTCTAAAATAAGTTTCGGAGCTTAACCAACGAGTTTGAGAAGAACAGTTCGCATGCGATAGTCAGCCGCCTAACCACTGCGGCTATCGACCTGTTTTTTTTGTGATGAAGTCAAATCTGGATAATAAATAAATAAACTCTGTGGACGGAAACTAATCAATTAAGGACTGAGTAACGCTTTTCGTGGATAAGGCTCTAGTTAGTAGCATACAACAACTGTATTGTTTAATGACAATAATTTATAATGCAGAATATTCTTCTCACGAGATTGGTGATTCCCCATTTTTTCTGCTTGGGTTTGCTAAAAAGACATTTTATAATTTTACAAAATCTTAGGTTTTAGAATATATATTTTTGTTCAATTAGACATTCGTGACGGTCATCTGATTTTACAAGCTCACTCACTTAAGCTTCTCGCCTCGTAAAAGCTTTTTAAAACAACCGAAAATAAAATTGAACGTTTTTGCAAAATTTACAGTTCAGTATTTTCAAAGTTTTTAGGTTTTGCCATGTTTTTCCCTAGTCCTTGAACAGAATTGTTAGAGCTTGACCAAAAATAGATTGATATACGAATAATTCAAATCATTTCAATTTTTATAGTTGTATTAAATCATTATATCCATTATTACTTGTGAATATAATTAAAATTCGATATATCAATGAATTCTTTGTTTTTTAGATAATTTTGTTGATAGGCATGGCAATTTATATTTATATTATTAGTAAATTGACACATATTAAATGTCAATTTCTTCCACTGAAGAAGTTATTTAACGACAACATATTAATATATGTTATGGAATACATTGGTATTTAATTATTTATTGTTTTATTGACCTACAAGTGGAAATAAATCAGGAATTAAAAGATAGGTTTCTTCAAATATTCTTTGTTGTAGATTGTGAAATCTCCATATTGGTACTACAATCAGTACAGATGTATTTCTGTAATGTTTCTTAATCGTAATTTTTTACATCAAGTAATGAATATACTTCAGTTGAAATTTTTCGAAACGTGTATTACGTTTCATTTAATCTTATTTTCCTGTTTGTGGTAATTAAATGTGCTACAATGGCTATTATTATCTGCTTTTTTTATTAATATGTACTACTCTACTGTATTCATGTGCAAAAAGCATTTGTCTTTAACACTCAGTCTGTTTCTCTTAAAAATTTCTTTTAAGTAAGTGTACTTCAATTATCAAATCTACTGGCTATTATCAACATACAGAGTTATTGTATCTACAAACCTAACATTTGATAATCGCAATTAATTGGAATTATTAATAAACTTGGAGTCCTGTTGAGAAAGGTATATCCCAGAGCAGTATTTTGGGTATTGTGCTTTTTTGCAAATCTTCTTAATAGTTACAATGTAGTTATGTAAGTTGCCGGTGTTAGTACTGCAATAAATGCAAATAGTAATAATACTCTAATATTCAAGAAATAAATCAGGTTAGTGAAATGACGTTTTTAGGTATGACCATGAATAAAAGACTCACTTGGTTTGTTTATTGTCAAAAAATTGTAAACAAACTGAATTAATCAATTTGTTATCAAATGCACAATTTAAAACTTATTGTGAACGTTGTGTATTTACTAACTTTTTTATTTTGGCAGTATACAAAATAAATTATCTCACGTTATTGCTGCTTGAGGTTCCTCACATTCCTTTATAATATGGATGATACTCTTAAACCTCTCATCACCTCAGGTATTTTATGTCTGTAGGCCTGCTTAGAATCCGTAAGCAATAAGCATATGTAATTTCAAATTTTGTTTATAACAACTGTGCATGAGATGCTTATAAAAGAAACTTTCCGTGAAAAACTAATGCACGAAATTTAGTCAAATTTTGTTTTAGGAAATACCAGCAAGATTCGTATTTATTTAATAAAAACCATCATATGTTTTAGTTAATTGATTTTGATACGTTCATTTTCGCCCTGCGCGAAACATTAATTTTGAAATATATTGTACATCTTTCACCAATGAAAATTAAGTGATGAATATGGCAAATGCTAGTCACATCACTCTAGAGATATCGATAAAATGTTCGCTTGGGGATCGGAAAAAATGGTAATAAAACAGGTAAATAGTAGGTATCCTTGAAGTTCGAAGTCAAAGACACGTTCAGAGATTTTTAATGAAATCTTCTTGCAAGGTTGTTTTATCCACGCAAAAATAGGGATTTAATACATATTTAGATGTATCTCTGCTGTACCTATATACTATAATGTAGGAAAGAACGCTCAAAGTCGTATTCAAAGTTTTAATAAATTAAACTATTAGGATAATTTTAGTCCTTATTCATATACAAATACGGATTTACGTAACATTACATTTTATATTTGATCCAGTTGTTTATAGGTGGTGGTATTTTTTTTTAGCAGTAACGTATTTGCTAGTTTTTAATAAGTTAACTATTAAAAAGTTTTGCTTTAAGTTCTTTAGAAAAATCGAAAGTTAGTGTCAAACTTTTATAAAATTATTAATATATACTTGTTAGTATATTGTATATGGTTAAGAGAGTTTACATACATACGAGTATATACATATGTATGTATTTATATATTTGATATGATTTATATATTCGAGATATTTATTTTTTGCCATGCAAATACTTATCTTTATTAAATTGAATTATTATGCAATATAGGAATTCTCTATTCAAGAAAATTTTTTTGGAACATCACTGAAATACCCCAAGCCCTCTAATAGATTCCATATCATGTTTGTCAGCTTTTAATTTTTTTTAATATACAGGCGGTTGTTACGTTTCGAAATATCTTGTTCTGTCCAGATTTCTTATTGAAGATAATATAGCTCCATAAGAGAAACCATAATTTATTTAGAAACATTTTTTGTTTCATTTATTTTAGAACTGGTCAGAAGTGCACTCCATTTATTGCTGTGTTGTGTTACTCACAAGGACGACATGCATTTCGTAAAATTTCAGATATCATTGTAGAGTCAATTTCTCTTCTGTAAGACTGCTACCATATCATCGTCAAGAATATCTATCGATAGGTTTAATCTTCAGTGTAGATGTTCTGTATAGTGCCCTTGATAAACTAGGTAATGCTTCTGGATATACATATTACTTTCTATTAAGAACGCACATTACAGTCCAGTAACTGCTTCTAAACTAAACAATTACGATCTTAAAACGTCAAAGTTTTAATTTTCCATAGTTACGCTTCGTCACAAAATAAAAGGTTAATGCACCAACGAAAACTTGGATTTGTTGGATTAGAAAGATAAAGAAGGTAGTGATAAGTATTGTAGTGAACATTATATAAACTTTAAAATGAAATATAATGTAGTAATTGAAGAATAATCTTGGGATTGTGGTTATTATTAGGAGCTGCAGTTTATTCGTATTCGTGCATTTTATAAACTGAAAGTTATTCACTAAAACGCGCCTACTCCTCAACATTAACTTACTTTTTTCATTTTTCTATGATAAGCTTACTTACTCGTTCTACATATTTAATTATACATTATTATTTCCAAACGCCATATCTGACTTATCACACAGCTAGATCATCGGTCAATTCCGTCATCATCATGTTGACAAGGATTTAGTGAACTAAAAAGTAATTTATTATTTTTCGATATAATAGAAATTTTTGTTACAATACATATATGAAGAAATAATGCTTAGGTATTTCTAATGGAAACTGTTTGAAAAAAATCTCGTTTCTTATTGTAGGTTAGGGATAACTTCTGAAAGGAAATTTTGAAAAATTATTGCAACTTATAGAAAACACTAGTTCTAGGTATTATATATTAGATTGTTACATACAAATGATCGAAAACAAATTGGAAGTATTTGGAATAGATAGTGAAATGTCGTTGTTAATAATTTTCGAAACTCATACATATGTATTAAGATTCAGTTTATGCGGTAGGAGTAGATTTATATTTATGAATTTCAAGGTTAAATGTTGATTTTTGTAATTAATTTTTTTGTTAAAAATTGTTTTTTGACTTATGTAGATTAATATAATGCCATAATGCTTCCTTTTAATATATTAAAATAATTGATATGCGTACTGTTGTATCATTAATTTTGACAGATTTTTCTATTTATGCTTCCGTTACAGGTGTGGCACATGATTATTTGCTTGCGTATGAATTATATCAAAATAGCAAAGTAAATTTTTCTTGATACTATGTCACTCATTTAAATGTATAATATGGGTATTCTTGTATTACGTAATTACTAATCGATAGGTGTATTCAATCACGCTATGTCTACTGATCGTACGGAAGGTATCGAAAGATAATGGCGTGGGGTTCGGGTTATACAGGATGTGCTTATGAAGTACATATATCCAATAGTGTATCGTCACAATAATTTTAATATTAGAAGATAGACTCCCACTTATTGAAATGGAGAAGTACAGGATTGAACTACGATACGGGTTTTGAACTAGTCTAGGTCTAGTTTGGTCATTATTTTGTCGGAATGTTTAGTTTTAGTCGTGCTTCAAAGGGAAGAGCATTTGGCACCAAAATATGTCTGTAGTGTAGGGATTGAGACCCACTTCCTGAAACATTATCGTGGAGAAGCAGAGACTGCTTCAAAATCCCCAGGAGCAGTACCTCTGCTTAGTGCTAGACACGAGCTTGATATTCTAACATCACTTCTTGATAATACATAAGTGCATAGGGATCTTGATTTTTCCACCACGTTACGAGCATGCGATGAAGCTCGTCGGGGGAATCAATGGAAAGGATTGCTTGGTTAGATAACCTGTTGGTCCAGCATCTTAAAAAGCTGGATCGCCACCACCAGTGTCATTACAAGACGCATCTTGTGAGTGCACGACTAACTAACCACAATATTTGGCCTTCGAATGTATTACTCATGATATCAAGAAAACGAACTTCATGGGTAGAAGAGCCGCAATCAAAGAGTTAAGAAAGCGCAAGGACAACTTGATCAGTCTTAAATAATTGATATCGAAGGCTTCCACGGTCTGAGTCTCTGTTATGAGGGCTTCCGGGTTTTGACGGCGTCATAGTAAAGTACATATATACAATACAAAATAAAATAAAAACAAAAATGAAAATGAAAAAAAATACAAAAAAAAAACATTTTCATTTTTGTTTTTATTTTATTTTGTATTGTATATATGTACTTTACTATGACGCGGTCAAAACCGAAGCCCTCATAACAGTCTTAAATAATACCAGAGACTTTTGTCAGGAATAAGTTTATCATAACTTACATTTCCCATATTTCATTGTGCATGTTGTAAAGACCATTATGGAAGGATTTTATTCCCGCTTTAATTAGAACGTAATGATACCTTTTCATAACGATGTAATACTAAATTTTGTAGCTGGTTATACACTTATAACTGAAAGAAATTTAAAATAAAATTTCAATCTAAAATTTATATGCAACAATAATACAAAATGATAAAATAATAATATTGGATTCAATGTTGCTTCAATGTTAATAGGTATACCTATACATACATATAAGTCAATTTTAATAAATGTTTTTTAAATGCTATTTATTATACAGTATACATGTATATAGTCGCAGCGTTCGAAAATATAAGAGGTAACAGTAATTTCAAGTCCCT
This sequence comes from Holotrichia oblita, assembly GCA_023690525.1. Taxonomy (NCBI): domain Eukaryota; kingdom Metazoa; phylum Arthropoda; class Insecta; order Coleoptera; family Scarabaeidae; genus Holotrichia; species Holotrichia oblita. The sequence continues at coordinate 106,465,159 of CM043019.1, forward strand.
TTCACTAATAACTTATTGTTCTCGAATAAAGATTGTGTGGGAATCGTCTTCATAGTTTGTCGTGTCTTCTCTGACCTACAAAGAACAGCAGATACTTTCACTAGTTTTACTTGCTTAATAAATAATTAAACTTGTACATATTGTAATAGTGCTTTTGATTGCTGAGGTCAGGTTGCCTTATTTACGTATTATATCATAGCAATTGAAGGTTATATCGATACATACATATATGGTCACTGATACAGATTTGCTTAAAACTTTACTTTGTGTTGCTTAACTCAAAAGATACGTAGTAATTAACACAGTAAGTAAAATTAATCAATTATCAGTATTATAATTGAAACTTTATAAGTAGTCGCATTTGAAACTATATTCGAGAAACAAATTATCTGCTCAAATTACAAATCTGAATTCATCAATAATATTAAGATTAAATTACAGTCTAATTAGTTGTGTTGGGAGTTAGCGGTTTACAATGAATGATCAAAAATAAAAAAGAAAGACATGTATTACATGTACTACACATACACTAAATAAACACGTCCACTGTAAATTATTTGTGTATAATTATAATAGTTTAAATTTCAAGAATTAATTTGTTTAAATAAAAATAATTCTTAGAAAAGCCATGTTATTTTATATCTTCATTGTATTATATGTCCCGACGAAATAATTCGTGAATTAATTTGTTGTTGAACATTTGACCACGATTACATAAAAATGAGCTAAATATGTGTTAACAAGAACATTAATGGTTTTATAATGAACATAAACATGATACGTAGGTGTATCTATTACGTAATATCCGCATATGATATTTAGTTCCAATTAATGTTTAGGTCCAATTAATGTAGAAGAGGGGCTTCCTTATTCAGAAACAGAAATAAGCAGTTTGCCAATGACAAATGGAGTCTAAGAAAATGCAACTAGTTAATGAAATACTTTTTATTACGACAAATTACACAATTGTTCCTTGGGCTTGTGTGGGACTCAATTTTGTAGCATCTATTCAATGTTTAAATAGCACAAGCATATGCAGCATGTACACAAACATTTGCCTAGCGGTTGTCAAATTTTAATATTCCAGCTATTGTCTACCGGTTTCTGCTTTATTACTTTTTCCTATTATGTATAGTTTTGTTTGTTTGTATATTTGTATATTTACTTGTCACATTTTATTCGGAAAATGTTTGACAGTTGTAATTTCCAAAGCGCTTGACCTCATACATATGTTAATTAATATTCAGAATGACTTTAGTAGCAGCAGTATTTTTGTATATGAAAAAGTCACTTTCTTAAATGAAAAGATTCAACATTTTGTTTATTTTAGTTTTTTTGAGAATTAAAAACTAGAGATTTTTTTTATTCTTCTGTTCAATGTCTTGTGAAATTGGATTTATCCAGCACCTACAGATTTTTGTTTACTTTTACATAATCCTGTCCGACCAGTATATTTTTCATAATTTTATCATTCCGAAAGTGTTAGATAAAAACAAACGCCGGTTAACACCGGTAATTTTGCTAATACATAATTGGTATATTAAAGAAATATACCATATTTGTGTTCTTTTGTTCATTCATTGATCTGTGACAAAACTAGCTGTTGTTTGACCTATATTTGTTAGATATTTCGTTTTTTTAATTATTCGATAATATATTTGAATCACTGTACATATTTTGCGAACAAATTATGCATTGGAATATAATATACGTCCATATTACGTTAAATTAAAAATGTCAACACTGTATGTTGCGGGTTACCTTATTCATTTGTTCTGATTGTAAAAATATTAAATGATTCAAATAATGCTAACCAATTATATACATACATATATAGATTTATTTATTATTTATTTAACCGTTTGTAATCATAATGGTATAAAGTTTTGCTAAATACAGTTATAGAGTAGGTGTTGTTATTCTTCTATTTTGAAAATCGTTAGGACTAGTTTAATTTGTTGCCATATGAATATCTTTACAGTTGATTCGAACTACTTTTTAGGTAAGGTCATTAAAAATGATTGGATTATATTACAACTGTGTGGGACACTATGTAGTTTCACTGATTTGATTCAATGATATACACGTAAGCGACAATTTTGAGATTCTATACACTCTGAATTAATTAAATAATTTGTTTATTAGTTACGACTTGGCAATAAATTATTGGTCTGGTTTGAAGTCAAATAATATCTGTAATTAGACATTTGCTTGAGGAATTATGTAAGATTAACTGGTTCAATAAAACCATTCGATTACACCAGAAAAAAGTCTGCTAATCTTTTGCATAACATTTTATTTTATTTTTGCATTAGATTCCAGATGATTGATTTATTACAATCATTATGATATGATTGACATGGGAACCACTAACGACGTTACTGCGATTGTCGACAGTATAGAGAGTAATTTAAAAGATGTGTCGATGATGCCAAAAATTTAAGAGGTATTGTAGAAAAAAGTTGCACATGCTGCCAAAATGTGCCCAGTGTATAAAATCATTTTATTGTCGAGTATTCTTATGGAAACGATATTATGAATTATATTCCATATACTTTACGATCTCACTGTGTAAATTGTCGCCTTTCTTTGCAGTTACACAAGGGTTGCGTCTACTGTAATGTGGTGTCCTAAAAAAAAGAATCTAGGCACTGAATTGCATTGCGCTGAGAAAAATCTAGTGGTAGATAACACAATAAATTTCTAGGAAAAAGGTTGTGGTGGCTCGTTAGGATTGTTCATGGAATAACCACAATTCTCAACCTTACTAATATGAAGGCAACAAAGTAACTTTTTGGAGTTGCATGTTCTAATAAACTTTGTTACTACACATTGTGAGAATGAATGATGTGCTGCTGTAAAAGAACTAAATGTTTGTAGTAGTTATATGTGGTAATACATATCATAAAATTTGCTTAGACAAACATGATTAACCCTCAATATACCAGTACTTTTGTAACCTATCAACTACCGGCCGGATAAGTATATATTAACAATGAAACTTTTATTATTAAGCAAAACCGTAAGTTATTCATAAGATATTAGATAGATGGCTAAGTTACTCATTTACTTCCTGTGGAATTTCAGGCACATTACAACAAAGTGATCTTTACATATATTATGTTCTTTTTCCAGTCAATGCAAATAATTTTATTCTTTCTGTCTAGCGATGGCGGACGCATACAGCACCGTCTTCTTTTCACTGTAGGTTCCGTCATATTTTTCATGGCAGCGTAGTCTTCAGCGGGTTGGTGTCATCGACAACTTTAGCTAGCGCTTTACCTAAATTTATAATAAACTGACGACGTTGCATGTTATTGGATGTAACAGCTTTCCACGATATAAAAGAATTAAAAATGCTTACGTCGATCATATTATAAAAAACAACCAGTGGCCACCTTCTTGTCATCCTTTTTATGGTATAACATCTCGCCATCTGGTCCATTGTATCTACTCCATTGTATCTGTTCCATTCTATAACAATATTATTTCAGGTTTTAGCTTTTCATTGGTTTCATCGTTTTTTCGTTCATGGTGCATTGTACTCAACAGTGGAACTACCTTTCCCTTTTTGAGAATTCACTTGGTAACTCTGGTTTGTTGCGCCGAATAGTACTAACTAGCGTTAAGTTTTTTGGTAATAGGTATTCCTCCAATGAGTAACTAGTGAAAAAGTTATCACATGTAATATTCCGTCCACTGCCTTCAATTTCTACTACAAGACTTTTTACTACTTGTTCTCCTTGTTTCACAGTTCTTTCTTCTCCGGCTTCTTTCCCTTTGTAAATATTCATTTACCAAACATAAGAAGTTGCACTTTCACAAATTGCCCAAAATATTATGCCATAACGTCCTGGTTTTGAGGGAATATATTGTCGACATGGACAACGTCTTCGGAAAGTCACTAATTGTTCATCTATGGTCATGCACCATCCTGATGGATTGTATGGTTTGCTTAAATATAAATTCCAGATATCAAAACAGTCCTAAATTGGTTGCAGTTTGTTATTTCTTTATTTAGCTCTTCGTGCTGCAACATCGTCAAATCGTAAACAACGTAATAAGTCTTGGAATCGATTTCTACTAATTGCTTAATTGAAAATTGCACGACCGTCTTTTTTACTCCACATCTGTATTACTGGTTCATTTCGGGACTTGAATACGCCGATGAGGATGAGGACCCCAATATACACTTTCAATTCTTCGATTTCAAGGTTTTGCCACGTATCTTTCAAAGCTGTAGCTCCCTCTTTATTTATCCACTTGCAAATGATATCTATTAATGGTTTACGAAAATATAATAAAAAGGATGACTCAATTGCATTGCACATTCCCTTTGCAAAACGTGTAGGTCCAGGAGTTGACTTGATTATATTTTTAGCTGCTGCTCTTCCTCCAGGTAGTTGCATGGCTCCGAAGATCATTCTAAATTACTTTTAGATGTATAAATACGTAATGACGAACTGCCTGTAACTGATACTGCAGATGCAGAAGTTTTTTGTCAGAACAACTCGGTGATGTTTCGGACATCTCTTCTTCGACATAATCTGATTCGTTATCATCTGTGAATAGAGTATTTTCACCAAGTAATTCCCCATCATCTCCGCTTATCTGTTCTGCTATTTCTTCTAATTCACGCCGAGTAAGCGGTCTTTTATATCCGTATGACATTATGTAAGAATTAGTAACCTTTCGCACACAAAATCTGTTGCAAACTGAAGTGTGTACAAGTAGACGCCGTATTTATAACATACGTATGTCGAACATGTCATGACTTTTATGGGCCTGCGCAATATCATAGAATTATCAGCGCAGTAGCCAACAAGTTAGAACAAACAGGAACTTGTAAATGCAGGGGTTTAGAGGCCCGGAGGGTACGTGTTTTTTTTTTTCTTTACTATACTTTTGCATCACTTTCTTAACTACACTTTTCTGTGATATTACTTGTGCTAACAATTACTATAATTGTGTAGCACTGACTTCTGTAACTTGTGGTAATAATTACTATCGTTTTATCCAATGCTATTTGAAAAATCTACAATATTGTACCTTCAACTAAACACGATGCTTTCCACTATAGTAACCATCAATTCTGGTATGTACGATATATTTTTCTTGTGTGATAGTAAGTTTTTTGGTGCCGATACCTCCGAGCATTAGCTTTTTTGGTATCGATATCAAAATATCGATTACTAGGTATTCCTTAAATCAAAATATCGATTACTAGATATACCTTGAATAAAAATATCGACCACTAGGTATACTTTAAAATCGATAGCTTTCTTGCCTGAGGTATTGAAGAATTGATACCAGTTATGATATCGGGTATTCAGCGATAGATTGATACCCTGTCCAACCCTGCTAAAGATAGTATACCGAGTACTATTGAAAAAGCTAGGATAATATTATATTTTCAACTAAGCGCAATTACTCTCGTATTTGGTACAGTATTTTACATTAGTTGTATATTTTATTATATATTTCTAATTGGAAGTAAAAGCATATGTGTTCCCTACTTCTGAGAATTTTGATTTAATTTATTAATTAATGTTATTCCCGTATGTTTGTACCCAAAAAATCCAACATTTATATACTTAAAATGTTATTATTTTAAGGTACATTATTTAGCAATTCTATAAGATGTTATAACAACTCTTATTTATTATTACTTTTATAGATTTGATTGGATATCATATTTTTTCCGTATTAGTTGGACGTAGAAGAGTTGGCGAACAGTTGTTTTACAGCTTATATAATTCAATTTTGAGGTGAAAGGTTAATATACTTCTTGCTAAAAAATACTGTTCAAGATGTGCGTATTTATTAGTTGTCGGTATAGGACGTCATTGTTTATGTATTAACTTTACTTTCTCTTATAATAAACGATTTACGTAGTTTGTACAGAATATCCAAGAAAAATGTAGATGCAATTTAAGTACCATAATATTTTGGCTACCAAAATAATGCTGCATTGTATATACATTGTAATATAATATAATGACTATACAGGAGTGTGTGGTATAGAAGATTGATGTGTTTATTATTTTCTAATTATTGAAAATTACATTAAGTAACATCTGGAATTTATTTTTTTATGCAAATTGTTGATTTGTATGATAGTAATGCAAGCTTAACTCATGACTATGGTGTACAAATTCCCTGCGGTTTACTTAATATTAAGTATTAAGGTTGTTACATAAGGTCATGTAGTAAGTATTTCTAACGTAAGAACCACAAGAAATATACTGTGAATGCCGATGTGTATACAGTTTAATTGAATTTGCATACAATGTTCTTGGAACAACTACTACAGAAGCAAAAAACTGAAAGATTGCAAGTATCCAGATCGAAACCAAGCAGTATGTATATTGTACAACGCAACAGTATATTTTTTGTACAAAATTATTAGGTGCTAGCTAACATGGATATTGTAAAAAACGACCTTATAAAATTATGCGACGCAAATTACATACACAAGATTAAAAAAAGAATGTACGTCAATCTGCAACTATTTCAGTTATTTATATTAATAATATATTACAAACGAAAATTAACCGAAATGTGAAAAACAAGGTATAATTTTTGAAAAAATATTTTTAAATCTAAACTAAATATATTACATTATTATTATTATGGGCAAGTTAAATCATAATTGAAAGACGAATTTTCTTACCTGCCAGATAAATCTGTCTATTAAATTAATCTACACAATAGTTAAAAAGAACTTTAAAATGAATGGAAAGACTGGCTCTTAAATTCTATTATTTGCCATTTGTAAGATAATTACAATAAAACGTTTATTGTGTGTTAAATAGAAGTTATCTGCAAGATAAAGCACTGTAGTTGCTAAATTTTATCTGCCAGTTAGCAATATCTGCCAGTTACTTAACTAACACTTTTATTCTCACATTGATAAAACCACCCTTAGAACGGTAAACTGGCATTCTCTGGGCAATTAAACTATCTAAATGGGTGAAGACATTAAGTGGAAGCAGAATTCTAATAAGATTTTACCATTTTTTTGTGGTGGGTGTAGATGCAGCAGTCTCCTAACCTGAATTGCTTGTCAGACTAGCGCTGTAGTTTTTACCAAACTTGTTTGGTGTTCAGTGGGTTAAAGTGTTTAGTGTTCTACTTCTGCACCAAGAGATCCAGTGAAGAACTTCAAATAATTCTATAACTATTCTTTTATCTGTGGTGGACGCAACTGCAGCGGTTCCCAAGCTGTGTATTTTTAGAATATGTAATGAGTTTTCATGGTTTTTTTACAGCATTAGGTTGTGGTATGGTATCACAGGATTTCTTTATATTCCACTCTAACAACAATTTTTTACTTTCTAGAATAATTATTAAGAATTTAATAGATTCAATTGCAAAATTATTTCCTATAGCTTAGTATATGTACAATATCTGCGTTCTTTTTTTAGTTTAAATGGTAATTTGCTTGCAGATGATTGTAGAGAATTGAAATACACAGATAATCCATAGGTGTATAGTTAATATATGGATTATTTATTATACCGTAGGATGTAAATTCGTGTCTGGGTATTCCCACAACTTATGTGGTAGTATACTAGTATAATTATTATTCATATATATACATATAATGCCTTCCTTATATTACATATGTACATAAATCTGTAATTGTCATACTTATTAATAGTTTGACAAGGATTTTATTAACCATGAAAAACATCAGTGTAATTGGTAGTTACTGAGAACAATCAGACATTATTTTATACAGTAAAAAGTTTTATAAAAAAACAGATTGAGAAAACTAAATTATATAAATTCAATTGCATAACAATTTGCAATTAGTCATATAAATAACGATTGAACAAGTAGTCAAAAAACAAAAATACCGGTCACGATATATTACAAAAAAAATGTTTGCCGAGTATTTACTTCTGAGAGACGCAGTGGCCTTGGAAATGTGTGTATGTAGTGGACCGTCAATCACGTTTGATTATATTTGCATTTTAATATCCAAAGAATAAATTCTATTGTTTGATCATTTTGTAAGAATGTCTATATTTATAAATATAAGTTTCAGATTGTTAAAATCTGAAATGTTAAAATATTAAATTTTTACATTCATGCGCAATCTCACAATAGAAGTCTCAAGTGTTTATAACTACGTCTTGCGCAGTAACCAGTAATAACCGCATACCTGTCCCAGTTTTATTATGAATTGATGCTCAAAGTTTATATAAATTGTATCTGTTTCTATTTCCATCTGCTAAAACAGCACAGTAGTACCTATCTAACCGCAAGTGCTTATTGTATTATTCAACTGGTAGATTAGAACTATTGTATGATGATGATGATGATCTAGTAATACCTATATACATAGCTCTCAGACCTTTACCATTAACGTGGTTTATAGCTCGAGTTACAATGTTACCGTGGTCGCTCATCTCTTTCATGTGAAAAAGTTTCTTACCAAAGACTGTTCGACTTTGTTCTTTCTTTCCGACATTGTTTGTATATATTTATTTTCACTTTTTTTCTTTCATTTATTTTCGTTATCAATATGACACTGTTCGGAATAGTTTTTTTAATCCTCAAACTGTATCTTATTCTGTACTTGTGCATATGGTAAATGTATTTGTATGTAAAAAGGAAATTCTCTACTTTAGTGTAACTTCGTTACCGCTTTATAACAATGAAGTTAAGCTTGCTCCTAAATTAAGCTAACGATGTTTCATTAATGCATATTTATTAAGTGAGAATCTAAAGATACATTAGTTACACCGGATATTGAGAGATGGAGAATTTATAAGCTAATATTTGTGAAGTAATTTGTTAGCATCTAGGACATTTGGAGAAAACTAAAAACAGATGAGTACAATACATGAAATTATTAAAAAAGGACGAAGGTTTTGTTTCCGTAAATTTCATGCAAACATCATTTAATTACTTTTAAGTTTTATTACAATATTAAACATCCGTATGTACTTACTGTTTTAGAAAGTATCTGAATATGCAATTACAAATTGATAATGTCAATATTGAAATGTATGACAAGGGAGCGTTTTACCAAGTAATTATGTCTCTATGATCTCAGATCATTAAAAATGAATAAGTTATAATAAAATACGTAATTCCGTAATTCCGATTCAGTAAAGTTTATGTTCAATTTTATTACAAAACTAAGTTAATTTATTGTTACTAATTGAATTACAAGTACCTACTTTTAAAAATTCCAAATTTCATTATTTAAACTCATTGAAACTACATATATTCTTGAATTTTACGCATGCAGTGGTGAATAATAGGGTTATTATCAAAACTGTTCGTATTAATTTTTCATAAACTTTTGAGTGCTTGTTTGAAGTCTTATTACGTGAGTTGTACCTAATGAAAATATAAAATATAAATCTGAAAAGGTAATAAATTTGTAATGAATTTACAGATAAGTGGTCGTGCGTCGATGTGAGTTTTTCCACATAACTCGCGAAAGTATGTTTTCCGACACTAAACAAGCACTTTTAAAGATAAATAAGTAAAATTGCAGTTTTAATTATTTATATGTTTAAATGGAAGTCTTACATACATATATCTCTAATAGACAAGATTTGTTAGTTACATATTATATAACTACCCTATAGATTCCAACAAAAACTTAAAACAGGACTATTTGTTTCTATCTATGACTTTGAAAAAAATTATCTAAATAACTTTTAACCTGTGCCCCTACTGGCAGTATAGATTTTGAGTTAAAGTTCAATCAAAAATAAATGGCCCAATAAGCTGCAAACCAATAACACCACCCCATAAATTGAAGCGGAACGTAGGCTGAGGTCGTCTTTCTTCTCTAATTATAAGCGGCGAGGATTTCTTTAGTCCCACAGCTGTTAATTATGGCAACTGAATATGCAGCAATTTGTAAAACCTAATGACTATTATCTGTTAGCAAACGAAATCTTGGTAGTAAGTTGTAATGCGTCCTGATCTCTTTTAGTAGATTTAATATTTAACTGTAATCCTAATTCATCAAGAAACACACTTTGTTGATAATTTCAATAATTCACTTAAATATATTGATATATTAAAGCTTAAAGCATTGTGATGCAATGCCTCCTTAGTTAATATCTTCTTTAGTTCGAAGGTCAAAATATGTCTTTTACAATGGGTTTTTTAATGTGTGGTGGGTGCTTAGTTGTAGTGGCTCCGTAAGCTGTATCGCTTGTATGGTTATCACTGCAACCCTTCCGGTGTAGACGGGGACCCTATTTTAGGTTCTCCACTGTTTTAAGGTTTGGATAAATTTTCTTATCACTTAACTTACGCACGATAGTTACACTATGAATGTAGCATCTGTGTGAGTATCATTACAGGATAGGACAAAAGAAACCAAGGGTTCACTTCTCACAAAAATGTATGAATGTTATTGGTTATCTTGGTTGATTTTGGATTTGTGACTTTAGTACGTAGGTGTTTTTGGATGTACAGTGATATGCTTTAGTACTGACTCATCCCTCGAGGGCAGTCGGCTATCTATCGTACTCGTTTCTATTATAGATAAGGGTTATATTTATAAAGTTTTATGGCCCTTTGAGTCAGTTTTAATCCACATGACTGTACCTTTGTTTATTTATTTAAACAACTTTGTATTAGATTTGTAATTTGGTATGATAAGAATAAAATCTGTTACCTTTGACATTGTTCCTTACTCTACGGCCTGACTTGACCGTGTCTAGTTTAATTTTGCTGCCTTAAAATTATAGTAACTTCCATAGATTAAATATAATAAACTTTATTATTATTTAGGTATTTTGATACTTAAGCAGCTAGCTATGTTACGTTAGTCGGAGAATTTCTGCATCTTTAATTGTAGGTATTTACCTACATTGCATACGTAAACATTTTTTACCTTTAAGATTCCATCTAATACTTAAATTCCTTAATTTACTATTACGCTGATAAGTATAGTCTTTTATATGTATATAGAACATGTATATATTGTATAGTTCCTTCTTTAATTACCCTTATAGCTGGTTAGTTATTACATCTATTTTTCTTATTGGATGTTTGTCAGTAGCTTGGTTATGTAAAATTTCATGAATGCGGTAGAATGAATACATTTTTGTGAGAAGTGGTACCTTGGTTTCTTTTTTCCTATCCTGTGATATATATTTAGATATACAGCACCAACTGGACCCACCCACCTTTATACAATGCCAGTGTATACCATGACAAAATATATCTGGGATTGAAAGATAACCATGGTAAAAGTAACTCCGGTTATTTAGGTTAACATTTATATAAATGTTATCTTAGTCTCCCTGAATTGCATAAACTTCTCTTGATACGTTGTCGCGCTGAGATTATTTTCCGCTGCTGCTAGTAGCATGTTTCACTAGATCGGTACTTCGGTTGAGCTACTACATATTACTATTAGGACATAATTAACAGCGTAACATTACTTACAGCAAGCTAATGCTCTAACAATGCATTCAAACACACTACACACACTAAAAGCAAGACCTGCAGCGCTAGTCTGACAAACAATATACATATGTAGTTTAGAAAGCCCCTGCAGCTGATAGCGGAAAATACACCTTATTATTTATTATACTCAAGTACACTAAGGGTTGTAGTCATAGATATATGTATGTAATATTCTAAGATGGCGATAAAGACCATATCGTGTGACAAACCTATTGGCCGTTATGAATATTATATCGGTTGTAGAAGTAAGTGTCAAGGAAATTACCATATCGGATGTGTAAAATTATCGGATGTGGTTTTTACACGGATGAACGTGGACGGGGTCTGTTCGTCAATGTGCTTGTCGGAAGTGTCTCGATGAAACTGTCTCGCTAGTGAAGAACTCACAAGATGGAGGTAAGCTCGAAACATATATACATGAGCAAATAACTAAAGCAATAAATAAGATAGTGAACAATACATTAGCAAGATTCAAAACTGAATTTGAGAGGCTTAGAACAGAAAATAAACATCTAATGCAAGAAATCAAAGAATTAAAAATAATAGTAACTAAAAATTCCAATACTAGAAGTTTCGAGGCACAATCAAAATATGACTCAAAGTCAGATAAACAAAATATAGTAAATAAACAACGTCTAGAAAAACCGTCACAAATGACTGATCGAAAAATCGTATCGAAAGAAGTAGAAAATTTTCATATAAATCCAGACAACAGACACTGACCTAGAGCAATCACAAAAAACTATCGCAACGGGAAACACGAATACGCGGTATTCGGATGCTTTAAAACGCAACGCTATGGCTATGATGCGAATTTTGAGTCCATGTTGAGATATGGGATAATTTTCTGGGGCTGTAACAGGAACATAGAACGAGTATTCGTCACTCAAAAGAAAACAATCAGAATCATTGATAATATGAAATATAATGAGACCTGTAGAGGAAGTTTCAGGCAACAGAGAATAATAACCGTATATGCCCTGTATATATATGAATGCTTGCTAGTAGTTTTTAAATATAAACATAAGTTTTATCATCAGGGACAGCATTAGTATGCCACAACGGCATATGATATCAACTATCCTCGCCATCGCCTGACTGCAACGGAGAGGAGTCCACACTACAGGGGCATAAAATTTTTCAATTGTCTACCATCCTCAATAAAGACTGAAAGTAACATTAACAACTTCAAGTACAAAGTAAAATACTTTATCAAGCGCTATCGCTTTCTGACTTTTCAATCAAATATAAATATGATAAGAATTATTTCCTCTTCACTAAATAATGTTATTGTGTCTATAAATACGCAGCATTATATGATAGCTTATTAATATACGTAACAAACGTATATTTAAAAAAATATAAATACGTAATACCTCTTCTTTAAACGTATGACAGCATCACAGCTGTCGTGTTAATCTCAAATCAATCACCACTGTGTATGCGTCTATAGCTTTTAGATACTTGTATGCCTATTCGTGATAGATATTTTATAAAATGTTTCGTTTATGAAAGAGTAACAAAGAACAGCATGATAAAATCCATTATTTCATCAAAAACTTGACCACATAATTCATGAATGACTTGATATTTTGAAACGGTTCCGAACTCTGTTTAAACCTGAACATGAATATGCTTTTATGTCTTGGTAAGCTATCGGTAGGAGTAGGTTAGCATAACAAAGAGCTAACACACTTTTACGAAGATTGTTGCCAATATATGTTTGTGTGTCACAATCGTCTAATCCGCACATCATTCTCAATATGCAAATGCTTTCTCGTCGTAAGTAGGCAAGTACCACTTTATATATGTACATATATCATAAGTAAATACAGCGGTTTTTCTCTTTTATATTATTGGGAAGTAGTACCGCTGGTTTAAGAAGTGAAAATACATGTTTACAGTTTTTTTTTAAATAAGTTATCAATAGCTGCTTCCAAATAACACGAATTGTCAGAAACATGTTCACAGGACAGTTTTTTGGTTATTTATAGAAATTTAATACGAAAATCAGCAGTCAATAAAGCATTTTTGAGTTACATATCTGTAATACATTTTATATTTGTGAATACGTTTAATAATATAATGCGGTTCTTGCTGCGCTGGAAACCCACGTTATCACTTTACGACTCATTCGTGCATGTGGCTAAGAATACTGCAAAACCTGGTAGTAGATAACAAAATCAAACTGGTCTGAGTTCCTGGGTATTGTAGTATAGAAGAAAACTAGAAAGGAAGGTTATCCTAGAGTATAAGTACAATACTACGGCAAAAACATTGTGACTACAAGGAAGGATCGCAGGACAGTCACTTGCTAAGAGTTTTTTGGGAAAAATATGAAACAGATTATCAGAGTAACAGCCGGGTATTGTCACCTGAAAAGTACTTTTGGGACTTGCGCCTTATCGGATCTCATTTGCTGAAGTTGACGAAGAACGTACACTGCAAGACTTCAATAACATTACGAAGCTAATCGTCGGTGTTGAGAGTTGATGTTTGCGGAGGTAAGGAAGCTATGCATTAAAGAGTTACAACGATTGATGTCTAAGATGAGACTCTCCGAAGAGTTGTAAAACAAGGATAATAATAAGTATTTGAAGAAAAAAGCACAAACTAAAAAGAAAAGAAAGATCACTTATGTATGTGTTGAAGAAAAGAAATTAAAATATAAGAAATAATAATCATTGTATTAAGTGTCCCTACATTGTCATTTTTAAAAATATCTAAATGCTAAAAGCATAAAACAAATAAAATAATCTAGTTTACCTCAAATTTATAAAATTGAAATAATTACTGCAGTATTATCTAACGTGATCGCCTTGATTAGTCTGTTTACATGTAAAGAATTGAATTACCTACAATTTAACAACTTTAAAATGGTAACTGAAGGTGATGAATGACGATTGTCAGCAGTAATTATCATCTTACTAAATTTAAAAAACAATAATCAAGTTAGATTATTACACCTAAAAAAATGTTTGAATAAAACGGTCGATGACCATGTTCTAATGTTTTTAGAAAATACCTAAACTAGCAGATAGCACGGTATGAATACGTGAATGCATCTCTAAATGTAATTTAATTACATTTATTGTACATATACATATTTATATTGTTTAAATGTAACTACTTAATAAATAAATTGCAATAACCCAACAAATCAAATACAAAATGGTCATCAGATTCTCGATTTGATTTTCAGAAGTAGGAGAATTTCTTCTCCTAGTGGTTTTTCTCCTTCTGGTTTACCAATTTTCCGAAGGAGTATTCCCAGTGTTCCAATAATTTTTTTAGATCGGTTTCTCTTAGGTTTGAATTTTTGCCGAATAATGTCTTAGAAAACCAGAAAATATTACGCACTTAGATAATCTCAATGACTAGCAATTTAGCAAAAGACCCTGAAAAAAGATAAAAACAAAAGCTAAATTAAAAAAGAGAAGGATAGAGTAAACTAGATTAGATTAGATTAGATATAATTAAGGGTGATATTGCACTGCGACCTATTGATGCCTCCTTGCATGAGCTTTAAGCTGTTGGAGTTTGCCTGCTCTCAGAGCTCACCATCCAGTGTAAGAGTTTTAATAAACTGCAATAATTTCGATGGTTTCAGAAAAGGTATTTCTTCTTCGCTTCTTTGCCGAGATAATTGGCTCGGTTTTCTGTAATAGCGGCGCAGTTAGATGTCAGACAGTGTTGTCAGATGGTAAATTGGTTTAGCGGTAGATTTGCTCGAGAATATCTGCAGAAAATTAATTTTAACACGCATTTATATGAAGCAATTAAAACAACAACTAACACTGTCATGCAATCTCTTAGGTAGATATAATATGATCGATTCAAACAACAATAAAAATTAACTGAAAATGAACTTACATATTTTCCCTTTACAATCATGAACGAATACTAGAATTATGAATGAATTTTGACAAGTAAAAGAAAGCCTGCAGTTAACAATTTTCGTTGTGATAATTATTAATACCTTTATACAATAATGTACGTTTTATTTTGTGCCTTACACGTTGCCTATTGTAAATAAGACTTTGCCGGGAGAGTTCCCGATTATGTATCGGATTGGTGTGTTCATAGCGCTTGCACGAGACTTGTAGATGTCGCTAGGATGATTATAGGATCAAAGTATTAAATATGTAATCTTTTATAAAATTGAAAAAAGCGGTAGATTAACAACTAGAAAACAGTAGAGCGGTAGGTAAAGGGTAAAAACGGCAATACTGATGTCAAGTCTTCCGGATTTTCGTCCTTCGCTCTTAAGAACCTGCAGTCGCTATTCTTTTTCGGACATATCCTTGTAATGTGTTCTACAAGGTGACAAGGCTCTCTAAGAAAACCTGTGAACATGGGTAGTCTATTTCTACTTAGTTGTATCAAAATTTTTGCTCGATGCCTGTTTTGCAAGACGGTTCCGGTCCCATAAACAAAGTTGTGGCGGCCTTCTTTGCTAATAGGTTGGCTTCTTCGCTGCCTCTGATTTCAGTATGTCCTGGTACCTAGCATAATTCAACTCCGCCTTTTTTCCCTGTGCCATTATGGCTGCTTGACTGTCGGAGAAAATTGCAATGCTTTGCTTTCGATAGTTCCCGTCCAGGTTCAGTTGAGCAGATTTTCCAGTGGCGTTGATCTCCGCTTGGAAGACGCTAGGGTATATTACCAATTGGCTGGGAGTATTTGGTTCCTTGCCCGAACATCTCTGCAGCTGTTTCTTTGTCGATTTTAGAACCATCCAGATACCATTTGATGGTGTTTTCTTTTAGGGAATAGGTAGAGGATTCTCCCGCTCATTCTATACTGTTACTTAGCTTCGTAGTAAGGAAGTTCTTTTCTAAGCTATATTTCCTAAGGAGAGCAAACTACTATGCCTTGAGATATTTTGGGTTTTTGTTTGACTAAATGTTTCTCAATTTAGCGGCGTCTTGACCTGAAATGAATAATGTACAGTACGTATGTTAAACATACATTATCTCTTGCAATGGTATTACATTAATGGAGGATTGTATATTCAAAGCAAAGCTTGGGAACTATGAATTAATTTTATTTGCTATTACAATTTTTCTATTCAAAGTGTAATAATAAGTACTGATCGACGGCAAATATTATAGTACTCTTCTTAAGCAACACCTTCAGAAAAGGACGCTACTCTTACTATAATCTTAAAACTGTTGATTACTATTATGCAAACTTTACTAATACATAATAGTTTGATAGTTCTTAATTTCTTTATTATTCTTATCGGATTTCGTGAACATCTCTTTTTTTTAACTATTAGGTCTCCGGTTACTATAGCGAGGTTTTAAATACACCTTTCGTAGGTATTATTAAATAAAAAAGCTTTTTCATTATCATCTGTAATAATATACAGAAAAGTTTAAAAGGTCTCCCAGGTTTACTAGGTACTATTTAGCATTGCGGTTAAAACGTTCAAAACGTGTATATATATAATAATCGATAATTAATACTTAAACAAAATAACAGAGCTAGTGAACACCAAGTTCATATATAACTGTAGGTTAAAAATTATACGTTGGTTTTAAAATGATAATCAGTTATTACACTACTGTGCAATTATACTTAGAATACCTTCTGATTTATTTAGGAAGTTTTTCTTTAAAAGCAAACTCATTGCTAGTTTAGATTAGTTTGAGACAATGATATCTTGGAAATATAATACTTTGCTTTTCACAGCTCTTTGCATAACTGTAATATGTTCGGAAAATATGGAGTTTATAGAGATATTTAAAGACTTTTTGCTAATGCAAAAGCGGCCTACAAAAGTTTTCTTGTATCTATGTTGGCCCGTTAGTAAGTATTCGAATATTATAAATTAGTGTTTATGTTACATATTGTACGTTTTGGATAAAGAATGCGTAGGTTTATTCTGAAATAAATGCAACGTCTTTAATATTTTTGACTTTACTGATTAATTAGTAACTGCAGTTGACCTCTAGTGGGACGCTGTAAGGTAGTTCAATGTAGATATGAGACCCATGTACGCATGTATTGATGTATGCAAACTTAGAATAAGCACATTAAAGATTTAGTTGCAGTGTTGCTGTGGAGCAAATTGCAATCTATCGAGAATTTATTGCAAAGAACAAACGCCATTGATTTTTCAAGTGATAGTGATAGTGGTGATAGTCGTTATGCATAATATTTGATACAAATGAAATGGAAGCCACTTCGATTATCATAAAATATTGATATAATATTCAAATGGATGATTGCTAGGTAAAATATGACCAATAATCCAATGACGAGACATTGTCTTAATGGTAATCCAATGGAAGCTATGATCTATACCTTCAAAAGTAGCAACCAATTCACCTAACTATATAATAAATATGCCATTTGTAAAAACAAGAATTAAATAAAACTTTATCTTGTGCATTGACTGTTAGAACGATGAAGATACAGTTTATATTCGATATTGTTAGAAGTGCAAAATCGCAGAACGCGTAAAAATGTAAAATCATTGCAAGGAAATGTAATTTCAAGATTTATTATACATTATTATTAATAATATCTTTATAAGCTGCCGATGATATTTTGCATAGGAATGTGAAATTGTTTAATAAGTTACCTACCTATGTATTACGATGTTGTTGTGTGCAGTGTTAATTGTGGTCGATAACTCACACTGAATTGATAAAAACGATAATCTTCACTTCAGAGAACCCTAGCAACTGAATTTCGTGCTAAATGAATTAGAAAATACTAGGATTTTATGTATTTATCTTTAAATCACAGTATCTTATATATCTTTCAAACAACATAATGCCACATCCTTTCTTATAGCATTTTCTAATATTCATTTGATTTATTTTGGCATCTCCTGACAGCCTATAAATAATGGCTGTTCTGTACTAGCTCAAACATAACCGGTCTCTTGATTTATGTCGTGTGTATGTTTCCTGGCATGCGTCTGTGTTGGATTTGTCATGCATTTGGATACTCTTTACTACGCATTTGAACTAAACTCCAACGATTTATTCTTAGTTGTAAACGATTACAATTTATCAAGCATCCAGTGACTATTAACTGTCAACAAATGTTATAATATAATATAATTGATGCTCATTCAAAAGCTTTTGTAGATACGTTTTTATTGCTGGACTTAACACAATAATATAATTACACTGGATCCTCGTCTATATCCGCGGTCGGGAAACGTAAACATTCACTTACATCCGCTCAAGAGGGGTCCTCACTCTTATCCCGTTAGCGGAGAGGAAAGGCCGTGCTACGCGCTAATTGGCTCATGTGAATACGTGCACTATCGGGTGGTAGATGCCGAGCGGATATAAATGAGCGCTATAGCGCGGATATGAATGAGGGTGGATATAAGTGAGCGCGGAGATAAGCGAGGTTTCAGTGTAACATTATTAAAAAAAGAGATAAGTGTCACAGAAGTTTAAACTTTTCAATAATCCTAACGACTACCAAGTTTATTCTCTTATTAGATATCGTGCGAAGCAAATAATAAAACGGAATCATTTGAGATATATTGCTTCCGTTGACAATTCGATCTGAAGTAATACCAAAAGTTTTTGAAAATAATTATCTAAAAGAAAGAAATCATTTCCGTTGCCAGCTGTAATGTTTCTTAGCGATAAACGT
This sequence comes from Holotrichia oblita, assembly GCA_023690525.1. Lineage (NCBI taxonomy): Eukaryota > Metazoa > Arthropoda > Insecta > Coleoptera > Scarabaeidae > Holotrichia > Holotrichia oblita. The sequence continues at coordinate 106,484,242 of CM043019.1, forward strand.
GTTGACAATGAACAAGATATTTATGATACCTTTGCTAACTCTCGATATTTTCCTGTAATTTGGAAAGTAATTCAAACTACAGCCATTTTCAAGCCTGGTGCCAGTGCTAATGTTGTTAACTCTAGACCGATTTCTATTTTACCTAGCAATGTCTTTAATAATTTATTGAAACGTGTCAAGAATCCTATGATTGAGGAACAGCACGGTTTATTTAAACATCGCTCAGTTGTTACTAATCTTGTGATCTATACTCATTTTATACACGACGCTTTGGATAAGGGAGTTCAAGTAGACACCTTGTACACCGATTTTGCGAAGGCTTTTAATAAAGTTAATCGTGTAGTTCTTTGAAAAAAACATAATTGTTGTGTGTACGGGTGTTGTGCTAAGTCTTATCTGTCAAATCGATTACTTTCTGTAGTAGTCAATATGTACATGTCGTATGACTTTACAATTACCTTCCACGTACTTGAAAGCTCCCACGTCGGCCCTTTACTATATTTAATATTTATCAAAAAAACCGAGACTTATAGACACAAGCTTATAAAGGCTAGAATTTTTAAAACAAAGGTAGTCAAAACAGGTAAAAATATACGCAAAAAGGCGAATTAAAAAAATTAAAGTAATTTTAGTAGTAATTTTTGGCATTATCTCATTATAACATTGATTTAAAATGTTTCTTTCTTAAAGTACTTTTATCAGGCAGTTGCTTTTACATGATTTTGTAATGAACTGCTTATATAAAACTAGGACCACTTAACTTTATTATTTAATTGGGCAATGCTATTTGAACTTTTTCTATTACAGACTTCTGACACAGTAGCAACAGAGTCGTTAAAAGGCGTAATATTGAATTATTTTAGTATACACTCCGAACAGAAATACTAGGAAATACTAAAACGTAAATATACAAATTTCTATTCATTCTTTAACAATAAGGAGATTAAGGAAATTCCGCAGTGTTCATAAATTCCAACCAGAACAGATGGATGAATAATCAAACAATTTACTTCTTCATTTCTTACTGCAAGCCTGATTCCTATGTCCTCTATCTCTTTTTGGTTTGGATTTCTTGTCCTTAGACTCTTTGGCATCCAGTGTTAGGCTCATTTTGCCTGAGAGGTTTGACATTTAAGATCGTCCAAGAAAAATATATTGTTCCAGCAAATTAGAATGTTTGCTGAGATGTGGAAAGGGAATGGAAAAATGGTGCGGACTAAAAATTCATCTACGGGGTTAGTTTATAGTATCTCGATGTTAGAGAAATGGTTATTCAGATGGTTAGCTATTGTAGAACGTTTATGGAATGCCGAAGCTTGACTCTGGGCGGAGGTCGATCTTGCAGGATGACGATTGTCAAAAGCAGGAGATTGGTGGCATGCATGGCTCTTGCCAAAGTCGATCTTGCTGTATTCTTTACGTATTTCCGAAGCCTTGAAATCTGCAGGTGTATGCGCAGCTGGGCGTTACTGATGAAATAAGGGACGTTTCACAATATCCGTAGGGTTTTGTTTTGGAGGATCTCGAGTTAGTTAGTTTATTAGTTTTCGAGATGGTAGCCCCCTGGTGACGAAAAATCTTTCCTATAAGTATTCCAAGGGAGAACTAATCCGCCCATCGAGCCTGTTGGTGAACCCCATGGCTACACACTTTTCTCTGTTGATATACAATCGCTAGGTAGCGGCCCACCTCAAGACGGAGTCGGCAACTTGCTTACTATATCATTATACGCGGAGTGTTTCTTAAAAAGCCTTGTTAGAAAATAGAAATAAATAACTAAATAACTTAATAACTATAAAATTTATAAAACATTGTAATTTAAGACATTTTGTCTAAAATCCGAGCAGTATTTGTAAAGTATATTTTCAACTGTTTTTCGTCAAAAAATTTTTCCTTCTTTTTTTTTGTTTGGCAATATTCAAGGAAGAAATCTTTAAAATAAGGTTTTTGCGTCAAAAAAAATAAAAGACCCCATAAATAAATATTCGTTGAACATTTTATGATAATATTTATCGAGTGTATTGTCTGACTATTTCATATACATATATTATTATAGTAATCATTTTCTTATATTTCTTTTAAATTGTCAAGAGATACGATTATCATTTTTATATCAATAGAAATTGAAATTGCATGGCATAGCTTAATAATTCATTTTATCTCATTTGAAATGGGCCATCGATTGACATATACATAAATGAATAACAGAAGATCTTTTCCATAGCATACCCTACATTTAGTCGTTATAACATAAATGGATTTTAGTAGCCTTGGGGTTTTACCTTCAACGAGCGACTACTATTGTATTGTAAACCCTCATATTCTTCGTAATAACAAAAAAAACATATTTTCTTTAACAAGCACCCAATTAAAATGAATCAAGATAAAAAAGATGACGAAATATTTTATACTTAACTTTGGTTGCTGTTGCGAACTTTCTATATTTATCTTTGTTGTTCCATAATACTTATTTTATAGCACCAATTTCCTTTAAATGGTAGCGTTACGGTTTCAATAGATTACTCGAGTCGCTCTCGGAGGAATAAGTAAGGTTATTTTATCTGCCTTTTTTGTAATTTTTGAACTAGTTTCTAACGCGTTCTATGTTGGGACATTTATTAGTTCTAGTAATGACAATACATCCACAGAGTTAGTTTTTTCGTTCGTTTCGCAACCCAGTTTCTTGGTTATTGTTATTACATATTTAGTGTCGCATCAATGAATTATTGAACACTTGGAGGCTAAATTTATCGTAACGCAATTGCATTTCCCTTTTACGATGGTTCTGCTTTTCTCCTTCTAGGATAAATTTGGTTTTTTAACTCTTTTGTCCTTCAGAAAGTAGCCCCCGCTGGATACGGGGGTCATGTAGAAATTTACATTATTAATGTGACGTCTATGATATTAGGTGAAATCTAATCTTGAGCTTGCTGTGTTATCACCTTCTGGGCCCTACTCACGGTAACACAGGTAGCACATCTGGATTGAGAGCTACGGTTTTTTTCACGATTGTTAGTAGATTTTGTGATACTCTTCAAAAATTTTTATGATAGCCGGAATGGATACTCTTGAAATATATCTTGAAAAAGGGGAGTCTCGTCGACGACCCACTATGATTCGAAGAGTTTGATTTTGTTTGAAAATACAAATAAATCATTAAATTTAGACTTAAGCAAAAGAGACTCTTACACACGAAAAGGATGGCAAAGTGTAAGCCGACTATCAAACATCAAACCCAGGTAGACCACAACAAGACTCCAGGACAAACGATGATTACCAGTCCGAAGACGGTTGTGGGGTGGCTACACTTGCAGAAGTAGTTAAGATTGCCGTGCTGTCGGTGTAAATTGCAAAGTGTACCCCCTAAACTGCGGATAAATCATAGATGCAGATCAGAAAGAGGACAGGATCAAGGAGTGACCCTTGAGGTACACAGACAAAGATGTACTTAGAGGAGAACCAAATGACAAAGCCAACCTAATGACAAAGCTGCTGGTTTTGATTTAATACATATATTTTTGGAAATTCTATATTATTTACTTTAGTTTGGAAAGATGTGTTTACTCGTAATTATACAATACATTATTTTTTTTTTTAATACGTACTACAAAGCAAACTTTCATTTTTTAGAAGAGAAGGTTCTAGTAGCGAGGTATTTAAATAAATATTCCTTCAGCTTTCAATTCAATACTCAGCTTAAGCTACCTATTTTTAAAAAATCGACGGAACAATTGTTTCTACTAGATATACGATGTACCCAATATCTGAACTTATTGTATATGGTAAGACAATCTAATAGACTATACAGAACAAATATTGAAGAACAAAACACATTTCCAGGCAAACCTAAACAAATTGTATCAGCAACCATATAGGTGGTTCTTAATCGTTAACGAGTCAATTACCTTACCACACTTTTTAGAAATATTGGTGGATAGTCAATTGTATATTGTTCAAAATGCTTCACCTGCAGTGTATGTGATATCATCACTTTATAAAATTTCGAAATATAGTGAAAATTTTGTGGAAAATGATGTTGCAAGATGGTCTCGGAGCTTGCGGTTTAGTTATTTTCATCCAGTGAGTGCTGTTAGAAACCGCACAAATTTATTAGGAATGCCAATGAATATCAGTTATGTAATAACTAACAATGATTCTTTAAATCACTTATGGGATTACAGGTGCAGTGATATTATAGGAACAGGCATTAAAAAATTAAGCATCCTATTGTTTTAGAGATAAGCATATTGATGGTGTTTCAAAATTAAATTACATACTAAGTCATTACATAATAGACGCCATTAACGTATCCGGATATTTTATAGTGAGGAGTACATGGGGTTACAAAAATGTAACAACAAATCTATATGATGGATTAATTGGAGATCTTCAGTCTGGTTTAGCTGAATTTGCAGGTAACATTCATAAATTATTTTTATATATTTTGGAGAAATTGCAAGAAGTTTTATTGGTATACAATTCAATTTCAGGAACTGCTTCATTTTTCACACCAGATAGACTTTTAATTGTAGACTACATCGCTCCAACAACACCAACTCGAGCTAAATTTATATTTAGAGCTCCACCATTGTCATATGTGAGGAACGTGTTTACACAACCTTTTGATAAAATGGTGTGGTATGCTAGCTTTCTCTTGCTCGCAGTTATTTCCATCATTGTATACGTAATAGTTAAATGGGAATGGAGTAGTTCAAAATTTCAAAATATATCGACAAAGCAAAATGTTATGAAACCTAAGTATGTGGATGTATTACTAATGGAATTAAGTGCGATTTGTCAACAAGGCAGTGAAACAGAACCAAGAAGTGGAGCTGGTCAAATTAGTGTTATTGTAGTATTTTTAACTTTCATGTTTTTGTATACATCTTACTCAGCGAATATTGTTGCTCTTCTACAATCAACTAGCGATAGTATTCAAACTGTGGATGACTTACTGAATTCCAGAATTAAACTAGGTGTTGAGGATAAACCATACAGTTATTACTACTTCAAGGTATTAAAAATTGCAATTATGATTTTATTTACAGTAGTATAATAGACAAACTTAATTCAAGATGTAGTTAATTATCTTCCATTGTACTTTGTTTGAGAAATAGTCTTTTTAGTGCCCAGCAACAATTTACGAAAGTACTTGGATTCTATTTTCCATAGGAAACCATCACCACATCTAGCCATTAGCTCGACAAAATTTTTCATTACCTAAGTTTTATGTGCAAAGGAGGTAGATACACCTTCTCAGGATTTGCAAGTGGTTGAGAAATTACGTTTCTTTCTCTAAGTATAGATCTCTTGTAGAACACTACGTCTAGGCAGAATGAGTTTGTTTATATCTACAACAGATTTTTGCTTCAAGAGTACTACTACTACTGCTGTTGCTCGTTTCATAGCAAAATCTTCATGCTGGCATATGACTCTTTAATAATTTGAACACAATTTACACACACAAAACTACACCGCGAGAGTTTCAGTGATAGCCAGACAAGCAATACAGTTTATGGATTCACTGCAACTACAGGCTAAAGGAATTATTGATGGTTTCTCATTGCCAATATGCATAAGCATGGCTTTTATAATAATTTTAGGCAAACCTATAACTAGTCTTAACTACCTGATTTATCAATTAGTCAACATTAATTCAATTGCCTTCTGGAAGAAGAAACGTTCTGACCTGTGTTCCCTACATATATAAGAAGTGATTTTAGTTCTCTTCTCAATCACATTGTAAGTCTTTAATCTTCATACTAACAATTTTGACTGATACTCTTGCTAAATTTAGACCACGAACTAAATGATTGAGTTTAGTCTGATAAATCTTAAGGGATTCTGTAGACGTTCTACAGAAATCAGGATTTGGTCAGGTAGGTTGGGATTTTTTATGTTCATCTTTTTCCTGCTTTTGATTTCAGCCAGTAGTCCTTAGGATCTAGGTTAGAAGTGCATATGACATAGAGAGATATCATTCAACCAATAGGCAAATAATATTACAAAGTATATGTCACTGGTTTCATTCACTATCCACACTATCCACTATCCTTTCGACAGGTATAATTAACAATTGTGTAATAGCATCTATCTTTTTAGATACCCTTATATGGTAAAGCAAGTTAATTATCACTTCTCACATCTAAGCTTGCTCCAGATATTCCTAATTAAATTGTAGATGTTGTGATATTGGCAACGTAGATATGTGCAATTTGTAAAAATATCATGGATTTGTACTGAAACAATCTATCAAAATTCGATTTGCAGTTAATATATCGGTCAATTCATCTAAGCAAAAGATTATATATTGTAGTTAATTTGTTAAATTTCAAGAAAGAGTTAATTGTTCTGTTAAATATTAGTAACGTATATTAGCGTTACTAATATTTAACATATTTATTGTTTCTTTTTGTTTTTAGTGTAATTTACAAAATTAAAATTTGCTTTTAAAATTTATAAAATCAGCTGATAGAAATACTTTTATACTTCTTGTTTTAGAATTATTAAATTTACAACACTTGCTTTTATGAAATATTATTCATGTAACTTTCAGATACAAACAGAAAAGACCCGAAAAGCTATTTATACTCAAAAGGTTGCTCCGGTTGGCCAGAAACCGAACTTCATGAATGTCGAAGAGGGTATAAGAAGGATGAAAGACGAATTTTTCGCATTTCACGTAGAGTGCGCATCAGGATATAAAATTGTAGCGGACATATTTCAAGAGAGTGAAAAATGCGGATTAAGGGAAATTGAATACTGGCAGATCATCGATCCTTGGATGGCTGTAAAAAAGAATTCGAGTTATAAGGAATTGGTAAAAGTAGCGTAAGTTTCTTTCTCCAAACTTTAATGGAATTGGAGAATATGTGTGTTAAGTCGATTTTTCAGTTTATTTCTTTTACTTTCATGTAGTAGGTAGTTGCACAACATAATATACGAGTCGATAATACCAATAATAGCTTTACATCAGTGTTTTAGTAGTCATACTAAATTAAAACAAAATACAGTGGTCCTTGTCGGGCCTGTACGAAATATATACCGCTCAACGTAATTTAAGGAATACGTGATTTTATTGTATTTTAAAGGAATTTTTGTTCCAACTAAAATTGCGCGGATTTGGGCGAGAAAACTTGACTTTAATACCTACTAATATTTGTCTCTCACTCATTGTCAGTTACTCGATTAATGAAATGGTAATCAACAATATAATGATTGCAATAAGTTGTTTTGATTATATTGGTTTTTACTTAGTTGCTGTTCACGTTTGACAAGATACAAGCTTCTTCACCGCAATATTATTACATTCGTAATAATAACAATAAAAACAAATTTATTCTGGCACGTCAGGTTTTGGTACAAATGTTCTGTCTTAAAATGTTTTCTTTTTACTTTTCTTTTATACCATTCTACGTATTTTCTGTTATCAAATTCCAACAATAATCAGCCAACATTTAACTGTCCCGATAACGTTTTTCGATAACAGACATGTCTTGATGAAATCAATACTTATTTGTATTATTTGTTCTGCCGTTCTACATATTTATAGTAATATTTAATTCATAACTAATGTTCTATTCTTGCACTTCTAGGTATCGCAAGCTACATGAAAGTGGTATACAAAATCGTGAATATAGAAGACTGTACGCAAAGAAACCAATTTGCCAATCGCGAGGAAGCAATTTTATAAGCGTTGGTTTTATAGACTGCTATTTTCCGTTTTTAATTTTTGGTGTAGGAAACTTAATTACGATTGCAGTATTGTTTATAGAAATACTATATAAATCTCGAAAACGCTTTCAACAAAAAATATATATTTAATAACTTTTAAATGTGATGTCGTGCTTTTGCTTGTATACATAGTGTGCTAGTATGTACGAAATACACGATTACGCATAATAAATTTAGTCATAATACATATATCACACAATAGTAAAGTTAATAATTAAAAACTAATTATATCAGTACTGCTTATAATTATTTATATAATGTAACTTCAATGTTGTAGTAACTAGCAGCCAATTATGATTGTATTTTTATTCTGTAAATGTTAAAGAATTACAACATGATCTAATTTTATTATAATTTACATCACCCATACCTGTAGTATAGTATTTCACCAATAAATATGCTAATAGCTATTAAATGTCCGATAACCAATATTTTTGCTGCGGGATAACAGTCTACGATGCTGACTCCAATGAAAGCACTACCCCTTGAATCACACGTTGGTCTTTTTGTATATAACAGAGCAACCTCTCGTGATTGAATACCGCTTTCATGGATTTTTCTTAACCTAGGAGTAGTTAGTAGTTAAAGATTACTATAAATAGGAGTCGCTGTGATATACCCAATTTTTAACATTTCCTTGTATGAAGAGTTCTTTTGAATGGCTAACCATGGATCTGGAACTTCTAAAAATTGAATTTCTTGCAAGTCACACTTTTCATTTTCCAAAAATGTTTCACCTGTAGAATTATTTACGATTAGTAATGTGATGGTAGATAAGTCACCATATATCATGTTATAATAACTTAAAGAAACAACTGAACAACTGCAGAAGAAAAGTATTCATTGCCAAACAAATTATTTAATTTAATTAGGCCTGGTCATATCATTTTGTCGTTGCGTTCTTTTGATGTGCTGCTAAGTCGGTATCTGTTTCTTTTTTTCTCTTTAACTTGCTATAGAATTGCAGACATTTCCTATCAAAAACAATGGTTCATATACATATACATATATATAGACGTTTTGTAAATTGTATTGAATTGGAAATAGCGCAACTTTACCAATAATATAATTTATCACACTACTAATATATGATAAATTATTAGTGAATCCAAAAATCAACAATAATAAAATTAGCAAAATATCCATACATAATGTGACTCCTACGGAAAGGACAAAATTTTATATTAATATTAGCAAAAAATTTTAGTTTTTAAAGTGTTGAATATTCATATCATGTTGTTGTGGTAGTATTGTGTAGCTTACAAATTAATTCTAAATCTTAACAGTGTTTTGATTGCATAATACAATAAATTTGCGCTATAGAAAAATTAATTTACATAACGTAAATGATTTTCTTATTATAAAAGGCGTAGTAAATTTATATGATTGTTTTGACCTTACCGACTAGTTTGTAACCCGCTCCAGTTTCCATGTGAAAGGCAAACAAGCCTTGTCGCATCATCTTCACACCTTCTTCTATAGGAAAATATCTTGGCGCTTGTCCTGAAGGTATAACCTTTTGTAAATAAATTGCTCGACGGATTGGTTCCGTTGCATTCTAAATATATAAAAGTAACTTAACGCATAAAATGTTTTCAATAAATATATTCCTAATGAAAAAATGAAACAAAATATTCGAAAATAATTAAAAAACCAACATTTAAAATGGATGATATACTTGACGTACAATTTACTCTAAGATGAAATCTTTGAAAACGTGTATGTTGTAATTTTAAAATTAAGATTAGATGTTTTCTCTTAAGATGATTGCATAAATCTGTGAGGTTTTACTAGATATCAGTTATTTTATCTAATTTATAACGGGCTTTTTAAAAGATTTTGCAACTGTTTTTAAATAAATTCAATTTTGTGGTAATTTAGACGACATTTTTATGGGTATCCAATTTGATTACAAAATGGACTTTGCGTTAGTAAGTATATTTGTAGCCAACATTGAAATTTCGCGTTTAAAATCTTATACATAGCATCTACACAAATATCTATTCCACATGATTTTGTTACTTTGTACAAGCTTTGATTTTATATATACTTTCAATAGGTTGATTTTGCTGCTACTTAATACTTTTATAATTTTCGGCCATTATAGACACAAATAACTAACAATTGAAATAAAGGCTCTGTTAAAATGTTGAAAGTAATTATTTAAAATTGTTAATAGTTTTGAAATCCTCTGTATTCTGCATTAAACAATTACCTAAACTAATAAAAATAGAGAATTTCCTTGTGATACACATGTTTTGAAAAGTCATTGTATAAACGTTTCCAGAATACAATTTATAGAATATAATTAGAAAATTATTATCCTAATTGTTACAAAATTTAAAACATCTTGCTTTCACAAAAGTTATTTTCAATAGATAAATTTTGCAATATACTCTTTGGTAACACTTTCAGCAACATTATCACATATTCAGTATCTTCAGTAACAGTAAATTTTGTCAGGTTAAACAAACGAGGATGTATCCTATATCATAATATCGTGTTTTGATAGGTACTACTTAACTCAAAAGGAGCAATAGGCAATGTTCAGAAATATTCTCATAAAAGCAAGAGCAATCGTTCAATCATCATTTTCCATTTATTGTAAATTATATCTCTTATATGTATTACTGAGAACCATAATATACATATATGTTCTTCATGCATTGTTGGTGTTTACCCAATGAATAACACAGTGTGAGCACATTTAAAATTATGGAAACGGAGGGGTTGACTTGAATTTCCAATCATGGTATTTAGTTGTGAATTGTATCTATAAAAAGTATCGGATTTCATTTTCTGTTATAATATTACAAAAAACCCGCCGTTTTGGTAAGTTAAGTGGATATGCGATGTGATATTAAACATAATATATACAGGTCGGACAACCGAGATACTCGCCATATTGTAAATATGTAGTATTATGCAATGGTGAAATATATGTATGCATTAGAATGACGGAGATGGTGATATGACATAGAAGTACGGTGTTGCCAAAGTCGAATTATTGCATTCTGTATTCTGGTATCTGTGACATGCTGACAATTTGCATATGTCAAAAATATTCATTGCGTTGTTTCATAAAATAAATCAAATTCTATAGAAACAACTAGACATCTCGGATAAAATTATCCTTCCGGTCACATTAATAATACTTTTTCGTTCAGCTTTCGTATAAATAGACATCTTAAGGAAGTTTGCAAAATAAATTATAAGTTGAATTATTTAAACACGAATGAATCGAGGCTGACATATGACTGACATAAATCCTAACCACCCTCTCACGGCGTGTCCTTTATACCGATGCTGGGTTGTGGCACAATTGCACATATTAATATATCAGCATGCCTAGAATCTGGGTTGTTCAACGTGTTCGACGTGTTTAACGTTCAATGTATTTAACACATCATAGAGAGTATTGTGGACACATCCATCTTATATTTCTATCATCTTCCTGCATCATTATTCTTTGATTAACTTTTATAAGTATGTGAAAGTAGTATTAGAGGTAAATGATATCGAACCGCGTTTAGATCGCATCATAGTCAAATAAATATATCCAATACAAAAATAAAACGAAGTAAAAATAAAAATACAAAAATATATACGCAAACTCGACGTTTCTTCACTAATGTAAGTGGCTTCTTCAGAAGCAAAACTAGGCGAGAGGCACCAGAAGATCACGTTAACTCTACGTGTAAACCAGGCTAGAGGCGAAAACCTTCTGATATAGGCAAAAACTGGGTGACGGGCACTCAAAGGTCACGATACAAATACCCACGCCATTAAATTCACCATTGAGATTGAGACAAACGATTTCTTGCCTTTCCATGATATATGCATTAGGTACTCACCTAACAAATGGTCATTTAGGTCACTCAATATACAGGAAACCCACACGAACCAATCGATAAGTATCGATCGATATCACCTCGCCATGTCACATCATCACCCTGCACAAAAGCAATCAGTAACCTACTCTCTTGCACACCGCGCAATCTCTATTTCCCACAACTCCACAACATCAACAAAGAATTAAAACATGTAAAAGCTGATCTTCTCCCGAATGGCCATAGCTCCATTTACGATTCCCTAAGGCAACACCAGAATCTAGTAATCAGCCAAGTAGTATTGTTCTCCCTTACATTTACGGTGTTACAGATCACATCGGTAGAATTCTCCGTAAACAAAACATGCAACCCATCATTAAACCTTTATACAAAATCTCCCAAATTCTTGCTTTAGTCAAGGACAAAATTTCCTGTGACTATTCAGTGTACCTAGGCCAAACTGGACGGTCTATTCAAACCAGAATCAAAGAACACCAACGATAGCACACTCAACCTTAGCCGAACACTTTATCGACAAAATTTGTTTTGATCTGGTATGTGTTGTAAGCAAGTCCCAACGCTATTTTTCACGAAATATAAGGAAAGCTATCGAGATCCAGGGAGATCCCCAGAATCTCAATCACGATGTAGATCACCCACTCTCCAGTATTGGAAACCCGTCCTTGCTCACTGTTCAGCTTCATTACCCTGTGCTCACTGTTCCATTTCATTACGCCGTATTCACTGATCAGATTTCTTGCATAGTTGTATATATACCCCCACACGTCCACCTTTTCATTGTCAGAGGGTTTTCGCCTCTAGCGTAGTTGCCACGTTACCGTGACATTTTGGCGCCTCTCACCTAGTTTTTCCCCCTGTAGTGGGTTTACATGTAGAGTTATCGTGACTTTCTGACACCTCTCACCTAATCTTGCTCCTGTAGAAGCCACTTACATTAATGGCCAAACGTCGAGTTTGAGTAAGTTGGATATATTTGTTGTATTTTTACTTTAATTTTTACTGTTTTATTTTTGTATTGTATATATTTACTTTACTATGACGCGCTCAAAACCTAGAAGCTCTTATAACAGTATTACAAGTTTCCACAAAATTTGTATCGGATAATTGTTAACAAATCCATTGACGAAGTGTTGTTTTGCTCTTTAAGTGGTGCAGGTATAACCGCTATATATAGACAACATTCCCATTGCCTTTGTAGGTTTTCATTAATTATGTAACTTCCAAATTATGTATGAAGCTGTGGCAAACTTTGAGATTATCTGTAAGGCATTTAACATGCCAAAACGCGTATTTCGTGTATGTTGCACAGCAATACATTTCTCATTTACAGTTTATACCATCAACAAAATGAAAATTTCTCGCATATGCATATTTCCGTCTTAATGAAAAAATATCAAGTAATCCTTATGAATCTAGGTCATTTAATAGCTACCGAGATTTTCTATTCTATTCTTTCTATTCTATTTTCTATAAAAAAATAAGGATAAAAACCAGTATAATAGAACAACAGTGCAAAACAATAGAGGATAAAGAAATGTCATCACGTCAAGTAAATTAACCTGATGTTGACCATTCTAGCGGGAATAAAATAAAAAATAGAAAATGGATTAGTGCAAATTCATGTCTGTGTCTGCTACAGCAAAAGTAACGATACAGTAGGTGTACATACGCATACGTACTGGAAAATAAAACCTGTTGAAAACTGTATCGTCTACGCCAACTTGCACTCTGGAATGTAGCAAGTCATTTAACGTTTGAATGCTGGTTGAAGAAGATTGTAATAAAGCTACAATATTTGCTGAGTAAGAAACGTAAAGAAACATTAACGATGTAAACAAAATTATAGTCATTATTCTTCCTGAAATGGTGTGAGGTATCGTATTTGTACCTTGTTGACAGACAGCGCTGAAAGCCATAAAGAAAGCACTTAAAAATTTCGGTTCAATGAATTCTTCTTGTTGAATCTGTAACAATAATATTCCGTTTCAATGCAATGGAAATTCAAGTTCTTTATATTACTATGACACTATAATTTAGAATGTTGTTTAATAGTAATGCTGGAGAATATTATATACAAAAATTTTTTCTTCGTTCTTTTGAAAATTAATAAAAAATAGTTTCTTCTTCTTACTTCAAGTTTTTTGTATTTATGAGTTTCCCACTTTGCAACTAAATATAATCCAGTGGAAATTATAATGACCAAAGCAACGGACGATATCCAGACACTTGTCTTAAATGGTAGTGTGAAAACGTTAGTAATATATGATAACTTAGGTTGGCGAAACACAAATTTCGACTTAGTTGGTGTAGTCATTGCGATATAATCTATTACAGATACTCTATCACTTGTTAAAAACAGTGGAGTGCCTAAAATTGTAAACTAATTAAATACTACAGAATTTAATCAATTGGCAATATGAACCTCCTATATCTGCTTCTTTTTTAGTTAATTCACCAATCATTCCACTCCATTCGGATTTATTATTTTTATATCCCCAAGTAGACTGGATTGAAAATACCATTTTGACGTTAAGAAAATCTTGGATATGTAACATAAATACGTAATTTACCTTTGCGATTGTGTCTATGTGTCGGTCTCTGGAATAAAATAATGTGTGTTATGATACATTGCATTGGTTTGAAACAAATAACTATTATCTTCGTATTGTTCTAACAATGTGTTTTTAACTTTCAATTGTACAAAATTAAGCTAACAAAACTGAATACAAAAATAAAATCAAATAAAGGCACAAAAATAGGAAATATACTAACTCGACGTTTCACCACTAATGCAAGTGACTTCTTCGAAAGTAAAAAATTGATGGCAGGATACCAGAAGGTCACGGTAACTCGGCGTGTGGATAATGCTAGACGCGAGTAGTTTCTGGAAGGTGTAGGATGTCAGAAGGTTACGGTAACGCGACTTGTTAACCACGTTAGAAAAAAACCTTCAAAGAAACAAAGAAATGTTGACGTGCAGGGGTATATACGTATACGATCATGTAGTGAAATCTGTGATGTCACTACATCGTGATAATTTCCCTTACCTTTCGAAGGAAATAGTATAACGACTTGTTTACAACAGATCTCTGACCAAAACAAACTTTGTGATCGGTGTCAAGAAAACGTTCATCTAAGACTAAATGCCTTGAAGAATGTGTCCTCACGTACCGTTGATGCCTTTCAATCGTAGTTGGAATTGAATGTCCGGCTTCATCGATGTACACTAGAGCACAATCACAGGGAATTTTATGGATGCCGCTATAGAAGAGACTATGGCGAGTACCTTTGGGCAAAGAAAGAACTTGGGAGATTTTATTTAAGGGTTATTAAATGTACCTATTTATATTATTCAAGTTGTAACCATTCATAAAAAGAGCAGTTTAAAATATGTTTTAATTCTTTATTGATATTGTTGGGTTGGGAAATTGAAATTGCTCGATGTAAGACAGCTAATTACTAATTGTGCTGTATGATGATTTGAGTTTTGAGTTGACATGAATACATCAATTCGTATGGTTTCCTATACCGAGAGTGATCTACGTAACCATGTTGATTATGAAGGAAATGCACGACAGTTGTTGCCACAAGACTAGATAATAAATGTCATCAACATACTTCAACAATATTTTTAGTTTCAAATCCGCACTTTCAAATGCTGTGAAGTCAAATAATAGACTCAATATCTTTATAAAATGAAGCATTATGTTTTTCAAAATACGTGACCTTATTGTAAGTTGGTCACGTACCTAATTGTTACGTAGAGTTTTGGTGATATATGTATATTAAACAATTTGTTAGAACGGTCTGCTATATTAGTCGATTTGAATGTGTTCTACAAGGTGTAATGGATGAAAATGTACAATAAAAAAACGAGTAAACTGCTTAACAAGAGTTTCATTAACCAATCGACTATAAACTAGAAAAATCAAATTATACCTTCGTGGAAGATTTAGAAAGTGCCTAAAGCAAGAGTTTTTTTTACAGTCATATAGTTTGTGTACTACATTAAATAAAGCCTGACTTTGCAGGGAAGTTAAAACATATGACTACAAAAATTATTAACTGGTGCTTGATGCGTAGCTAAAAACTAATGTTCGTTCAATTTTGTCTCGTTATGCCACAGTGCCAAATCTAGCAAATTAGGTAGTAGAAGGAATACCTTAAGCGATTATACGGGAAATACTAGTTCAACAAAGGAGTCCAGGTTCAGTTTATAGTTTAGAAAAGTGTTTTCAGATCTAAATACATCACAGACAAATGTGCTTGTTGCTAAATGAAATTATTGTAGAACATCTAGAGTCACTTGTTTGCAGCTTGTATTAATATCCAATTTGTAGGTTTCAGGAAAAAGAGTATAAATTGAAATTTAGATAAAATGATTTCATACCAACTGTAGTAACATTTCCACAGCAACAACGTGATAAGTTTGCCATGTCTAATTACAAATGATGTAATCATGACATCACAACAATGCTTTATAGGAAGAAGCTTCATATAGAAACACGATCAGAAATTTTGCAAGTACTTTTTAAGTTATCATCACATATTAAATTATGATTGTTATTTCGAGAATAACAAAAATGTTTCCGTTAGGAGTTTCTTGAATAAGGTTTTTTATGTCCCTCCTTCCGATGTATCTATGTAGATATAATTATCTCCAAAATTATATAATTCTATCTAATGTTGTTTAAAAATACTTATGTCTGTTTAATAATAGTTAATCGTAGTAAAGGACATATAAATAATAATATATATATATGTATGTACATACCGTTTATCTAATAAATGATTCATACTGTTATTATGCGTTATAACGAGACAACTTTTAAGTATGGTTCCCAATAAATTTTTTCGACGAGTTGCAGCAAATACATCCTGTATAGTTACATTTAACCCGTAATTCACGTTCCAAAAGCCGTAGCTTTCATAAATTACTCCATGAAAGAAACTACGACGATATATTTTTTGTACGAATGCGATTGACTCGGATTCAAAAGTAATTAACGTTATATCACTATCAGGAAAAATTTGTAACCTTTCGTAGTAACTGGTGTTAGTGGGATTTGTAAATATCCAGCGATTTGGTGAAGAAAACAGTTGATGTTTATCTGCCTGTTAAAACAGTTTTTGTTATCATCTGTAGACGTATAACATTTTTTTTGGTACCTCAATTAAAACTTTCAGGGATTCTGTACAATTCAAATCCAGAATATAGACTGAGTATTCCCTATTTATATTTTTAAAATTAATTTGTTCGAAATTGTTTATATCTTGTATTTGACTGAAGTAGCCGTGTGCAGAAAATGTTTTTATTAATGCAATAAAATCTGTAATAGAGAATTATGGAAATTATTTTTCTATATTATATTGAGTACCTCTCGACTTTTACCTTCTGTTTCACATAGTAAACCAATTACTTGGGTAGGTACATTATTTGATGCTAGAATATCTATAATCATGTCGACATTAACTTTTGCAGAAGTTATATAAAAAGTAGCACACAAGCTTATAAATATTGCGATAGTTTTATGCATTGGGCAAGAAGGTTTATACAATGAATACATTTCCGGTGAAATGTAATTTAGACTGGATAACTCAGACTATTATATAGGATTTATGTCTGTTATTGACAGCTATTACAGTTCTATTTGCTTACTGCTTGAGTAAATACGAAATTGCGCTTCTTTTGCGTTTTTGTGTATTCAATTGTAGTTAAAATTGTTTATTTAGTTTTTCTTTGAGAAATATAATTGCAGCATAAACGTTCAGTCGCCGATAAACTCATTCTTTAATGCATAATATTTTAGAAAAAGATAGCCTATTTACTTTATAAAAACATCTTGAACTAATTTTGAAGTTTACTGGTTGAAATAAGTAGCAAGATATTTCAGTTTTAAATGATACTCGTAACAGGAAGTATAGGAATACATATATTTTTTTAGAATTGTTTCAGAGAGGAATGAATTTTAATATTATCCAGAAAAATAAGCCAGGCGATGCGGACTTTTTTTATTGTAACTTCATTGGTGTCATGTCACAAAATAAACATGGTTTGTACTTGACTTCTCTCCGCGTTTCTTGTAAATTTTCAAATAACAGATATTGTGCTGTATGCAGTGGCGAATGAATGCTAGTGGTACAAACTTGCAGAGTAATTATTGAGCTGTTATTATTCTATTGAAATAGAGCTTAAGAGAAAAACATAATTTTGGAACTGAAATGATGGTAATTGCTCTATCCAAGAACAGGTTTTTCACTGTGGTCTGCAAATCGGTTGCAAATACAGCCAGCGCTCGCTTTACGTACAGCTCGTTTAACGTACGTTCGTTAATACGTTACATATTCATTTACTACCCCCCGTCCGCACGAACGTACCCAATATCACTACGAACGTACAGCAGATCACTATGGTGTTTACTGTTGAACGACTCGGACCTAGATCCCGTCCTATTTCTGCCAATTTTTCTCCTTTTTCTGCTTTTTCAATAATTTCAAGGGTAGGTGCAGTGAAGTGATATTTTGATAATCTCTTACTGGTTGATATATCGTAATATTCTTGGCCGCTGAAAACTTGTATTTATACGGTAGCAGATATGCATCTGATGCAATATATACATACTAAACTCGCATATATTATATTAGCATAAATTATTATGACATTTTTATTTTATAAGTAAATTCAATATAATATATTACAGGATTTAACAGTAATTATATTAAATGTACCTACATGAATATTATTTAAGACAGCATCTAGAAAAATGAATAAATTAATTAATCCTGATAATTAACTATTACCTTCGTTTTTTAGAATTTAAGTAAGAAGACTTACGAATAACTCGACGTAAAACTCATATGCAACCATTCTTACATGTCGGTAAGCACAACTTAAGTTACGTGTAGTTTTAAATTCTGTTCCAATATTTAAATAACAGTTCTGAAAATATCTTTTCAATTCCATGTCTCCATATACAGTAGAAAAATGAAAAAGGTTACACTTTTACCATTGTTTCTATTAAATCATTTTTCATGTAGAGTGTGGGCCAAATTCGATACTTTTAATAGGGAACTTATGTTTCTGAAAGAATTAGATAAAAACTAACCCATGTTTCTGGAGCTTGATTTTAAAGATAAATCAATTGGTGTAATCCATATTTTTATATCTTCCTTAATTTAAGCCATACAGAGTGTTTTATAAAAATATGCAATTTTTAAAAACCCTTGTAACTTTTTTATTTGTGAAAATGCTTGATTTATATAAAAACTTTTTAGGGCACTTTTTGACGAAGACTTCTATGATCTCAATTTTTTTTAACTAGTATTTTTTGAAATACTATCAAGACTTGCGTTTTTTTAATGGAACGCCCTGTATATTTTACACTATTGACAAGCACATAAAATTGTCTTTAAAATGATATAGCACACTTGATATTTTATTTAAACAGTCTTTACATTATTTGATTTTGTGTTTGCAATTTCACAGTATTTTAAGATGGCTATGGAATATGTGCTCCGCATTTATTTTATATTGTCAATATCAATTTTCAAACGTCAGTTTGCATTAATATTACTGCTTTATGAAAAGTACGACATGTGAAAGTGTTTTATAGAAGCAGGTGAAAATTAGGATACTGCATTTAACATTTACCAAGATCGATATCCCGAAAGACTACCACTATTCAGAGATATTTTCTCCAGATTAAAGAAAAATTTATTAAATTTTGGATCCTTCACAGACTAAGAATCAGAGAAAATTGCTATTTTAGGGGGAAATTGACCCAATGTATTTTACTCGCCAGATCGCGGAAACAACAAATTTAGGGAGAACTTCGGCAAGGCGCATTTTAAAAAAGCATAAAATGTAACCTTATCGAACAAGAAAAATACATCACCTTTTTGCCGCCGATTTGGGGCGGTTTTTCAGAAAACCAAGTCTTGATAATATTTCAAAAAATACGAGTTTAAAAGAAAAATAATTGAGATCATAGAATTCTGCGTCAAAAAATGCCCTAATAAAGCTTTTATATAAATCAAGCATTTTCACAAATAAAAAAGTTACAAGGGTGTTTAAGAATTAGATATTTTTATAAAACACTCTGTATCTCTTAAATTAAGGTAGATATAAAAAAATGGATTACACCAATCGATTTCTCTTTAAAATCGAGCTCCAGAAACATGGGTTAGTTTTTATCTAATTCTTTCAGAAACATAAGTTCCCTATTAAAAGTATCGAATTTGGCCCACTCTGTACATTTTTAATTCGAATTTTTAGTTATATTTCGTAAAAAAATGTTTGATAATTATACATTCGGAAGAAATGATTTTTAGCGAAGATGATATGTATGAATAAGTATAGAAAATTCGAAAACATTGGCCGCTTTCTTTTATGTGTGATTTACAATCATGATTAGGTGATAGCCAATAGACAGTAAATGATTTTTGAAAAAGAGTTGCCCTAATTGCTACGTTTTTATGTCTTCTACAAATACAGAACAGTTACATAGAAGTCACCGCAAATATGCAGAAACTTGTCTAACCACGTCGAAGGAAGGATATTTGTAAATCTATTTCAACTTGACTATCTTGTCTGGCTTTTGTTGATAGTTAAAACTCCTTTCAAATTGAGGTGTGGTGGTTGTAGAACATCGTCTGCGCTTGTCCGGGAATACCTGAACAATGTCTATGGAATTCTCCAGTATCTGGAGATGCAAAACGTTCTTCTAGCAATGCATTTACCACATTTATTTCGAATGTGCTGAAATAGTTGTTGATTGAGTAAAGATATGTTAGTTCTCTTATTCGGAATATGTGTTAAGGAATTTAGATGTCTACGACATTCTCTTTTGTTACAAAACAACACACTTAACAGACTATCTTCACTCCATCAGCGATTGCAAAGTTTTCCAACTTTTTCCTGTTGGCCATTTTCGGAGCAATGCAGTCGCAGCTAACCCGTTTGTACAACTGACTAAATTCTCGCTAGGTGGATATTTCACGACAATAAGCCCACCATATCTTTCATTGTTTGTAACTTTATTAGCATGTTGTGATCATATTGTTAATGTACATTTGTGTCTCATAATTTATGTACAACAACTAATAAAGTTCAAGCATTAGTATTAATTCCACGTTCATTAAACAATAGATTGCTTGTTTGAATTCATACAGACCATTGGGTTTCTTTAGTATCGTGTGCTTACTAGTGAGGTGGGAACGTCAAAATATGTAACAGTTATTCATCTCTTTCTTCTATTTTCATTCATTTAAATAAGTAACACGACCCGAAATTTACTAAACTAAAGCAAAATCTTTGTAACTTCCCTCTTGCTGAGTTGAAATGGAACAATACGATTAGAGAAGTTGTAATCTATACTGTAAAATGTATAACAGCTTTTGAAAGCTGTTGAAAATGTTTTTTATTTCGAAAAATATACAAGCAGGGGAGGTAAATAATATTTAATGTATTATTACTCCAGTTTTAAAATAAAAATATATTGAATGTTATTTATATCACTCGAGGATATCCAAGTTAGCAATCTGCTTCCGATTATATAAATATAAGTCAAGTATATTCAGTTTTATCGCTGACACTGTAATATTATTTATTCTACCTTTTTAAGGCCCAGGTGATGATTAATATAATCAACGACCTTCATCAATCACAAGTAATACAAATATCAAATCATAATTAGGTCCTCAAGATTATTTAAAACATTTTTCATCTCGCTATTTAAAGTAGTGATTGTGCATACGTTGTATATAAAACCATGTCGGCTTGTTGTGCTAATCTTGAAAAAAAAAGTGGTTCAATGTAGTGATGTTTTGATTCTATCAACGAATTTACTTTAATCGGACTCGATATGTTTGTGACACCGTCCTACTGAAGCTGTAATGCAAAATCCATCACGGGATGCTAAGATCATTGTTCACACTTGAGTTATGCGTATCTTGGAATTTGTTTTCCATACTTTTGGTTTAGCCTTGTATTGCGACTACTGATTAATGAATTCTAATACTACTACGATTTTCATCTTTAGGTGAAAATCAATTTTGTTTTTACTATACTATCCTATCTGTAGTCAAATTTTAAAGTGCTCTAACTCCTCTACCAGTATTAAGGAAATAGTAAAATGTTCTAAATATATAGTGTTAGTCTAAAAAACATTTTTTGGTAAGTAACTAATGATATAAGCATTAATAATCGTCAATTTTTTTAATGATAACAATTTGCGAGTTACATCTCATTTAAAAGTTACTTCAAAATGTTACTCAGCTGTAATTATTGTCGTTTATTCGTTTAAATTAAATGCTAGCAGTCCAGCATTTTTTTACGATGCCATCTTGAAGTAGTTAAGTAGTATTTTAGGACGATCTATTTTAGAAGAAAAATGCAATATAATTTGAACTATTAGGGATATTAGCAAAATCTGCATGAAATGATAAGAGATATCCCGATCGACCTCATCTAGAGCATACTTAACACAACTTGTGGATAAGTTTCAGGCAGTAGGGACTGGCTGTTACATAAAAAACAACTGGACAAAACGAGATTTCGGAAAATCAAAAACATAGATACAATTATGGCCATATGTTATAAACACCCTCTCGCAATAGATACTTCTTGCAATTATTAAGAAGTTTGGCAAATACAGAACTAAGAAGTCGGTTTGTAATGACAATTGAAAAATTGTATGACACCGTGACAGGAGATTATTCTTTTCGATAGGATAACGCTCTTTGCCACAAAGAGGTTAGTATAATGAATTGGTTCCACGAAAACAACGCTAGGTTGTTAGATTGATATTTATGGCATTTCTTAAAAGAAAAACTACAGAATCACGATTATACTTCTTCACAAGCACTTCAGAAAAGGATAATTGAAGAATGGATATCTCGCTATATTTGCTATAAATTAGTAGCTATTATATACTTAAAAGAATGAATGAATGAATCAACGGAATGAATAATAAAAATATTACCCTGCTCATAACAGATGGCCGCGATTGTATTACTGCTAAGACCACATCTATTTGTGGTGAATTTTCAAAAAGAGTGCAAAGACTGTTAAAGTTCGCAGCAGACGTAACCTCCATACTATTGTGCGGTAAAATATCATAATGAAGACTATACCAGTAGATGGCTTGAACGTCGATATCCAATAGAGTCCCTCGATTTAACTCCTTTAGAATTCTATTTATGTGGTTACTTAAAAACTAAGATGCAGAATAAAATTCGCTAATATTGAAGAAAGAATTACCGAGGAGTGTAGATTAATCTTCCTAGAAACACTTCAAGTAGTGAGAGTTTTATATAAAAATATTGTACAACCAAACAGAAGCGAATATTTTGAGTATTTATTGCAAAAAATATTTAATTGTGTTGTTATAATTATTAATTAAATATTAATTGGGAGTTCGTTAAACCATAGATTTAAGCCAATTATTTATTAAACAAATGATAAACATCGAAATAAAAATTCGGTTGAATAATCATCTGAAGCAGCTTTTCCGGCTTCCAAATTATGTGCCACTCGAACATTGTTACAATTTAAAATAATTGACAATGGCGTTGTTGTGCCATCTTTAATGATTACACTAGTTATTTATTAAAAATTTGATTTTAGCTTATATCAAATTTCGTCTTTCGATTCCGTATTGTCATTTTGTATGATTGTTTGCATCATAGAGGTAAAGGTAACATGATGATCTGGCGTATTTTCAGTTTTTTCCAACAATTTTTGGGGTAATACTTTAGCTGTTATGTTGGTTAACTTGGTCTGCATCGTGTAAACAATACTGTTTTATCTTATTTTACCGTATTGGTATCGCGCTGTTTTCAATATGTATTTATCTTTTTATAGTTTCGTGTACATTATTAGTAGTTAATAGTGTTTTATTCAAGTTTTTATTATGTTAATCTTTTGCAGTAAACTTTATTTTAATATGATCGAAATTTCATAAAATATTGTTTATATTGAATTAATTAAAATACATATTTTAAAGTTGTTCTAAATCAAATAACTATGAAATTCAATACTTATTTTTAATGTTTACAAATATTAAATAACACTTTGGTTTTTTTTTTAGTTTCCAGATTACGAAAAATATGTACATACGTATAGGCATAGTTAATATTAAAGATTTTAATATTTCATGTTTGAATTTACAAGAAACTAATAATTGTAAAAACCTACCTTAACCGGATCATTGTAGCTCGTACTGACAAGCTTTTCTGTATATAATAATAATAATATAACCTCATGTTTGTAACGAAGACATAAAATCACACTGTTGCGAGTATATGGTTACTTGAAATCGCTAACATTACCGAAATCTTTCTGACAGGTATATAGACGACTCATATGTAGGATAATAGTGTAACACTTTGTTGTTCCTACCATAAGGTTATGTAACATGCACACATTATTGCTGTTTCATTTATCGTAAAAACTAATAAACGTGTGTTTACTAAACGTGAACTACAAATTTGGATATATGTAGAATCAATGATGAAAATCCGGCACTAGTGTTACATAGAAATATGTACTGCTGTAATACATCGTTAGCATCTTTAATATGATTGTTCATCATATAATCAATGACTCCTTGAAAGACATGAAAGCCCAAACACGTAATGTTTTAAAGAGCTGTTACGTATACTTCTATAAACATTTGTGCTAGGTTTTTATCTTTGACTATATCCAAATTTGTGGTTCGAGATTAGAAGACATGCATTTATTCGTTGTCACGATAAATGAAACACCTTTAATGCAGACGATGTATGGAATATTATTATTATTTAGTACAAATTGAAATAATAATATTTCGGATATATAGTAAATACCTACTTATATTAAAAATGTAATATTCCTGACATATATTTTTATATATCCTTGTATTGCATATAACAGATTATAATAGCCTTTCTGAAGTCATACCTATTGTATGCCGAGAAAATAAACATTGTACTAATACATTCAGATAAATGAGTAGTCAGGCAAAGTCTTTCCTATGATTTTTTTTTATATTTTGTACGATATTTTTAAGATGTTCCATAACAATTTTGAATGGGAAGCATGGTAATTTGCATCACGTATTATACAGGCTGCCCACCTAGTACGCGGAAGTCCGATATCTTGGTTGATAAGAGAGATAATTGAATCTTTGTTCATTTCATATTTCTAGTTTTCTCAAGATTTACAAACCTAAAATAATGCCGATTATACAAGGTGTTCCATTTCCTCTGTACAGAAAGCAACTTAATTTTTTAAATACAAACCTATATTTTTTATCATTTATTTTGAACCTACATGAAAAATAAAAGAGACTTTATGTACGGTATTCATCTGGAAAAACTGACAAGTGATGCATAAATTTATTTACGTTTTACTGTAATACTGCATGTTTGCCTAAAGTGTTGAACTTAGATATAGAGAATGCTATAGCAAAGTTGTAGAATATTTAATTCTGCGTTTCACACATCAATAACATGTAGGGTGTTCCATTTGAATTAACGGAGATTTTTTATATTTTTATTCGTCAAATTCGATAATATTTTCTGGGCACCCTTTGTACTGTAGATCAGTTTCTGACACGATTTTTGAAGTAAGCCAAATGACTGTTAGTTTTTCCAGATAAATACCGTACATAAAGTCTCTTTTATTTTTCATGTAGGTTCAAAATAAATGATAAAAAATATAGGTTTGTATTTAAAAAATTAAGTTGCTTTCTGTACAGAGGAAATGGAACACCTTGTATAATCGGCATTATTTTAGGTTTGTACATCTTGAGAAAACTAGAAATATGAAATGAACAAAGATTCAATTTTCTCTCTTATCAACCAAGATATCGGACTTCCGCGTATTAGGTGGGCACCCTCATATTAAATATGAACTAACTAGTAAAGTAACTAAGCTATTAAATGTTCGAAACGTCGTCATAGTTTATCTTCAAGGAAATCATTTTGTGTAATACAAGGTTGATACCAATGTTACCTTCCTATAATATTATTTTCGTTTTGATTTTTACTATAAAATAGATTACAGTAATAGTGTTCTGCCCATGTATCGCTGTCAGATTCTCTATATGGTTTTGAAAACTACGTCGAACATTTTAAAATCTTTAACAACTCAAACTGAGGATTGTTTCAATGATTCAAATTATGAGAACTAAAATTAATTTTAAATTATATTTGCTTATGTTCTCGCTTCTACTTTAAACAACGGTGAATGAAGTTTGATGAGTTTTACGAAGATATATCAGGGCGACATTGTGAGAATTAACACAATCGTTTGTGCATTAAATAAATTTGCAATTATAACAGCAATTGTTCAAATATAATATGTTAAAAAATAAGTGTTATATAATAAGGTAGTTTATACATAAGGTTTATCCTTTACGACCACAAGTGAGATACCTGTTAACAGCAAGAGAATTTATATGAAATCAGAATATTGTTTGTTGCTTATAACAAGAATTATTTATGAATATGAATCGGTACTCTATCCATTTCTATTTTATCCAGTTCTTCAAGCGGATCCAA
Organism: Holotrichia oblita; assembly: GCA_023690525.1. NCBI lineage: Eukaryota > Metazoa > Arthropoda > Insecta > Coleoptera > Scarabaeidae > Holotrichia > Holotrichia oblita. Next base: position 106,510,371 of record CM043019.1, read on the forward strand.
ATTAATGTCCATAAGAACGTGACCCCATAAGAAATAAAATACTGCATAGCTTACAATAGATGGTTTTATTTATAAAATACTAAAGAATATTGTAAAAACGTATAACATTTCTGCAAAGTATACTTTTTGAAATCTCAAGTTTACATAAAATACATACACAGGTAATAAATACTTAGTAACTAATATTATCATAGTAGGTGTTGTCATCACCATTAAAAAAAATTAACATACATAGTACAACTTAGTTCTTAAAATCATATAATAAGTTTTAGAAAATCACGTGCTCTTATGAGTATTAAATACGTTCACGGTTATCATTTTAGTTTTGAAGAGCTACAGAATATCAAAACAACTAGATATTTTTAACAAATTTCAATTATCCAACCAAAAGTTGAGCGAGCATAGTGTAAGACAAAAATTCTCAATTACTCATGTTCAATTCTACAATCTCTGATAGTCGTTATACAATATATATAAATTTGATATGCAACTTCTAAGTTATATTAAATTCTACATACAGGTTCTCATTATAGAGGAGATATAAGAAAACCTTATCACATACGTGGAAGAAACTTTCTTAGATACTAGATTAGAAATGTTTATAATAAACTGAGGATAATACCTTAAAACAAATACGTATCAGTCAGGAATACACTAAATTACTAAATCTGTACAAAGAAAGCAGTACATCGCAAAATCAATTAAAATGACGAAATGAATTCTAATAAAAAATGATGATTAATTACTTTTAATGTCATGATTCTAAAACAATATTCCGGGTAAAATATCACAAAAGCAATGATGATTTGAGTTTGTTTCGTTTCATTCAAGTATTTTTAGCTCACAACCAGTTACGATTGAATCAACGAGAGGGAATGTTTTAACTTTATTCATTTCTTTTCTCTAACTACTGCATTCATTTTTAATAATACGTTACGCGTCAAGAGAAAACAAAACAAAAAAACTAAATTAAAGAAAACAACGACTTAGAAACAACACATTAGTTGCTTCCACTTTGGTTTCCTCCGGATATGTTTTCTAAGTCCTATTGTGATAGCCATATCAAAGGCTTCTTTAAGTTGGCAACAGGTTTTTGCAGAAGTCTCAACGTAAGGTGCATTTAATTTGGAGGCTAATTCACGAGCATGTGTAATTGTAACTGGAACTTCTCCTTCCCTCCTAAGCCTTTGTACTATCTCTGGATTATTTTTACAATCGGCTTGAGTACCGACTACCACTACCGGAACTCCCAATCTTCTAACTTCATCTGCCCATCTAGTACATGCTGATTGGAACGAAGATGGTTTCACAACGGAAAAACATAGCATTAATACATCGGCTCCGGGATAACATAGACTTCTTAGAGGATTCAGTTCGTCCTAAAAGAAAAAACGGAATATGGTTAATTTTATTGTGTAAGAAACCTGGTTTGATAGAACTAATTATTTAAATTTTATAATAATTACGAGATACTTCTAAAGTATTCATTTAATATACATCATAGATAGTGTCAGAAACAAATAAATTACCACAATAGTATGTTCGGTATTATGAAAAGTGCAACGACAAACAATATTTATTTAATTATTATATTTACTGTTTAAATAAAGATAAGGATGTTGAATCAAGAATGTACTTTTACGTAGGCGTGTGAATCGAATCTATTACACCATTATTTTTAACGTATAACATGTCACTTGTGGTGAGACTTTACTTTTAAGTTTTGTTAAACCTTGAAGATAATCTATGTCAATATACAGATGCTACTCACACATATATTTAGTAAATTTTTCCAACAATATACATCTAGTAAATAAAAGAGTATTTCAAGTGGATGAAAACGAAGGTAAACCCACAAGATAAAAAAAACATGCACTGCTGTTTCTTGGAAATAATACTACTTATTAATAGTTTAAAACAATGTGACAATGAAAGTACTTATTAACATTTACATATACAAGCTGAAGCAAGTCATCCCTCAATTTTTAAGGCGATAATTTTGTAAATAAAGATAATTTCTTCTGCATTGTGTTTATCTAGGCGTTTAAATTTTCTTCGCAGAATTTTTGATGTCTTAGCTTCAAAATGGTGATAAATTCTTCACTTCTAGTCGCTGAGTGTCCTTCGGCTAGCGGTATCTGGCGTATTTGTATAGATTAGCAACTATAAAAAAAACTCTAAAATTTTCAAACTAGACTATGTTACATATCAGTGCAAATCGCGAGAATGAGGAATTAAGCGCTTGGGAAAAGCTCAGAATCTCCACTGTCACTGGTGCCACACGCCGCTCTCAAAAAAATACGGATCATCAGCACATAACAGCTGATGTACAGGTTATACTTTATACACCAGCATTCACAAATTTTGCTGTGCGTGATATACGTTTTTACGGGCTTTGTCTTTGATTCAGCCTTTTTTTCTATGTAACATAAGCTTCTAATTTGGTTCGGTTTTTTACAGCAGTTTTCCTGAAAAGCAATTATTTAAAAGAATTTAATATTTAAGTGACACTGATTCAAACTACTACATTCATATTTTTCGGCGGTACAAATTAGGAACTTTCTATTAAAATTCATTCAAAGCATTTTAAGGTAAATAGCACTACTGCAGATGGTCAAAACAATGATCTATACGTTTGAAGCTTGGAGCATCTCTACAGGATTTATTATCGCTACGAGTTATTATTAAAGTCTTGTCAGATAATTCTACTAAATCCTTCTTAAATATTTATTGCTAACAAACATCATACTAATCAGTGCTTTTCGGAATATATGATATTCCTGCTAACACATCATTGATACATTCGATTAGCTGTTGCGCATCGCTATTAAATATAAAATATTGTTTGAATATTACTGAACATATTAATAACGTGTATACTTTGTTGCATGCAATTCTATACGCGATTTCCAATGTTATGATCATAATTGTAGTTTATTACTCAATTAGTAATGCTGTATCTTCCTTTTATGAGCTTAAAAGTAAATTATAGTGATGAACAATGATTTTTAAATCAAGGGTGTAACTATAAAACGTAGTATATAGCAGTTACAAAGATTATTGTTATACGACTATCAAGACGTACAAAATTGTTAACTGCTTAGTGTAAATAATTGAAACTGTTGGTATAATTTCAGGAAGTTTTCTTCAAGATGCCAACGATGGGAAAAGAAGTAATAAAGCATGTACAAAAACGAACTTTATACATTTATCATGCGTAACGTTCCAGTAATTCTGAATTAGCCGTTTCACTATCGAACTCAGTACTACACGAGTTAGTAATTTAAGTTCACCGCTGTAGATAATCATTCGAAACTATTGCAACATCTGTTGCATTGTGGTTAGTTACAAAATTCTAAGAAAACAAGTAAATATAAGCGGTTCCAAAATCAATTGCGTTTGTAATCATTGTGTTTCACTAAAAAGCGCGTGCATTAGAAAGTTATTATCTTATCAGAGTTTAATGTTAATATATGATTAAAATAATCATTGTCATTTGTCTATTTTTGGGTAACTCTTAATATCTTGCGACTAGAAAAGTTTGACAAATCCTTATAAACACATTAGAATTGGGAAATAATAACGTAAGGACCTGCTTTTGTTTAATTTATTCCTAGCAGTAATTTTCGATTAATTTTTTTTAAATTATCCTCTCTAGCGTGGTTTGCACGTGGAGTTATCGTGATCTTCCGACATTCCTCACCTACCCCAAGCTTTTCGCCTCTAACGTCGAGTTACCGTAATTTTCAGGTATCCTCTACCCACAATTTTGCTTCTGTGATTATAGGATCTGTTCAATAGCTAAATAACTACACAGGTCTGACTGAATCCAATACTGGTGAAGTACATACTAATAGAGCAGGCTCCGAGCTAGAGACTCTACGTGTACATACATCGTAATGGATATTATACTCATACCAAGATGTGGTTGGAGTAGATCTTAGAGGCAGCGTACCAGAAACACCTGATGTATATTAACAGCGATCGAAATCACATCTACAAATTTACCAACCACTCCTGTGGGCTATTAACGAAAAGTCAAAAAGATTCTTATCCAAAAGTCCCGATTTAGGTACGTTACCTTGTCTGCACCTAGAGCTTGCTTCATAATGTAATCGGCATGGAATCTGCCATAAATTACACAAGTGCTTTTTCGGAAAGAAGTGCTTTATTATCTGCCTCAGACTTTCCTTATTTAAATTAAGTTTCTGAATTTATTAGTATCTAGTTGTCAGCGACAAAACCATGAGGATCACCTATTTGGAGATTTTTTTTATCGTAGCATTGTTCTTAGATCTTGGACCTATTTTGGTTCCACAAGTTTTAATTTTTTGCGAACAGAAACAACGAAGCAATATTTTCTACTATTTGAAAGGAATCGAACTTAAATATTAAATCTATTTCCTTTTTGTGAGTTTTTCTAAATTAAATGGATGAAGCAATGATGAAGCATTTTCTGTTTAATATCGTTATCGTGTACACACATATTTAACGCTACTACATTTATAAAATACGATCTATGTTTTAGAAACACCAACGACGTCGACCTTTAAACAAAACTGTAGAAACAAAATTGTTTTAGTATCTGCTAACTAAATTGAATAGCAAATAGGTCGATAAAACCTAGTTCCATTTAGTTTGTAAAGTGTACAACGTATTGGGGCGTAAAAATGAACGGAAAACGTAAAGCAAATAGAAACATACATATTTTATCTGACCCTTGAAAAATACATTCAGCTTTTAAGGATTGTTCGGAATTGCCTGTAATCTATTGTTGTTCACCGAGTGGGATTTTCTACTCGTATTTATCATGGTATTGTAACGTACGCAATACCACTATTTTTCAGTGGAAATGTAGAAACTTTTTATCTGATGTACAAATCCTACGAAAAGGATTGAGTTAAACTAAATGATCTACTACCATGTAGCGATTATATAAATTTGTTACAGAATTGGTTACAAAATAATATTAACTGCAGCACCATAATCGTTTTTTTTCAAGTTGCTACCATATAATGTCGGAAATAAGTCAAAAGCCACTGTACAAAAATTAAGTTATTTATTAAAATATCTACGTATTTGTTATGGAACGATAACTTAATGCAAAAATTATTTCGAATCCCGCAAATTGATGAAATTTGAAGATTTATATTGGTTGTAGTTGTACGGAATTGGCTATAGAAGAATAACAGCAATTGGTGGCATCCAGTCAAATTCTAACCGAACCGAAATAACAACTTTATTGTGTCTTCTCTAAGAAATTATTGTTGTTTTTTGTACGATTTAAATGTAATTTCGTATAGCGGTAACTTGACTGACGGTTTTAATCTGTCGTCAACATTTTTGGTACTGGCGTACGGACACTTTTTAGAAACCCAAATAATTGTGCAACATTTTTTCAACACTACCAACAGAAATGCCATATATCTCTGTTATAAATGTAACAATAATAATTTAGTACAATATTGTGAACCACATTGTCGTCGGTAACCACAGTTTTGGAGGTAATAGCACCTGGTGCATTTGGCTCTCTTTTCTGGCACCAGTTCAATTATGATTTTCCTGAAATTCATTGAATATAACAACTAACATGTGCAGCAAATATGAAAATATATGAAATATGTGTATGAAGCTTTATAAAAACTACCCTGTTCCCAAACTTTCGGGTAAAGAATAATCCTATTCTTGATTCTTTCCGCAATTACTACGCAGAATGTAGATATAAATTAATATGAATAAACGAAAAATCAAGTAATAGGACAGAATTGGGAGCGAGTAATACTTGAATCACAAATACTTAGCACCGGCTTATAGATATTCAGAAGCACATTATTGGTATTCAGGTTGAAGCTAACCTGTCGAACAGAGCGAAGCTGACACTTAAACCACATTTATGTGGCTACTAGGTTATTGAGGAGATGACGGCAACAAGACTACCAATGGTCTTACAAACAAAGGACCAAAATCTCAATCAATTAGAGCAAAGCCATCATACAGGTTCATGTTCAACAGTGAGAGACTAAACCAAAAATCTCATCCTGAACTAACATTCTAAAACTAAGACAATCAAGAAAGTTCATTACTTTTTCAGTCACTAAGCGTAAATTGCTGCTGAACCTCAATAAATGAGATTTTACCACCATCACGGCTTTATTCACTGGCGATGGCCCTCTGAGGGATCATTTCAAGGGGATGGACAATGTGGACAGTGGTAAATGCCAATTCTGTTCCAAACGCAGTAAATCGGTGGAACTTCAGTTAAGGTCATAAACTTCTTCAGGAGTTTGTAAATCAATTAGGACAAAAATATGAAGGGCATTCACAATAGATCTCATTAATCTAATGTAATTTAATCTAATCTACGGGTATGCGGAACCGAATATGGATGAGGAAATTTCACTCCGAATCGAATACCCTGTTCTTATCGATACCACTAGTAAAATGAGGGTGAAGTTATTTATTATATTTGCTCCCACAGGTAATTAGCGATAATTCATAACTATTAACACCATGTGTATGAGCATCTAAATTCACAAATTTGCAGGCAAACATAAATTCTCTCTCAAAACAGAAATTTGTATTTTTGTTAATAATTATCAGTTTTAAAATACTTTCAAAATAATTATACAAAGGTTTCCTATATTAGCTAATTGTTTTTATGTGCAAATATATTGCATAAACTGTAGATACATGTATACCATAAATAATAAACGATATATTTTTATAAACTCTAATTATTATTAATCGATATAAACTCACGTTAAGCAATAATACATGAGATAAAGAGCTGTATCATTACGAAAGCTACAACAGCCTTTAATTATTGTCGTGCATTACGAAAAGCTTCCTTTTCACATATTTAAAAATCGCAGATTATTACATGTTCAAGGACAAAATGATTGGAATAAATTCATTTTCTCTCAGTGAATAATTTTGTTAGAATATATCTTATTCAAGGAATATTTGTTGATATATTAATCATACCTTGTAGTTAATTTAATGAGTATTTTCCAGAAACATGACGAAATCCAATTTTCGGTTGGATTAATTAATTTTTTATACCTACTTTTTCGAAATATCAGCATTAATGCGTAAGATGATGACTAACTGATAGTTAAAAAGCGTATAAGTATTTAACAATTTAAAATAAAATTTCATTATTTTAATTACTATTAAATCGTAAAATAAATTAACATGCAATTTACTAGTAATTAAAATAATGAAATTTTATGTTAAATTGAGCATAATGGCATTGATATTCAAAATTTAACCTAAATAAGTAATTTGCCGTATATAAATGTTGTAACTTGATGTTTAAGCACATGTAATTAATTAAATAAACGTGAAAATGTATATGCAAAGAAAAGTCGGTTGACATCTTTGCTTGAGCTTTTAGTGGGTCAAAAACAGCAAAGAATAAATCACCCTTATTGCCTATGCCAATACTAAAAAAGAGAACTAGTGCTGATAATAATATTATAGCCTTCTTGCCACTGAACTTTTAAAGTATTCCTATTAAAGTGGTATTATTGCAACCAAGAGACTGTGATTTACTTCAGCTATTTGTGAGAACTAAGGAAACAATAATTTTAACTTACACATACAAAAGAGAAAACATATACACGTTATGAATAATTGCCCTATCCACCCTAGTGTTGATAAGGTACACGCAATGCTAGATAATATCTAGTGGAGATAATACATTTTATTTACTGCATTTATGCTCATTTAGAATTTGAAATTGATGATGACATTGCCTTGTCACAACGGTTCCGGTATTTCGGAAAAAATTATAATTCACATAATTCCTTATAAATATTCGAGTCACCGAACATTTTTTTATGGACCTTTGCATGACGGCATACTATTTCACTAGATTGATAAAAGTTTGATAGGACGTTCAAAGAAAAAGGAGATAACTGGTTTCATCATATCATGTAGAATAGAAGTCAATGAAGAACGTAAAACATCTGAAAAGATTGAAAACATTGCTGAAGCACCAATATCCATAGCTTGAGAATACTTTCCTGCTAATGAAATACGTCCGGTTCATCGCACACAGGGAGTAACGGATAAAGGTATGATGAGAGAAAAATGCCGATAGTTTAGACGTTTCGGAAGGACTTCAACGCCAACATACACAAAAGATTGCAAAACAATAATTATGGTAAGTTGAAAACATTTGGTTAATCGTAAAACAGAAAATGAAGGACTATGATGTTCAAGACATAGATTAATTTTCAACAGGATTAAGTCAGTTGGAATGGAATAAGACAGAATACGATAAATAATTTATTCAAGGCCATGTCAGGCACTTATAAAAAAATTGAGTTATGCTATAAAAAATGTATATTTTTAAGTTAAGCAATCGTTTTGTCTTGTTGAAGTATTTTTAGGTTAGTGATTAAATGAAAAGGAATCATTTAAATGTTCCAAAGCCATATCTTTTAACAAAAGTGTGTGTAATGAATATATGCTGGAAATGGTTTGCCAATACTGTATGTTCATTTATACGGAGTGATTTTTTGAAAACAACCAACTTAAAGTATCTCAAAGACAAAAAGGAAATTAAAAATTTCCACGAGTACCTCCTCCAATCGTCTGCCTGGAGGGTACCACCTATCGATAGATTTAAATGATTTACGTCAGCGAAGTATTAACGTGCGTGGATATATTCCACGGGGAACCTTTAAAAAAGTGATAATATTGTTAATCTTGTAATTAGTTTTTTTGTTGTTATTGTTTTTATTTTTATTGCCACATTAAAGACTTAGTCTTGGTATCCTAATAAAATAAGTTTTTATTTGAGGTATCACACGATGGGTCGTTCCGTTTAAAAAGTAATTCATATATCTGTTTCCCTCTTAAATTAAAACTAGACGTGTTTTTGGAAAATATTAATTTTCTTCTCGTTTTTGAAATATTTGAAGTGGGTCGTTTTCAAAAAATCAGTCCGTATATTTCTAGTGTTTCTCTCTATAATAAACATGTACAAACTATGTGACTTATCTGTTAGATGCCAATCAATGTTTCTCGCTAGTTAATATTTTGATTATTTGAGAAACAAATTTACGGGAAAATGATTTCATTCATTACGTTTTTGTATTTGTTTTACAGAATCTACGTTTAAGTACCGGTTAACAGTAAGAACACGTGTTCACTAAGACTGGCTAATATTTTTCATGTGAAATGAATAAGTTGTTTTTAGATATACATACATCAGAATTGAGTAACTGTAAGTTTCAGTTCATAATTTTTTAAGAGATTAAAATACAGATAATATATAAATATGAAAGAGACAATACAGATTTCGCAACTCGATTGGATTATTATCAGACACCTTAACCCTGCAAATTATGTTAAGCAATAGTAGTGTCGAAACACTGTGTAATGTTATCATTAGATGAGGAGGTAAGCTTATGTACAAAACAAATCTGTCAATAACTAATCAATTATTATTGTGCGGAATCAATACAGTGTTAGGTTCTTCTAATAGTGTTCATGTTCATACACGGTACAAATATTTTTCTTATCTTTAAGAAATGACTTGTAGTCAGTTCACCTGGTCAAGTGGTCTTGGAGATCTTATTAAATTAAACGAAATCCATGACTGTCTCTTCACTGATTTACTATGTGGTTATGAGGTAATAGGCGCCTGGCATAAACTAGTATTGCATTGCAGTTGTGAGGATTTCGCATGAAAATTTGTTAGTGAAGTTTATCTAGTTAAAGATGATCGTAGCGTGTTAACTGCCGGACAACAGTGCTATGTATATAAGTAAATAAATCTACGAGTAACGTAGTTGGAAAAGCAAATATTACCATATTTCATGTTTAAAAAATAATTATGTAGTAGCTATCATAGTAGTTTACAGTGCATATCGTGTAAGTAGTATTGACTACAAGCATTGTATTTTTAAGATGCAATTTATTTAGTTAGTAACATTATAAACAATTATACTCACAAGATACGAAAATTTTGCGGTACCAACAGGGACACCTAGAGCATAAATGACGGCAATGAAATTTTTAACGCTTTTCACTAACTTTTTTTAATATCAACGGGACAAGCTGAACGAAAATGTCACGTACGAATGGCTACATCTAATGCTAATTGAGCAATATGATTTGTTAACGTACTGTCTATAGCGCAACTCATTTTTATAATAAAAATATCTACAGCGTTAATAGTAAATATTTGGCTTCATTTTTATGGTTGTTAAGTCATAGTCTTACTATTGCTGACTTGAATCGCTGTGTACACAATCAATGAGAACATTTTAGCTTAACAGAACATTGCAATTGCAATAAATATCTTTACAGTAAATATAATTAGCTATTTATATTTTCCAACCAATTCAAAATTTACTTTTCCTTACTCGTACTTCAAATAAATTCCTCGCGTTAATAGGGAATGATTTGGGTCAAGAATTTTGCTATTGTTACAGAAGTAGCACATTCTACAAAACGAAAATCAAAACGTTAAAAGGACACTTCATACAAATTATATACATTTAACTCAGTCATACTAAAACAAGCAAGATAGCAATCCGCTGAAAAAATATTCAAATATTCAAATTGCATATATTAAAGTTATTTTAAACACAACTTACACACTAAACTACACCGCAAGAGTTGCAGTGATAGCCAGACAAGTAATACAGCTTACGGAGTCACTGCAACTAAGCACCCACCACACGTTAAAAAAAAAGAAGAAGAATAGAAAGCCTCTGTTTGTCATTTAAATAATATCGGGGCACAATTTTTTTATGAGATGTATGACTCACTAGAGATAAATATTTACAGAAATGTAGTTTTAATGATATCTGTAAACGATCCCTATATTTCATAACATCTTATGTTTCTTGCGACAAGGATTTACAATGCCTCAAACTAGATTGTTTCTCAGGTAAAAATGTAATTTTAAAATGTTGCTACCAGCTATAATTGCTTTCTATCAGACACCTCAATAAACGAATGAAGGTGACTAGTAAAAGATGCAAGCGAAACGATACAGAGTAGAATACTGATAAATAGAACTCATGGAGGTCTAACGGTTACAGAAACAACACACAACTGCAAAAGATACATATTATATTATTTACTACACCGGCGTAACTACAATTGAAGGTTGTAAATCTTCCCTGTTGCTGTAAAAAATATACTTAGGATAACGAGCACAATCCCTTTCAAATATTGAAAATGAGCTGTATTTAAGAGCAAAAGGAAAACATTGATTGTAGTGCTTATCAAGCAATAGAATATTTACCAGATAGAGAATATTGCAGGAACTTGCAGGCGATTATATATTAGTCACGACAAAGTAGGTCAAAGTATCATTACATCTTTCTACACGCATAAAAGTGTTTGGGAAAATTATTATCCTTTCAGTTGGTGTTACAGTATATATAACTTTTTCCCTGAAAAGGTATTAGTTCTAATCGAATTTAGGGTAGACATACAGAAGGAAAATAAATAATAAACTACAATTTACTACAATAACCTCAAAAAATATCCATAACTGAATAAATCATTAATTAGAAGATAGAATAAAACATACAATCTGCAAGTTCAATCCAAAAACATGGAAATGTTAGGAATCAGATTACACTTGTTTACTTCCCGCAGAAGAATTCTGTTAATAAAGGTGTAACATTCCTGTTGTAACAGGAATAGTGACTATTCAGCAAGTTTTAGACTAGCGAAATGGATGCCTCACTGTATGTATTTACGAATTTTTTGTATCGAAATTTAAAAGCAATATTATTGCCGTACATGCAGAGAATTTCCCGTCACTCCCCACTGATCACGCAGCCTTAAAATATAAATTAAAGTAGCGCACGAACTAATTTTTGTCTTCGATTTGCCAAGCTAACCTGGCCTGTCCACTTGTGGGCTGAGAAAAACTTCACCCATTAAATCCGTCTATAATCGAAGAAATCAACACTTGTATTATAAGTCAGATTGTTGTGCTGTGTCAGATGTTACTTTAGGAACCCAAAATCCCGAAGCACTTTATTCAGAACCATAAAAAAATAAAGCGCATTAATGTTGTTACAAGGGGAGTGTCTATATTTAAAAAATGGCAACTATATTGAAAAACAGTTTGATGACTGATTTATCTACATAAAAAAGTTCTTCGTAATATCGAACTTAAAGCATATCTATAGCAAATCGTAATCGTCAATAGTTCTTTTAATGAATTTAATTCTTGTTGTTGACGCCGTATAAATTCAAATCCATCAATTTTGCTACCGTTGCTAATACAAATTGGTTGAGATGCTTTGGGTCTATAAAGCCTACGAGAAAACTGTAATTTCCGGTATTAATAAATGATGTAATTGAGTTGTGCCGGTAGAGTCGTCAACACCTCTATAGATGAGATGTCAGTGTGAAAAGCGAAGTACGAGTTTATTAACCTTGCAAAATTTGAAAACAAATTCGATTGCATAAATCACTCGTTGTTAAAAGAAAATTAAAAAACGATGTTTATCATTTTGTTAAAACAGGAACTGTCTACGGCTTGTTAAATTTATTAGTATTAATTTGGAAATTGATTAAAAGTTAAGCATTAATCAAGGAAGGGTTCATAATAAGAATACGAGGGACATAATTTAACACCGCTGACATAAAAATTTATCTGCCATCAAAGTGTACGCACCCGAAATAGGAGTTTTGTAATAGAGGATCTATCTACGTTGAAACGTAATTTATCTATAGCCATCTTTCTTGAGACGTTTATTGATTGCATCTTATAGAATAGGCTCTTTTATAAACTTCATTCAACTGCGTACTTGATTGATTTAACTAATTGTAAGCGATAATAAAAGATAAGTAAATAAAGATTCGTTTGTACAGTGTTAATGTTTAATTCGAGTCTAATGGTATTTATGCTTTGAATTTCACCGCATACAAAGGTAGAAAGTATTCATAAACAAAATATTGTTTACTATTAAGGCCATTATATTAGAATTAGAAAAAGGCTCTTAGAAGAAGATGTATTACCAAAATTGGAATTTTCAGTTTCCAAACCATAGACCCACTGTTCTGTGGACCACAAAAAAATAAACATGTAACTGAACTAGTTGAGTGGTTGTTCGTATGTACCACCCGATTGACAGCAGTACTAGCCGATACCATTATCTATCGAAAGTGCCTATACCAGCCTACACTACCCCTTTCCTAACTAAATTCTTGTACGCAAAGTAAAAAAGTGTAATATAACTCTTTTAGGATGACATTTTCTTGGATTAAATTTAGTGTTGATTTCCCGATAAAAATTATATTTAATCGGATTAGAACTATCACCTTTTCGGATAAAAACTTATCTATATTATAGCACCAACTAAACAGACAATAATTTATCCCAAACATTTTTATGTAACTTATACGTAAGGTAGGTGCCGTAAGTAAGGTAGTGCTATTAATTCTATCCCCACAGTAGTTCAAGACTACCAACGCGGTAGTCGAGCACACAGCCACATATTCTCTCTGACTGGACTCGAACAGTCGGCTGAAGATTCGGCACCCCTTCAGTCAGTAGATTACCACTTCAACTGTCGATTTATTACTTAATTAAATTTTTGCTGCATTGGGGATATTTAGAAATTTATACTTGTACTGAATACAAAAATTTTGCCGTTTTTCTCTCGTTTGTACTTAGTAACCAATCAATGTAAATTGCCTTGTTAAGCTAAAAACTATCACCGCAGATGTTCTAGAACTGGAAGCCTTACAGAACTACTGAAGTCTGACGATCAGCTGGAGATGGACTAGTAGAAGAAGCTGCTACGCAAATAGGAAACTACATTTGAAGATATTGCGCATTCCCACGATATTACAACCAAGAAGTTGAAAGGAGGAATCGCTAAAAAAGAAGCTGCGATTGCCTACTGGGAAAAGTAACTCCTAATTTTGAACGAAATTCTAAAGTAAATCGTGGGATAGAGAAGCAACTATCCTGCTACAAAGAACTTCTTAGAGAGACAGAAAACGCCGATGAAACCGAAATTCTAACCTTCCTTCTTCAATAAGCCATCACTACCATCCATACTGACCTCTCCGAGAAGTCTCAAACCATCTACAAGCTGTAGTATATTGCTTTTACGATCACATGCTTCTAAGAGAATTAGATGAAGTAGTTCCTCTTCCGAATATGACACTTTTTATCGTTTTCGAATAACACTGAGGCACACAAATTTTATATAAATTCAAATGTATGTGCGTAAGTAAAAAGACAATGTATTGACTTTTGCCGCTCTTCAATTTTCGTCAATGCTTTGATCTTTAACGTGTAGAAAAAGCGAGCTCTAACTGTATGGCAGGAGCAAAAACTGGGCAAGGGGAGCCAGAAGGTCACGATAACACTACGTGTAAACCACGCTAGAGGCTAAAACCGTTAAGTCACGTTTTTGGCACACAAAACCTTAGCCGAACACTTTCTCGACACGGGCCACGACGTTTGTTTTGATTAGGTATCTGTTATAAACAAGTTTCAATAGTATGTCCCACAAAAGGAAACAGAAGATATCGTAATATTGGTTATCCACTCTCTAGTATTTGGAAACCCGTCCTTTCCGCTTCTTCAACCTGTGCTCATTGTCTCATCGTTATCTCGCGCTCACCGATCCGTTTGCCTGCACAGTTGTATAGTATATGGGGGTATATACTACACAAACACGCACGTCCACCCTTTCCTTGATTTTCGCCTCTAGCGTGGTTTAAAAGTCGAGTTATCCTGACCTTCTGGCGCTCCTCAACCAGTTTTTGCTCCAGAAGAAGCCACTTACATTAGTGACTAAATGTGGAGTTTTAGTAAGTTTTTGTATAGGTATATTTTGTATTTTTATTTTATAATTTTTGTTTTTGTTTTATTTTTTTGTTGTATATAATCTAGAGTCGGTACGCAGAAGCCTTCGATATAGTTTAAGTTCTATTGCTATTATACTTACTAAAACCAGCTGCTTATTTACAATACCTACAAGATAGTAAACGAGTTATTTTTGACCATTAAAAATTTAGTGCTTTACTCTTTAAGTATTACAACATAAATTTAATTAATTAGTTAATTCTCGTTTTCCGTGTAAAACAGTTGTTTGGATAGAAGTTATTTTATTGCACGCTATTCTTGATTGTTTAAACATCAACTATGATTTATTAAACAGCTGACGTATATATTAGCTCACGTCAATGACATTTATTGTAAAGTAAATTCCATTGACATCGTAAAACTTGAGTGTATATTTATTTATATTCTATGTGTGTTATCAGTAAAAATAATAGTTTGCACTTATAAAATAAAATGTGACATATCTCATTTGGCTAATAACATTATCAGTTTCTGCTGATTTTTTGTTTAGTTCGTGGTAATCTTCCATACCCAACTAACATAGGCTTGAAATGTAAACCGAGAAAATAAATACAATTACACTATCCTAAACAAAAATTAAAATGCATCAGTACCAATTTATTTAAAGCATTATTTCATCAGTTCTGTTTGGTAAAGTACTGCGGATAACACTGATAACATTTGCAGATGTGCAAATTTAATAAACTGTATTTGTAGATACTTTCAAGTTAACGAGAAAACATGCTGTAAAGAACTAATATAAATTTATTACATAAGTTACCTTGCCAGCTGTATCACAAAGTTCGACCCTGACCGGTTCTCCATCCACCTGTACGACCACTGTAACAAAGTTATAGTTTCAGAAATCAAGCTAGTTATTTGTCACCCTTTTTTAACATTGCCACTTTTATAAACAACGTTTATTACATGTTAATTTACAAATTATTAGTGAAGCTTACAAACAGCAGATATTGATATATAGGTACATACACAGGTACACATATGTTTAACTGAAAGTTTGAAATTTGTCAATATAAAGCTAAAGTTGGAAATATTTTCGAAATAAAACGAGAAAATTGTATATTAGGCAGTAAGCTGCAGTGGATACCAAACAATATTTCGCCCTCTTATATGGTTATGACATAGACACACAATGAGAGAGGATGAAGTAGCATTCAAATATGTGAATGTCTCTTACCAAATTGACAATTGTATCCTACTCTAGTACGAAAATCCATGCGAATGGTTAATTCTATAGCCACAGAAATCATTTTATATTATTTCAATATTTCTTATTCTGCGATTGAGCCATTGAGGTAATATTATAATAATTTATTTAGTTTTTTACATTCTAAATACTAGTGAAATCATTTATATAATGACTCGTCCTGAAAACGGTGCTGCAATAAAATTACACTATGTTCTCCGCGTTAATAAATAAAGTGGCTTATGAGTTGTGTTCTTCTAAGAAATAATTTTATGATCTTACCACCAAGGAACTGTCTTTTTAAGATATATAACCTGGAACCGATAGACGTCGACACGCTAAGAACACTCAATACATCAAATATCTCTGAGCATAAAAATTGTCGGTTCATAATTTACTATTAGTGATGCGGTGTCTTTTTGACACACAGCGATTTTAAATTTAGTAATCATTTCTGAATTTTAGCGTACCTTTCATCTTTCGATTCAGGAATACTATTATGTATGTATGTATGTACATACAGAAAATTCGCTAGCTTTCCGAAAGAGTGAACTAAAATCTGTGGGGCCTATATTGTCTGTGTCTACAAATACTGAAAATCATATTCTTAGAGGTAAAGAGGATGTAACAGATAAAAGTTGAGAAATGGTTTCTTTTTCGTTACAGATACATAAATAGACAAAGCAGCAACTATACAGTACTTCTTCAATAAATTGCTTGGAAAAATTATAGTAAATAAAGTGAATAAGTATAAGATCGGTTCCAAACTGTCGTTGATTTATTTACAACGACTTCCAAGTTATGAATTGTTAAAATAACTACAAATATGTACAGACCAAACATGACCAATGTAAAAATGTTACAACAGAAACTCTGATTTTCATAAATACACCGTACTTAAATTTAATTGTGGCTGACTATTTTTTATAAATCTATATTTCGGCGAAATGTTTTTTTATGTGTGGTGGGTGCTTAGTTGCAGTGACTCCATATGCTGTATTAGTTGTCTGGCTATCAATTCAACTCCCGCGATGTAGCTTTGTGGGTGTAAATTGTGTTCAAATGGCTTTGTGACAGCATCATATCACCTTTTATGATGCCACGCTGTTCATCAATTTGCTGCCAACAGCGAATGGTAAGTCGATCCGGCTTTCAACTCTCTGAAAAAGATGTCACCGTCGTTTCGGAGAATTGAAATCCGGCTCCTACCGTCCCGCCACAACGATAGTCAGCTGCCTGACCACTGCGGCTAGTTAGTTTATGCATTGCATATTTTTGGCTGTTTAGCTTTTAGTTTTCTAATATAAATTTCGGAGCTTAACCAACGAGTTTGGGAAGCTCAGTTCGTATGCAATTTAGACAAATAAATTCAAATTTACTGAGGAAAACAAAATCTAAGTTCACTTTATGGTAAAGAACGTCGCAAGTGAACAAGAGTTTCAAACAAGCTACATCATGAAGTATTTGTATCTAATTGTAATTTTTGCCTAAACCTGTCGATAGTACCTAGTTTATAGTTTGTGTGTACCCAAATATGCGAACGACATTGTAAACTATTAAATATAATTCACAAGCACACCCTGTATATTGCGAACACGTGAGCGTAACGCAATTTGGTACAAAAGTAGGTATTATTGAACGAGTATATATATTTTATAGTCATTACGATGACTGTGTATTATTGCTACGTATAGATGCATGAATAGAATAAGCTTTCGATCACGACGAGGCATTAAGTGCATCAGGCTCTATATGGTACCTGGAAGGATGGCCTACCATTTCGCTTCAATTTGTCTTCGTACTTGTTCCAAATTAGCTAGGAGAATTGGATAACATTGAAGTCTTTCAGAACCTGTGTATCATACTGTTCCATAAAGATTCTTATTGCACACGCCACATGTGGTCGTGTGTTGTCGAACCATACCTACCCGCTACGGGCACCGCAACGCACTGTCCTCTGTATGCCCTGCAGCATCATACAAATGCGAAACTTACTGCCTCAAGTTGTATGTTGGTATAGCAATTGTACACCAAAGATTTCGTTTGTATCTCCACGCGTTTGTGGAGTGGGTTTGTGAATTCTGTCCAATACTATATACATAAATTACATTGTAATTGTTTAATATTGTATTTAATATCATGGTACCTTTGAAAGAATAATAATTTTTGAGTTAAGAAGAATTGCGTTTGAAAAGTAACAAGCAAAGTAACGCAGGAAGTTCGTGAAAATTGTTGTTTCAGATATTTTTGCGTTAGATGGTATCATAAATCCTTATACAAGGCTTTGAGTTTTTATAGTATACGTAAAAAGTAACAATTTAGGCGAAAGCATTCAAATCATACAACAGCTATCCGATGAACAAAAACCCTTCATACTTAACTATAGTAGTGAGATTGCATTATTCGAGTAGGCAGCTTTACATTCTAATTTTTATTATTACATCGAATTCTAGGCATCGTGCAAAAAAAAATGTAAATCACGGATTGTACGAGTACTAAAAGAGAACCTTTGGCAGTAGTACAGATGTTGTGAACTAAAATAGAACTAAGTACATAAAGAACAAGGTCAATACTGGAATCGAAAAAAGAAAAACAGATCATTTTATGTATTTTCAAATTGCTGTTATATCAGTTAAATTTCATCTATCGTAACGATATGTGAATGGTTAGTTTTCCATAGTTTATATAGATGAAGGATTAATTTAACTAGAAACAATAAACTACGTAAAAAATTTAATTTCTTAAAGTTTCAAACGGTTTTTAGAATCGTAAACGAATTAAAGGTTGTTTCAGAAGTTTACTGACTACACAGACCTTGATAATATTGATGATACTAAAAGGAAATAATCTTAAATGAAAAAGAAACTCAAAAATAATAATGTAATAGAATCAAAAATAAAATAAATTTATTAGGGAAACAATGTTTATGATTTTAAGGATTCTAAATTTGTACTCACTGATCTAAAGGATAAAGATTATTTTAATTTAGAAATTCTCGCCAAACCTGACAAAGTTATTAAAATCGGTTTTGCGTCTGTAAACCTTTCTTCTACAATAATAACTACCAACTATTTCCGATTTCAAAAGAAGCAGATGCAGATATCTCCTTAGAAATATCCAAACACATCTGTGTACAATATAAAATACTCAATATCATCTTTTTTGCCCCACCATTTATAACTTGTTTGAACTTGTAACGTTGCACACGTGTACTCTCCAAACGCACAACAAAACAGCAGATGTTAGAGAACCCTATCAGGTCGAGGTATCAAATCTCGGATATTTACCTGAAAAATCTAGAGATTTTTGACAGGTAGGTGGAATCATAAAGATACGCTTATTCTGTAAATGTTACAAACGGACTGGTGAAGTGAGCCTGTTCATTAACTGATCTCTATTGCACTAATTTGTGCTGTGAAGATTTGTTCTTTTGTACTACTACAAATAATATAAAAACAAACTAATATAAAAAGTTTGAGCAAGATATATTGTCATAATACACTAATAACAATAAATTTTACTAATTTACATATATGTACATATGGTGGAATATAAGATCCACTCCCCAAAGAAAAAGAAAGTAAAAGTCGGTATATCTTTAACGAGAAAGTGTACAGTAATTTTACCAGCAGCATTAACGAAAGCATTTGTTTTGTTCACTGAACACGACTGCACATTAGTGAAAATAACTCCTGTATTTGTTTTTTTCGAACATCTTTACGTTGAGATCTAGTACAAGCTTAACCTCTTAGGCTTTAGTTCTGCGAAGTATATAGGAAATCTGAGTAAAATATTCGAAAAGTCGAACAATATTTAAAATACATACATATTATAAACTTGCATGTTGGAATAACAGAATTACATTTATTTCTTAATAACCTGTGAATGTTTCCACGTATAATTATGCGCTGAATGTTACCTTCATATAATGATAGCGATTTGAAAAGGATGCAAGTTACAAGTAAGTGTATTGGTGAAAATTATATCACGATATTCTAATACAAAGTATGTCGTTACAGCTAATTTATACAATTGATGGGAAGATGCAGTTGTGTAACGCATCATTAACTACAAATTATTTCAACGTCATCAACAGTCAGCCAATATAATAGTATTGTTTTAATGATACGCATCTGTAGTTGTTATAAAAAGAAATTGTAGTGGAAAACATAAAAGCAACAACTATATTTGTGGCCTCAGCATTTTATTAATATAAACTAATTCTAATGTGGAAATAATTTTTTAATATGTACGCCACGAAATATTGAATGAATGGGTGAAGTTTGTAAATAAATTCCAATCTAATAACAAAAACAATAAAAAGTATTTTTTATAAAGGTCTAAAAACAATGAAAATACAAAAGCACGTTGATATACAAGTACTCTTGATTTCATAATGATACACGACATTAAAAATGTTCTATTTTAGAAAGTATTTACCAACTTGTCATTAAAGTACCTTTAAATTAACAAATTTGGGCAAAAATTATAATTATCATGATGTTAAGTCTTCATTAATATTTTTGTTAATTACTTTCAATTTTCGCAAATTTTACAATTATCTACATATGTACATTAATTGAATAAATGTGACGTATCGATATATATGTATGTAGGTACCCATAATTTAAGTGTTCAAGATATCTACAGATATGTTTAAATGGCTGCATCCCCTAACTATTCTGACATTGGACATGATTCAGAGCAAAACAAACAATAGTAAACGGCATTTATTGATGTCTTGTGGACGATGTAATAACAGCCCGTAATGAGAGCATGCAACCACTAGTAAACTAGTAGGTACTACATAATAGTTTAACATATGAAAAGTTTAAATTTACATTAGAAAAGCTTCAATATGCACTGTACAAACCGAATAGCTGTGGTGCTTTGAAGGTTATTAACTACTTAATAAGACAGGCACACAAAAAAATGTCTCGAGTCTGGGGGTCGGACCATGTTGACTATATGTTTCTGGGGTCGCTGAATTCAAATCCGGGGTTCAAAAAATCGCATCACGTCAGCGTTTCGGCATAACTCTCCAAAAAACTATAATCTAAGCGATTTAACATTGAAACTGGTTTTACTTAAGCCGTAAACTAAAAAATTAATCGGTTAAACTCTATAACACCTTCACAACTTTACTCTATAACTTCGTAACCCCATAATCGATAAAAAACACTTATTACGATCAATTTCTATTATCGCAATATGTCACAGGGACAGTCGATTGCTTGAACTCATTTAAATCCACAACCTTATGATCCTGCAAGGTTTTTGTGAGTTCGCGTTCTCGCTCTCTTCACCCGCCATTTGTAGTAATGTCTCTCACCCCATTCCCTATCATACATATTTCTTAAAAGATTCTGGTCGAAAACATAATGACTTTTAAAGAAATTTATTAATTTCATTCATCCCATACATCCTTCTTATGTGTATCTGCATCCAAGGCGGTGTGTATCGAGTAACGCTAATGCCGACGGTCCCACCTTTGTTTTATGGGGTTAATGGAGTTAGGAGCTTAAATTGATGCGTTTTTAGTTTACAGCTTAAGCGAAAACGTTTCAGTGTTTAATTGCTTAGATTATGGTGTTTTTTCGAGGTTATTAAGTTAAGGGCGTAAGGCGTTATGGGGTGAACGATTTGTGGGGTTACGGAGTTTAACTGCTGGGGATTTTGACCTCAGATTCGGATTCAGCGACCCCAAAAAATATACTAAACATGATTTGATCCCGACTAAAAAAAATTCTTGTCTGGCTATGTAATGGTCTGCATCTGGACTATACAAAGTATCGTTGGTTTTTTGGAATAGTGGGGATAGAAAAAACCCAGTTGGCCATAAAAAGATGAAATATGACGGATTGTGTAATCCCAAAAATGTGTATCTTTCTCCGTTAGATATCAAACCAGAAAGAATGAAGAATTTTGTCAAAGCTGTAGACAATACTCCTGGTTTCATGTACTTAAATCAGACGTTTCCTAAAGTTAGTGATGCAAAAACTAAAAAAAGAATATTTGTAGGTTCACAAATGCAATCACTAATGCACGATAAAAAACTTGAGCGATATTTAATCCACTGGAGAAAGCAGCTTAGCAAGCACTCAAACTTATGCTAACATTCTTTTGAGAAATTCAAAAGCTGAAAATTCCCGCGATATTGTTAATGATCTTTATAACATCTTATAAAAATGGTAGTTATAATATGTCTTTAAAAGTACACTTCATGCGCTCGCATCTAGATTACTTTCCGAAAAATTTTGGCATAGTGAGTAATGAACACGGAGTACACTTTCATAAGTAGATTTTAGTTTCGAAAAGAAGAATCAAGACAAATAGTATCCTAATATACTGGTTGATTATTGGTGGACTACCAAAACGTACCACATCGTAAATGTATCAGAAAATCGTCTTACTTTCTAGATAAGCAAGGCATGAATTATTATTATTATTAGATGAGTTAGAACATTCGATAATTGTGTAGTTAAGAATGTAGGAAGTATTACAATGTTTAAAATGATAAATAAATTGTCTTTTGGAAATCTTGCGTGATGGGGAAAAACTATTTTACACTTGTTGAGAAGAAAAAGTAGTAAAACTATTAGAACTACATATTTTTCTTTTTGAGATAAAGTTCCTTTTTCATATTATTATTATCAATAAATACCTAACTGCATAAATTGATGACGATTCTATCTTTACCGGTTGCATAATATTAAAAAATACAAGTTATATATAAACTAGTAAAAGATGATGTATTGTGCTAAAATTTACATTTACCTTCACATAAGTTTCCATGCTACATGCTAAATACTACATTAAGATACAATGTCGAATATATTTTCAAATATTTATGTATCATCAGTCTTACATATTATCATTAATAACATCTTACATTATTGATTGGAGAATAAAGCATATGGTAAGTGCACACATGCGATGCAATTACACAAACGCATATTAACGAAATGTATTGACATTGTCAGATAGTGCGTATCCCTTTATCAATTATTTTAAACAAGTAATATTTCGAATTAACCTACATATCTTCTGACATGTACTTGGTTGATATTTTATCAGCACGTGTGGTGAATTGTACAATAAATTGGCACTCATACTGTTGCAACAATACTACTCTATTTTTTGTGGTTAGACTCGAATTAGTTCATATTGCGGTTTAAGTCACTGATATCAAATATTAAATGTTATTTTGCGAAGATATTGTAGACATTTGATAATTCTTTTTTACAGTGTAAAATAAACAAGCTTTTGTTCAGTTTTCCGACGAATTATCTACTTTTATGTAATGTCCACCATATTTACTTTATTTCTGTTTTTTATCGTGTAACTAGTTTTTCATTACAATATTACGTGACTGACTCGAACTTTCTTCTCGTATTAAATCTCTATGAGGTAGATAATAACAAACCTGTGTCATATCAGTACTTGTCATCTTTGACATATGACTTGCAGCAATATACTTTTTTTCTCTCCTCATTCAAAAATATATGACTAAGTTGATCATCTTTATGTAACTTGTAATCATCCGACTATCTTTCTGTCTAATTTGAACGTTACTAAATGTAGGTATAGTGCTTTTCAAATTGCAAGAAACTAACTTTTAAATCCTTAATGCTTTTATTGCACCTCCGGTAGTAATACTCTTGAGAAGGGTACTGTTTACCTGCTTAATTACACTATATGAATCGCCGGGCCGTATTAAGTATGAATTACGGCCTCATTACGCAAATGATATATTGATATATATACTTCAACTAATATTCTGTCATCTAATTGTAATTATTGTTAATGGTACTTGGGGGTAGGTATATATACATGTAATATTTAGTTTACTTATCATTTGTAGTTAACATTTGTTGCTGTATACTTATTTGAATTTTCACGAACATGTGGCGACCTTTTGCTGAGTGTGTTAGTGATCGTGATGTGCATAGTGATGATGAAAGTGGAGCACGGAAGAGAAAATATTTATCACAAGATGCAAAGCAGATACTTTTCAATATCTATAAGACTCTGATGGAAGAAAATAACGAAGGACAAACCAAGAACATTCAACGAACGTCGCAATTAACCATAGTGCCTATTGGAACAATATACAAGGCAATTAAAAATAACGCAGAGCCTCGAAAGCAAAGAAGTGACAAAGGAGCACCGAGGAAAATTAAAGAGTATGAAATTGATATTATTAGGCAACAAGTATATTGCATGTATAGAGAAAATGTTGTACCTACAATTGAGTCCTTACATAAAAAAGTTAATGATGAAACTATTGATATCCAATGTTCAAAAACAACCTTGTGGCGGACGTTAAAAAAGGCGGGTTTTAAATTTTGTACTATAGATAAACGCGCCACAATTATGGAAAGTTCGAGGTTGCAGAAAATGCGGTACGAATACTTGATGGCAATAAAAAAATATAGACAGGAAGGGCGATTTATATGTTATTTAGATGAAACGTGGTATGATACCCACGACACTATTTGCAAAGGTTGGGTAGACAATTCAGCCACGTGTCAGTTGGACGCGCCGATTTCGAGAGGGAAGAGAATAATTATTCTCCACGCTAGGTCAGAGAAAGGGTGGATCGCGTAGCCGCTATTATCTGCAAAAAATGTAAAATGCTCTAGCTTGGATTACCATGAGGACATGACTTCATCCTTATTTGAAGAATGGTTTTGTAATACTTTACTGCCAAATTTACCAGAAAGTAGTGTGATAGTAATGGACAACGCCTCGTATCATTCACGACAGTAAAATAAAGTTCCTACAAAATGTAATAATAAGAAAGATATTAAAGAATTTTTAGAAGCAAATAATTTATATTATGAGGAGCATTATACAAAAAAACCAATTATTAGAAGTGATGAATACAAAAGAATATTTGAAGGATTATTATGTGGATAATAGAGCCAAAGAAGCAGGACATACAATTTTACGTTTACCGCCGTACCATTGCATTTTCAACCCAATTGAATTGATATGGGCCCAACTTAAGAATACCATAAGGCGAACAAATCAAACGCCTAAATTTAGTGAAAGCACTATAACACACATAAAAAATGCGATGGAACATATAACTGCTGATAATTGGAGAAATGCCGTTAAACACGCAATATCAAAAGAAAACGAATACATGGATATGTATAATATAGTACCACCTTTAATTATAAACTTGCAATACAATTCAAAGTCAGACTCAGATATCGATTTCCAAGACGACTCAATCACATCAGATGATGATTTGTGAAATACGGTGTATATTAAGTATTATATTGTATAATACTGCCACGGTCTACTTTTATATAAACATGACTAACAATTTTATTGTGTATTACCAATTAATTGTTTAGCTTCATATATCTCACTTATTATTTTTTGTAAATAAACCTAATGTATATTATTTATTATATATATTTACAATTAAAATAGCGTTTTACTATTACCTTATAGTGCCGTAATTTATACTCAATCCGGCCCCTGCATTCATATGCTGCAAGCAGGTAAACAGTACCCTTCTCAAGAGTATTACTACCGGAGGTGCAATAAAAGCATTAAGGATTTAAAAGTTAGTTTCTTGCAATTTGAAAAGCACTATACTATAAATTTCTTCCAATTCAAAGTTAGCTGATTTAGTTGGTGTACTAGCAAATTTTTTGAAATGTTTTTACTAACACACCTCTGATGTCTTTATTTGTTATTTTCACACTATTGGAGGATTTTGTTATCTAAAACTTCTTGTTAAAAATAAATATCCTCAAAAGAACTCAACTGAAGCTATTTTCCAATCTCTCTATTTAAATTACTACTATCTATTTCGAAAATGTCAGGTCTTTCAACTATTTCTAGCAAATATTTTGTAAAATTTATTAATCTTGTTTTCAAACCACCTCCTTAGTATTTTCCTAAACATTTTCTAAATGAAGCAATGTAACTTATATTGATAAATAAATACCCGTGCAAAAGGTATAGAAATATTAAATAAGTAAAGAAACAGGATATCTTACTGTTAGTTCTCAACCGATTATGATCTTAGTTATTCATAATGACCATCAATTGCCAGCAAACCACGTAACTAAATCTGACACACAACGATACTCTCGTACGAAAAATATGTAAAAAAGAGATTTTTGCACAATGTTCTCCAGTTTTACATAATGTGTAAAGTGGCAACCTTATTTGTTGTATTTTTGCTTTTATCATGCAATTAATTTTTCATTGTGATGTAAAAGTGGGTTATATATGTTTTATTTAAATTTAAGAAATGTAAACACAATACATTTAATTCAAATCAACTTAACTTTGAACGGTGTTAATATATGTTTAACACTTCTTTCAACGATGTAGAAAAATATTTTCCAAAATTAGCGCGATTTAAAAACTCTATTTACTTAAGTAGAATTCTCAAGGTTTTATGCAATGTCCTAAATAAACGCTAAATATTTTTATTATATGCACTGAACTGCAAATTTACGAAGAACATTTTTACTACTACGTATACATTGATTGTGTATAACTTCATAAATGTTGTTCGTTACTATTATTGGCACGTAGTCATGGAATTTTAAATGTCCTTTCATGAACAAGTAAAATAATAACGACCCAGAACATTTATTCGATAAACAAAGACTGAAATAGTACAATACGATAGATGGTATTAAAGGAAGCAGAACTACTTTCTATAGTTTATATACTTTAATAGCAACTCCATTATTTATGTGTAATATTAGTATAGATAATATTAGTTGTTGATTGTCTAGTCATTCTAATGCAATATTAAAGTTAATTTTTAAATTCAAATTAGTACAATAAAATTTATGTCAAATCTACATACATGTATTCCTACCGAGGCACGTTATCGTGCTACCTCACGTTGTTTTCCCATTGGCACTAATTAAATTTACCAATACGTATAAATTTCTATGAGGATAACTATTCATTTAAATGTTGTTTACTATTCATCCACATAAAAATCGTGGCTGATTAACTTAAAGCTCAAAATAACTACGATCTGACTCCTTGTAGTGACTATTTCAGGAGATCAATTTTTCTGCGGTAGCTACTATTTATATCGTGCTGTTTGGACAGAATGTTCCTTTTCTTGGAACCGTTATCGTTGTTCATGGTTTGTGCAGGTGTTCATCGATAGTACTGGACCTACACAGCAATGTACAAAGCTAATTGAACTGTGCATCACATAATTTTCTCCAATAGGCGAATTCCGTCGCGAACGAACAAGAAATAAAGTGTACAGGAAGGAATTGAATCTAAAGATATCTTTTTAGTATTGTCAAAATTGTAATTTTTCATTATCTTTCAACTAATCTTTCAAATATCAATAGAATAAAATAATTTTATTCATTTCTTATAGCTACTTGCCAAGAGCCACCACGTAGAAGCGTAAGCAAACAACAAATATCAACGATTTGCAGTTGACGATGATTATACTGAAGTATCTTTTTACTTAGGGTTTTTCGTTTGTAACATTACAACTAAGGTGATTGCAATTAAATTTCTTTTAATTCCAGGTTTGTAATTATACTTTATATATTAATCAACAATTTTTTTTTGCAAAACATATGTGCTATTTAAAAAGAATTCTATTTGCTAACGTAGTCTGCCCCATTTTAAAGTCAACAACATTAGATTCAAGGAATGTACCAAAATTGTTATGACTAACTGTAATATCTAGATTTTACAACTGAGGGATCATGAAATACACTATACGGCAGTTTTCTGTTAAAGATACCCGTCATGTTCAATTCGGTACATGTGCCTTTTTATTGTGATTTATTTTCTACCCTTCTGGATGTACTCGAATAAATATCGTGTAGAAACCTTTTTCTAGCTTCAATATTGATGTCTAGGTTGTCTTGTGCTCCTCCAACTGTCAATTATTTACACTGTTCAATAAAATTTTGTTTCAAGAGGTATTTACCCGTAGTTTTGAAATTAATTTAAGAGTTGGACTACGGAGAATTCAGAAATCTGTATCATATACTTAACGTATTCATTTTCTCTTTATGCTTTGGTAACTTCAACGCTCTATTAATTTTTTTTGTTACTTTGTCACACAAACAGCGGAATTAACTGTGCAGACACGCGGATATATACAAAGCTTAATAATATCAAAAACAATTTGCGACAACAGTTAGAAACTACAGGAACTATTGTTACTGATAAAACGACAATAAAACGATACATCTATTGTATCGACGGGCACCACTCTCCATTGAATACATTTTTCAATAAAAAAGTTCAATAAACTCCGGCACGTTGCCATTCTACGAGCGTCAGTAGACTCAAACAGTGCACTAATAAAATGTGTAATGATAACTGCTGTGCATATAATCTGGAATAATACGCGGTTTTGTGGTTTTTTTTTATTTCACGGTTTGGTTTCCTGCCGCAACACTTTCTGTAGGTTTCATACAGAAATCGCAACTAGTATAAAAATCAATTTTTAGTTTTCTGTATTGTTATGCTTTGTGGCTTTCTTTTGTTACCAATCTATTCTTATTAAAGAAACCGAACTGATTCTGTTAAATGGACCATTTTAATAAGATTTAAGTGTATTATAATTGCCTTGAAATTATTTTCAGTTACATAAACTCTTCATCGTAGAACTTGTTCAAACAATATCACGTAGTTATATCTGATCATTTATGCTCTACAGGATATCTATGAGATAGCCAGGATAAATTTGATGATGCTGGAATGGGACGCTTCTTTAGTGTGAGTTCTTCATGATCTATTTTATGATTTTACATACCTATTTAAATATTGAATAAAAGATCAAAAACTCGATGTTTTATTTCTTAAACCATGCAAAGAACTGTGGGACACATACGAGCCATCCAGATCAAAATTTAAATTGAATTCCTATTATTTATTCGCAGGTTACAATAACTTTCCCAATATTATTAATTAATATTAATAGAAGAGTATTCACACACGATTTTCACTTTCGCTCTAGCTTCATCAGTAATAATTAAACGGCTCCGTCAAGTTGGCCCCCCCTCAATCTTGCACCGGGCTAATATCTATCTAAAAAGTTTGCGCCAAGCTTGCACCAGCTTGCGCCACACGTATAACAGCTTGCACCCTTCCAGTTCAGTAATTATTTAAAAAAAATTGCAGGGGGCTAACTTGACGCTAGCCCCCCTTATCACGGGAGAAACTTTAAAATAGGGTAGATAGCTTGCACCCACCTTGCGCTAACTTGCGCCACCAATTTTAGAGCTTGCACCCCTCTCCAACCCCTATATATTTAATATTTATGTTTCCAAGCTAGCCCCTCCTCATCACGGGAGAATGTTCAAAATAGGGTAGATAGTTTGCACCCACCTTGCGCCAATTTGCGCCACCAATTTTAGAGCTTGCACCCCTCTCCAACCCCTATATATTTAATATTTATATTTCCAAGCTAGCCCCCTCCCTCATCACGGGAGAAAGTTTAAAATAGGGTACATAGCTTGCACTCATCTTGCGCCAGCTTGCGCCACCAATTTTAGAGCTTGCACCCCTTTCCTACATACACTTAATATTTATGTTTCTAAGCTAGCCTCCTCCTCTCATCACGGGAGAAACTTCAAAATAGGGTAGATAGCTTGCACCACCAATTTTAGGGCTTGCATCCCCTTCGTACCCCAATGAAAACTTGGGTAACTAACTGACATGTCATTTGTAAAACAAATCATATATCAATCCTTGTCTAAATATTGAATTTGCAAATGTTTGAATATCGCTGTAATAGTGAATTACATTAAAAATAAAACTATTAGATATAAATTTAAAATAAACATATTAGTTCCACTGCAAATCAAAAATAAAATTGTGTATTATTATTAATTAACCTAATTATTTATTATGTAGACCAGCGATTTTCAACCTTTTAGGTCCTACGACCTAAGCCGGTGCAAGGTGAGTGCAAGCTATCTACCCTATTTTGAAGTTTCTCCCGTGATGAGAGGAGGGGGCTAGCTTAGAAACATAAATATTAAGTGTATGTAGGAAAGGGGTGCAAGCTCTAAAATTGGTTGGTTGGCTAGCTTGGAAATATAAATATTAAATATATAGGGGTTGGAGAGGGGTGCAAGCTCTAAAATTGGTGGCGCAAGTTGGCGCAAGGTGGGTGCAAACTATCTACGCTTTTTTGAACTTTCTCCCGTGATGAGGGGAGGCTAGCTTGGAAACATAAATATTAAATATATAGGGGTTGGAGAGGGGTGCAAGCTCTAAAATTGGTGGCGCAAGTTGGCGCAAGGTGGGTGCAAGCTATCTACCCTATTTTAAAGTTTCTTCCGTGATGAGAGGAGGGGGCTAGCTTAGAAACATAAATATTAAGTGTATGTAGGAAAGGGGTGCAAGCTCTAAAATTGGTGGCGCAAGCTGGCGCAAGATGAGTGCAAGCTATGTACCCTATTTTAAACTTTCTCCCGTGATGAGGGAGAGCATCTAGTTAGCCCCCCCCTGCAATTTTTCTTAAGTAAATACTCACCTAGAGGGGTGCAAGCTGTTATACATGTGGTGCAAGGTTGGTGCAAACTTTTTGGATAGATATTAGCCCGGTGCAAGGTTGAGGGGGGGGCCAACTTGACGGAGCCTAATTAAACAGCCCGATAGTTGACAAGATAAGAGCGATTGCTCATGCACAATACAGTGCGTAGAGGGGTTCGAATCTTGTCGGTAACGTTTATGGCCAGACTCCTTGGATCGGTACTCCGACCAGAGGATCATTATTTACGGCGAGGCCATATCGGAACAAAGTTAAAAAACAAACTTATGAACAATTTACGTCTGCTCAGATAAAAACAACGAAACTGTAGATGTAGCCACTTGTGTGGTGTATTAATAAACAGAAGTATATGCAATGCTAGTATAGCAATGTTACTGCGAGATTGTGTGTCGCAGTTTTGGACGTTATTAAGATAGAAAAAAAAATCACAAAGTTTGAAGAACATAACGTTGTCAACATGTCGACAACTAACGTAGAAAAACATACATGGTACTATTTTATAAATTTTTTTCTACACTTCCTACTTTAATCTTTCATTCAACAATATTCTGGGACGATTAGCGTTTGTATGCAACGTTTACTAAAGTTGAATTTTAAAAAATTATGTCCAACTATATTTCCATTTAAACATTATTTAATTATCCAGTATCAAAATTTGATAAACGGCAAACTTACTATGTCAGATAATTCTTGGAAACGATTATGTTCATTGGAACTGCGCTGGGGACACACACGACGCCGCCGTCGCTAGTTCGTGCAATATAAATTTACGAGTTGTAATGTTTTATTACAAAATATAAAGACCAAAGTTATAAAAAAGTAAGACACATACAAGTACAATCCAGGTT
Organism: Holotrichia oblita; assembly: GCA_023690525.1. NCBI lineage: Eukaryota > Metazoa > Arthropoda > Insecta > Coleoptera > Scarabaeidae > Holotrichia > Holotrichia oblita. The sequence continues at coordinate 106,541,807 of CM043019.1, forward strand.
ACAAGTACGTAGTAAAATCATTAGTTTGTTATTATTAGTTAATAGTACTAATTGGTAAAATATCAGTAGGTAAACTCGGGTTGTACGACGCCACTTTAAACCCGCGGGGCATGCACCGCTAATTACTTTCATTTTCTAATTAGGCTTTGTAATTGACGGAATTCCGCTAGGAATGTTGATATTTTGGCCCTGAAATGCTTGCATTATGTAGGTAATTATTTTAAAAATTTTGGGAAATTTTACATAATATTTTACTCTAAGTAATTAATGTTCTTAAAGAATGCTGATTAGGCGTGACTTTAAAGCAAATATTCGGAATTTTTGGCACTCACATACATGCTAATAGAATGTGATCTAATGTCTGGAAATTTTTAAATTTCGTTCTTCTAAGAACTTAAGTTTTACGTCACAGCTTTAGCAATGAAAAATCGCATATAAGCAAATGTAAAATAATGTTCGATATTAGTCTCTCCTGCACTTAGGTAAGTATTTTTACTTTGCTTAATATTTATTATATTTTAATATTTGATGTGTCTTATTTTAGTACCTATTGTTAATTCTTTGCCACTTAGATCATTTTTATATTTTGGTGAGTATTTTTATTTAGTGTTATATATTAAATATATTATTTAATATTTTATATGTTTTAGTCGAAACCATTAAAATGAGTGGTGGACTACACTGCTTAATGCCAAAGAAATTCCATCTCATAGGTGTTAGAACGCAGACATTTTCATTTCTATGTGAAAACTGTTATTTTCCGTATTATATAGCTAACATCAACCGAGAAGTTGACAGCTTCTACGACGTGACTTCAAACCTTATATTGTTAAATGAGCGTCACTCAAGACCTGCATGTATAGAAATTGAAGAACCAAGTTGCAAATACTGCAATGAATCAATGTATAAAAAAATTGTAAAAGAAGAATGTGACGTTTGCAAACGCGCAATGAATAATATTTTGCATTAATATTCTAAGCTCATTAGTAAGTATTTAGTAACATTTTTTCTATTGAAATTGTAAATTATGTACGTATAATAATGAATACATTTTAATATGTATTTCTTGTTACAGTTAAACAATACGACAATTTTATTGAAAACGCTTTACAAATGAGGGAAGATGCCATCGCCCGGGAAAAACAACTCATCGGTCAATCTTCATACTTCCTCAACAAGAGCAGTTCCAAGTGGCTTACCGTAGGACTGAGTCCAGCTGCTGGGTTTGTTCCAATCGTACAAATCAAATCTGTGAACGCATGCATTTTCTTCACACAAGAAGAATGGGAAGAATTCTGCAAAACCGAAGGCTGCAGTCCCAATCACCAGATGGAAGCCAGTTCTTATCGAGACATTCAAGTTATTCGTCTCAAAAGTAGAGGACAGCAAATCGTGCTATCAACGGAGACATACAATAACATATATAATCTTCAAGAATTAATCAATCAGAAAATTAGTATATTAGCAAGTTCTGATTTTGTATCATTTTATAATCATGTTCTAAAATCTTGTACGAAAATGGATGGTGATTTATATTCTAATATCAAAACATTATTAGCTACTCACACAAATTCACAGAACACCATGTATATGTTAGAAGTTTTGTATATAACTTATAATACTGTATTTCTTGATTTTGAAATTATCAACTGTTGTTAAACCCCTGACTAGGTTTTTTTACAAAGTTTTTCCCTAGTCCTCGAACAGAATTGTTGGGGTTAATATGTATTTTTAATAAAATTATTTTTACTAAATCTCATGTTTTTTAATTTACATACAAATAAGAATAGTATAGTAATATAAACGTAACATAAGCCATTTATACTCAGTATGAATGAGAACACATTGAAGAAGAAGTTGAAAGTAAATATCGACATACGTATACTAACGGGATAAGTAAATATAAAAGAGTTGCAATGGACGACAATCAGTAAACATTTCGAAAAAAATTTCTGTTTTTATAAGAAAATATACTTATATATTAAAAACAAGCATTCTGATTCATGTTAATTATATGCTATTTAGATTTCAAAGATGCTATTGTGACTATAGTATATAATATTTTGTAGGGTCAAATATATCATGATACATATTGTTGCTGATCGTATTCGATTTTGTCATCGAATTCAAAACAATACTATAAATTTTAGAACCGATACTATGCAAACAACATAGAAAAATATCTAGGCCGCTAGGACTATCATTTAATAAAAATATAAATATTTAGTTTAATTTTGAAATTATGAACTGTTGTAATACCTCTGATTAGGTTTTCCCTAGTCCTAGAACAGAATTGTTGGGGTTTATGTATATATTTAAAATATATTTCTTTGTTAGAACATATGTTTTCGTTAAGCTTTACTATTCATCATCAACAGCGACACATAAAAAAATGGAATCTTGTAATTAATATATATTAGATGTGTGTCACAATGAAAAGATCGTATATAATCGAATGCAAATAATTGTTGGCCCTGCGAAGGAATTTACTTCTATGTGCAAACCATTTCATTATCACCAAGGTTGTTTTGGAAAATAAGTTTCTAATTACTTAATAAGCGAAAGAAAGTGTACCTTTCGTCATGAGTATGAGAATTTTTCTAGGAAAAACAAGTTTCGACTGGCAACATGTGTGTTTGGGTAGCAACGTATGACTTATAAATTTGTAATTTTGAAAATATAGATTTGACAATACATAAGTAATTACTGACGTAATAATTTTCAGAGCAAGTTCTAATTATACTTACCTACTTAATATATATACTTAATATATTTTAAGGTAATTAAACTATACTATAAAATCCAAATTTTAATATGAATGTCTATTAGTACTAGCTAAGGTATAGTGACATACAAATAGTCTCTCAACAACAATCTTTAGTAAGTATTTTTAGTTTGTTTAATATGCAAATATTTTTTAATATTTGGTGTGTTTAATATTATGTTAGTTAATATGCATTTAACAATTTTTTGAAGATAAAATGACATCTGAAATTGCAAATAGCATGGTTGAAGCGCTGGAGCGCGATAAAGCAAACATCCGAAGAAGTGTGGATGACAAGGTAAGACATCTGCTTTTCGAAAAACTGTTGTTGCTATTCTTACTAAGAGAAAATTTTTAGTTTCGTGGTATAATAATAATCTCGAAGTAAGAGAACAGTATAACTTCAATCAAGGTTGTATACAATTACTGTTTTAGGTACAACACATTAGGAATGAAGAGGGTAAATGGAAAAGCAGAATTTCATACCGATCTAGAATATATAGATGCGTCAAATGCGGATACAAATGTCAATATGAACTACTGAGCAAGGATGATTGGGTACGCGGAAAACGTAAAATTGTTTTCCGCAGATGTCCTGCTTGCTGTGATACGGGCCCACATTTAGATGTAGACGCTACTTATTGGCAACACTATTATTAATATTCTGTAGGATCAAATATATCATGATACATATTGTTGCTGATCGTATTCGATTTCATCATCGAATTCAAAACAATACAATAAATTTTAGAACCGATACTATGCAAACAACATAGAAAAATATCTAGGCCGCTAGGACTATCATTTAATAAAAATATAAATATTTAGTTTAATTTTGAAATTATGAACTGTTGTAATACCTCTGATTAGGTTTTCCCTAGTCCTAGAACAGAATTGTTGAGGTTTATGTATATATTTAAAATATATTTCTTTGTTAGAATATATGTTTTCGTTAAGCTTTACTGTTCATCATCAACAGCGACACATAAAAAAACCTATAGAATCAGTATGGATCGAGAAGAGCTACGAATAAGATTAGAACAGCATATTGAAGAATTGCAAGAGTTAAAAGCATACATCAAAGTATGTACTTATACTAACAAAAAAGTTAAAGAAAGTAAAAATGAATAAAGAGAATAAGTCATCATGGAGATTACGGATGAAAATATGGAAGCAATTTTAACAAAGATTGATGCAGATTGTGGGAGATTGGATGGTATAAGCGATCATCTCATTCCGTTTTTACCCATATACATTTTCAAAACTAAGGTAAGCCGCATCTCTCTAGAGCAGAAATGGCATTTATTATCACATAAAAAAAGGGTTGCACTTGAAGATTATCTTCCCTGCCACAAGCATTATAATACTTTGACGATGAAAGATCACGTCGATGCTCCACCACCATCCCGAAGAAATTGTTACGGTTGCAAGAAGCTTTGTCCTGATATTTAATGCATACATTTATTATATCTAAATAAAATGCAAGTTATATAATATTTTTTGTTTTATTAAAAATCGTTTACAAAACTCATACATTTACAATATTTCATTTTTATTAATCCAACTGTTCTGAGTATTATCAAAACCGAGCCATTTAACGTATACTTACTAATACTAACATTATCACCAACTTTAAACGTATGTTTTCCCATAACTTTAATGCTACTGTATACGGTAGACAAAAGATGTTCTGCTAACATCAAAATTACAACTTGGCACCCATTAAAGAATCCAACACATTAATATACAAAAACGTTCATAATTGAAGTATATTTTTATTAGAAGATATACATGATTTTTATAATAGGTACCTAGTCTAACAAATTTCTACATTACGTGGTACACTTACTTAATTTATTTTTACTATGAACAAAGTAAAGAAAATTGGTTTTGACTAAATTAGGTGCATTGGTAAGGTGCTCTAAATTAACAATAGGTCAATCTTCATATTTGCTTAAAAAATCGGCATTTTGGTGACCCTTTACACATATTTTATCGTAAGATTTACAGATATCATTCTAGATTTTTCCAATATTTTTTAAGCCTACGTATCCATCATTATAATTAATATTCAAATAATTCCTCTCCAACCATCGTATACCTAGGTTAGTGATACCTGGTAAATATCCTGCATTTTAATCATATATACATGCGATTAAAATTATTATAAATAAAACATGTTTCATTCATAATGTAGTAAATAGACGAGAATCTGAAAGATTGATTAGTTGTAACACCGACACTGCCACCACAGACACAGTTGTAACGATGGCGCTTTTAGAATTGATAAGGGAAGCATATTACGGGTCTTTGCCTGAGCTAATTGCTGGTTTTTTGACCTATAAAATAAACCCTACAATGCATTTGTATGTCAAAATATGTTTCTTATGTTAAAAGCTGTAGAGAAATATAGTGGGCGAGCGAAGAATCGTTTGTATTCGAACGATAGATATAGATCAGCTGTTGAAGCTATATAAGCTTCTCATAATCCCTGACCGACCTATAATTTTTTATTCTTATCTTTTTAAATTTATGGTAATTGCGTCTGCCTTTATTTGACAAGAGAATAAATTATACCTGTACAATTTCTAAACAACTTCTAATTGTTCTGAAATTGTGCGAAAAAGTCAACACGATACCTAATCGATACGATCGAACACCTTCTAAACAACTTCTGGTCCACTTCTAAACAACTTATGAGAAACTTCTAATTAACTTCTCCTCTACTTCTAAACAACTTCTGATCAACTTCTCGTCCACTTCCGGTTTACTTCTGACCTATTTAAGCATAGATTCAGCTGTAATAGATCAGTTGCTAGCGTTATTCTATGTAGTACAAACACAGCTTAGACCTCGAATCTCGCGTATTATATGAGGATGGAGCAAGTTGAATATGATACGGCATATGGACCGAAATATATTGATGGAAAATGTATGATGGGTGATAAAGAACTGGTTTTAAGCAAAGATGAAATATTTATAGGCGGGAAGACGTTTCCGAGGTCAGAGGGCCTACACGAATTAATATTTACTAGAAATCCCCAAAATTTTACATTATTGGACCAGCAAATCTATAAACATGTACTTGAATTATGTGGCGTTCACAGAAATAAACGAGGCTATCTGAATCACCAGGCTGATAAGGTTAAGTTTTCACGAATAATTAGACCACTGTTTAAAAATAAGACCAACCCGAAGATACCGAAAGATATCCAAAACTACCTACGCCGCAAGTCGAGGAGGATGCGCCAGTCATACACGCCGGTCAAATGGACAGATGTAGATATGTTGAGATTAGAGAACAGTGTGAATAAAAGAAACGCTATAATAGATTAATTACGGGACGTCGGTGTTATATACTAGAATACATTCATTTATGATATATAATTTATAATATAGGTACAATAAAATAATACATACTTCCTTTAATGTTTTTTAATTGTTTTTGATTACTCCATTGATGTATAGAGTCGGACATAAAACTCTGACGGCTTTGATCAGGTATGGAACGGCTTTGATCAGGTATTGAACGGCTTTGATCAGGTATTGAACGGCTTTGATCAGGTATTGAACGGCTTCTATCAGGTACCAATCGGGTATTTATTAGCTTTTTTATCAGGTACCGATTTATCGGGTTCTGATCTATCAGGTACTAATTTATCAGGTACCGATTTATTAGGTACTGATTTATTAACTTAAACTCCTACCATATGACAATTTCTAACAACACACAGCTGCTTCCGCGCATACATGCACAAGCAGCTGTGTGTTGTTAGAAATTGTCATATGGTAGGAGTTTAAGTTGATAAATCAGTACCTAATAAATCGGTACCTGATAAATTAGTACCTGATAGATCAGAACCCGATAAATCGGTACCTGATAAAAAAGCTAATAAATACCCGATTGGTACCTGATAGAAGCCGTTCAATACCTGATCAAAGCCGTTCAATACCTGATCAAAGCCGTTCAATACCTGATCAAAGCCGTTCCATACCTGATCAAAGCCGTCAGAGTTTTATGTCCGACTCTATACATCAATGGAGTAATCAAAAACAATTAAAAAACATTAAAGGAAGTATGTATTATTTTATTGTACCTATATTATAAATTATATATCATAAATGAATGTATTCTAGTATATAACACCGACGTCCCGTAATTAATCTATTATAGCGTTTCTTTTATTCACACTGTTCTCTAATCTCAACATATCTACATCTGTCCATTTGACCGGCGTGTATGACTGGCGCATCCTCCTCGACTTGCGGCGTAGGTAGTTTTGGATATCTTTCGGTATCTTCGGGTTGGTCTTATTTTTAAACAGTGGTCTAATTATTCGTGAAAACTTAACCTTATCAGCCTGGTGATTCAGATAGCCTCGTTTATTTCTGTGAACGCCACATAATTCAAGTACATGTTTATAGATTTGCTGGTCCAATAATGTAAAATTTTGGGGATTTCTAGTAAATATTAATTCGTGTAGGCCCTCTGACCTCGGAAACGTCTTCCCGCCTATAAATATTTCATCTTTGCTTAAAACCAGTTCTTTATCACCCATCATACATTTTCCATCAATATATTTCGGTCCATATGCCGTATCATATTCAACTTGCTCCATCCTCATATAATACGCGAGATTCGAGGTCTAAGCTGTGTTTGTACTACATAGAATAACGCTAGCAACTGATCTATTACAGCTGAATCTATGCTTAAATAGGTCAGAAGTAAACCGGAAGTGGACGAGAAGTTGATCAGAAGTTGTTTAGAAGTAGAGGAGAAGTTAATTAGAAGTTTCTCATAAGTTGTTTAGAAGTGGACCAGAAGTTGTTTAGAAGGTGTTCGATCGTATCGATTAGGTATCGTGTTGACTTTTTCGCACAATTTCAGAACAATTAGAAGTTGTTTAGAAATTGTACAGGTATAATTTATTCTCTTGTCAAATAAAGGCAGACGCAATTACCATAAATTTAAAAAGATAAGAATAAAAAATTATAGGTCGGTCAGGGATTATGAGAAGCTTATATAGCTTCAACAGCTGATCTATATCTATCGTTCGAATACAAACGATTCTTCGCTCGCCCACTATATTTCTCTACAGCTTTTAACATAAGAAACATATTTTGACATACAAATGCATTGTAGGGTTTATTTTATAGGTCAAAAAACCAGCAATTAGCTCAGGCAAAGACCCGTAATATGCTTCCTTTATCAATTCTAAAAGCGCCATCGTTACAACTGTGTCTGTGGTGGCAGTGTCGGTGTTACAACTAATCAATCTTTCAGATTCTCGTCTATTTACTACATTATGAATGAAACATGTTTTATTTATAATAATTTTAATCGCATGTATATATGATTAAAATGCAGGATATTTACCAGGTATCACTAACCTAGGTATACGATGGTTGGAGAGGAATTATTTGAATATTAATTATAATGATGGATACGTAGGCTTAAAAAATATTGGAAAAATCTAGAATGATATCTGTAAATCTTACGATAAAATATGTGTAAAGGGTCACCAAAATGCCGATTTTTTAAGCAAATATGAAGATTGACCTATTGTTAATTTAGAGCACCTTACCAATGCACCTAATTTAGTCAAAACCAATTTTCTTTACTTTGTTCATAGTAAAAATAAATTAAGTAAGTGTACCACGTAATGTAGAAATTTGTTAGACTAGGTACCTATTATAAAAATCATGTATATCTTCTAATAAAAATATACTTCAATTATGAACGTTTTTGTATATTAATGTGTTGGATTCTTTAATGGGTGCCAAGTTGTAATTTTGATGTTAGCAGAACATCTTTTGTCTACCGTATACAGTAGCATTAAAGTTATGGGAAAACATACGTTTAAAGTTGGTGATAATGTTAGTATTAGTAAGTATACGTTAAATGGCTCGGTTTTGATAATACTCAGAACAGTTGGATTAATAAAAATGAAATATTGTAAATGTATGAGTTTTGTAAACGATTTTTAATAAAACAAAAAATATTATATAACTTGCATTTTATTTAGATATAATAAATGTATGCATTAAATATCAGGACAAAGCTTCTTGCAACCGTAACAATTTCTTCGGGATGGTGGTGGAGCATCGACGTGATCTTTCATCGTCAAAGTATTATAATGCTTGTGGCAGGGAAGATAATCTTCAAGTGCAACCCTTTTTTTATGTGATAATAAATGCCATTTCTGCTCTAGAGAGATGCGGCTTACCTTAGTTTTGAAAATGTATATGGGTAAAAACGGAATGAGATGATCGCTTATACCATCCAATCTCCCACAATCTGCATCAATCTTTGTTAAAATTGCTTCCATATTTTCATCCGTAATCTCCATGATGACTTATTCTCTTTATTCATTTTTACTTTCTTTAACTTTTTTGTTAGTATAAGTACATACTTTGATGTATGCTTTTAACTCTTGCAATTCTTCAATATGCTGTTCTAATCTTATTCGTAGCTCTTCTCGATCCATACTGATTCTATAGGTTTTTTTATGTGTCGCTGTTGATGATGAACAGTAAAGCTTAACGAAAACATATATTCTAACAAAGAAATATATTTTAAATATATACATAAACCTCAACAATTCTGTTCTAGGACTAGGGAAAACCTAATCAGAGGTATTACAACAGTTCATAATTTCAAAATTAAACTAAATATTTATATTTTTATTAAATGATAGTCCTAGCGGCCTAGATATTTTTCTATGTTGTTTGCATAGTATCGGTTCTAAAATTTATTGTATTGTTTTGAATTCGATGATGAAATCGAATACGATCAGCAACAATATGTATCATGATATATTTGATCCTACAGAATATTAATAATAGTGTTGCCAATAAGTAGCGTCTACATCTAAATGTGGGCCCGTATCACAGCAAGCAGGACATCTGCGGAAAACAATTTTACGTTTTCCGCGTACCCAATCATCCTTGCTCAGTAGTTCATATTGACATTTGTATCCGCATTTGACGCATCTATATATTCTAGATCGGTATGAAATTCTGCTTTTCCATTTACCCTCTTCATTCCTAATGTGTTGTACCTAAAACAGTAATTGTATACAACCTTGATTGAAGTTATACTGTTCTCTTACTTCGAGATTATTATTATACCACGAAACTAAAAATTTTCTCTTAGTAAGAATAGCAACAACAGTTTTTCGAAAAGCAGATGTCTTACCTTGTCATCCACACTTCTTCGGATGTTTGCTTTATCGCGCTCCAGCGCTTCAACCATGCTATTTGCAATTTCAGATGTCATTTTATCTTCAAAAAATTGTTAAATGCATATTAACTAACATAATATTAAACACACCAAATATTAAAAAATATTTGCATATTAAACAAACTAAAAATACTTACTAAAGATTGTTGTTGAGAGACTATTTGTATGTCACTATACCTTAGCTAGTACTAATAGACATTCATATTAAAATTTGGATTTTATAGTATAGTTTAATTACCTTAAAATATATTAAGTATATATATTAAGTAGGTAAGTATAATTAGAACTTGCTCTGAAAATTATTACGTCAGTAATTACTTATGTATTGTCAAATCTATATTTTCAAAATTACAAATTTATAAGTCATACGTTGCTACCCAAACACACATGTTGCCAGTCGAAACTTGTTTTTCCTAGAAAAATTCTCATACTCATGACGAAAGGTACACTTTCTTTCGCTTATTAAGTAATTAGAAACTTATTTTCCAAAACAACCTTGGTGATAATGAAATGGTTTGCACATAGAAGTAAATTCCTTCGCAGGGCCAACAATTATTTGCATTCGATTATATACGATCTTTTCATTGTGACACACATCTAATATATATTAATTACAAGATTCCATTTTTTTATGTGTCGCTGTTGATGATGAATAGTAAAGCTTAACGAAAACATATGTTCTAACAAAGAAATATATTTTAAATATATACATAAACCCCAACAATTCTGTTCTAGGACTAGGGAAAACCTAATCAGAGGTATTACAACAGTTCATAATTTCAAAATTAAACTAAATATTTATATTTTTATTAAATGATAGTCCTAGCGGCCTAGATATTTTTCTATGTTGTTTGCATAGTATCGGTTCTAAAATTTATAGTATTGTTTTGAATTCGATGACAAAATCGAATACGATCAGCAACAATATGTATCATGATATATTTGACCCTACAGAATATTATATACTATAGTCACAATAGCATCTTTGAAATCTAAATAGCATATAATTAACATGAATCAGAATGCTTGTTTTTAATATATAAGTATATTTTCTTATAAAAACAGAAATTTTTTTCGAAATGTTTACTGATTGTCGTCCATTGCAACTCTTTTATATTTACTTATCCCGTTAGTATACGTATGTCGATATTTACTTTCAACTTCTTCTTCAATGTGTTCTCATTCATACTGAGTATAAATGGCTTATGTTACGTTTATATTACTATACTATTCTTATTTGTATGTAAATTAAAAAACATGAGATTTAGTAAAAATAATTTTATTAAAAATACATATTAACCCCAACAATTCTGTTCGAGGACTAGGGAAAAACTTTGTAAAAAAACCTAGTCAGGGGTTTAACAACAGTTGATAATTTCAAAATCAAGAAATACAGTATTATAAGTTATATACAAAACTTCTAACATATACATGGTGTTCTGTGAATTTGTGTGAGTAGCTAATAATGTTTTGATATTAGAATATAAATCACCATCCATTTTCGTACAAGATTTTAGAACATGATTATAAAATGATACAAAATCAGAACTTGCTAATATACTAATTTTCTGATTGATTAATTCTTGAAGATTATATATGTTATTGTATGTCTCCGTTGATAGCACGATTTGCTGTCCTCTACTTTTGAGACGAATAACTTGAATGTCTCGATAAGAACTGGCTTCCATCTGGTGATTGGGACTGCAGCCTTCGGTTTTGCAGAATTCTTCCCATTCTTCTTGTGTGAAGAAAATGCATGCGTTCACAGATTTGATTTGTACGATTGGAACAAACCCAGCAGCTGGACTCAGTCCTACGGTAAGCCACTTGGAACTGCTCTTGTTGAGGAAGTATGAAGATTGACCGATGAGTTGTTTTTCCCGGGCGATGGCATCTTCCCTCATTTGTAAAGCGTTTTCAATAAAATTGTCGTATTGTTTAACTGTAACAAGAAATACATATTAAAATGTATTCATTATTATACGTACATAATTTACAATTTCAATAGAAAAAATGTTACTAAATACTTACTAATGAGCTTAGAATATTAATGCAAAATATTATTCATTGCGCGTTTGCAAACGTCACATTCTTCTTTTACAATTTTTTTATACATTGATTCATTGCAGTATTTGCAACTTGGTTCTTCAATTTCTATACATGCAGGTCTTGAGTGACGCTCATTTAACAATATAAGGTTTGAAGTCACGTCGTAGAAGCTGTCAACTTCTCGGTTGATGTTAGCTATATAATACGGAAAATAACAGTTTTCACATAGAAATGAAAATGTCTGCGTTCTAACACCTATGAGATGGAATTTCTTTGGCATTAAGCAGTGTAGTCCACCACTCATTTTAATGGTTTCGACTAAAACATATAAAATATTAAATAATATATTTAATATATAACACTAAATAAAAATACTCACCAAAATATAAAAATGATCTAAGTGGCAAAGAATTAACAATAGGTACTAAAATAAGACACATCAAATATTAAAATATAATAAATATTAAGCAAAGTAAAAATACTTACCTAAGTGCAGGAGAGACTAATATCGAACATTATTTTACATTTGCTTATATGCGATTTTTCATTGCTAAAGCTGTGACGTAAAACTTAAGTTCTTAGAAGAACGAAATTTAAAAATTTCCAGACATTAGATCACATTCTATTAGCATGTATGTGAGTGCCAAAAATTCCGAATATTTGCTTTAAAGTCACGCCTAATCAGCATTCTTTAAGAACATTAATTACTTAGAGTAAAATATTATGTAAAATTTCCCAAAATTTTTAAAATAATTACCTACATAATGCAAGCATTTCAGGGCCAAAATATCAACATTCCTAGCGGAATTCCGTCAATTACAAAGCCTAATTAGAAAATGAAAGTAATTAGCGGTGCATGCCCCGCGGGTTTAAAGTGGCGTCGTACAACCCGAGTTTACCTACTAATATCACAAATCGGTTATAATGTATGTTTAGTTAAATATAACTTCTTTACCCTCTTTAAATAAACCGGAGCCAATTTCATTAAAGAAAAATCAACAACGTTCGTGAGCACGTTATGGTTTTGCTTATTCCCAACGCATTCCACCAGAAGAACTGCTTTGCTGGATACGTTCTTGATAGCAAACGAAATTATGGAGATATCGTAAATACAAGAGAGACATAAATAGTACTAGGTACTTGGAGATTAGTGTTTAGTATCAATTTTGAAAAAAATACGTTATGAATAGTGTCTATTTTGACGAATCGTGAAAGTAAATAATTTCGTTTTTTTAATTGTAATAAAAGAGCGAGGAAGACATGAAAATCCTAGAATCATTCTCTTTCTTTCTGAAAACAGAGAGTGTAAATATATTATGTGGATTCAATGTGGTTTGCTTTGACGAAGAAAGACTGTTTGATCAAAAACTGCATCATTTCGCTAAGATTGCCAAATTACGGTGAAAGAGAGAGCTGACCATTCCAATTGATGGCTGCTATCTTTGGTGATAAAACTGAGTCATCGAACAACTTCGAAGTATTGTTCGCTCATGTTTAAATGCCAATCATCAAGAAGTACGATGTTGATTTATCGGGTCGATTTGACACTCAACTAAAAATAAAACTGTCAGGTTTGATAAAAAAGAAATAATACTAAATTCCATCATAATAAATGTGCCACACTTGAATTTCTGGTACAGTCAAGTCTAACGAGTCTTAAATATTACATATAACCCACTTGGAACAAAAAATCTTGTTTGGTATCTACTTTTTGGTAAACTGCATACATAATATCCAAAATCCTCCCTTAATTAGCTCTATCTCTTATCGACACACCATTATTTCGATATTCGATTTTAAACATTTTATGGCCAGCTTCACGATAATCAAGCTACTTTAGAATATGTACTTTGTGTCAATTTTTAACCAGATCAACTTTTTATTCTGTTTGTTTTCGAAGTATTCGGTAGTGAGCTTTGACGGGTCTTTTAAATTTTTTAATTTTTAATTAATTCCTGGTTTATTTAACCTACAAGTGGAAATATATCTGGGATTAAAAAATAAATGGAATAAGTATAACATACAATCCTTACACATACAGGTAAGATGGCAGAGTTGGAATTGACAACTTGAAAAGGTGCGGTCGCCAATTGGTTGGAATCTATCAAACCAACTAACTTAAAACTTTCCTTATGCAATAAAACCTTACTTTTACTGATTACTGATATCCTCAAATTGCGGTTTACAGAAGTTCAAACTATCCTCGTATAGTTAGTCGCCTAGAGAAGTATATAAATTGAAAAATTCTAAGAAGCAGATAGGCACGCGGCTTATGTATTTTTTCAAATAATATGTGTTTACCTTGTTGTCAAGATGGACGAATGATAGTAGTAGTATCAAACAACTAATATACAAGTAGATGCATCTGTTTATCTTCACTTCCTGTTTGCTGTACCTGCCGCGGATTTAAATAGAACGATCTTCTTCCCAGAAACAATGCAAAATAGAATTTAGAAAGGCGTCGCATGTATACAAATTGAAATATGTAATCAAATAACAAACCTGCGCGCAGTATGTTTTATACACATGTACCTCTATAAAATAGTACCTACCACCATTATTATAATTCTAACAATAGATGTATACTGTATACATTTGTATTTCAGAAACAAAACAGTAGTATATCTTTTAATGAACAAAAGTTTTAACGGTTCCAGTTGTTTGTTTTTCAATTGCTCCACCAATAAAATTATGATAAAGGATTTTGTTCAGTCTATCTCTGACGTATAGAAATATAGACACAAACTTAGAATCTGGATTGAATGTGCTCGTTAAAAAATTACTTTAATTAATACAAAGAACAGATTTTTGATGTAAACATTTCAACAGGATTCGCAGCTTACAATAACAATTTAAAACAGTAAATTCCAGAGAAACTATTTATTTTAGAAATGTCATGAAATTTATTATTATTGAGAACAAACATAGTATGCTAACGAAATAATTATGAAGCACGTTCGTTCTGAAAACTACTCAATGTTATCTCGTGCTGCGAACACATGTTTCACTAACGCAAAGATTATGCCTTAAGTCGTTTTCAAAATTATAACAAATGCAAAAGTAAACTTGGAATGTGGCCAACGTTGTGGGATTAGTCATGCTAGGTAGCTAAAGGACTTCTGAATAAAGATAGTCAAGGTGACGCACGCTTCTCTTAAAGTAACAAAAACGACGATTACCTTTTAAAATAGTTATGGCTATATGAAACATACCAACATTTTACTGTCACCTAACACTTTGGTATATATAGATGCTTGAAGAAATTATTTTTGTCGAGATGAACTTAAGATTAATAAAATTTCGCAAACGGATTCAAAGCATACTGATTGCTTGTTTAAACGATTAGTAGTAAAGTGAGTTGTATTTATCTGTTTGATTCGTAGAGATGTTGCAATAGTTGCTATCAATCGTGTGAGATATGTTATATTTTTATTGGAACATGAATTACGCAATTCAGTTATTTGTTAGAAATGGGTATCGGAAATGTAAAATGAACAAACAGTAAAAATATTTTTGTAAAAGAAATAGAAAAACTAAAATTAGTAGCAGTGCAATAATATTTATACGATTAATGTGATAATGATGACAACATTTCACTTGCTGAGGGCAACATACTTGTAAGGGAACTTCTTCATCTAAACATGGTTAGTGGTTGAGATTTATCAATAAAATATGTCTGGGATCTTCCAACTGCTCATAAATGTTTGTCATCCTTCTCCTAAATTCAGGTAAAATTATCGCCAGATTGTAAAGCTGATTCCATCTGATTTACGATGGTATTTGGCCCCGGTCCAGCGCAAAAGCTTTATGCCCGTCTAAATAAATTATGAAGTATTACTTTTTTTAAGTATTTACTGTGTATTGTAGCGTTGCTATTTGGAAGCCGTACAAACAACAAATTGTTTTGGGGTTGAACGTCATTTTTATTTGCATTTGGTTGTTGGAATAATGAATAATATGCTTACTGCAGAACCTCAAGTATTTGCAGTATTTATATATATTTACAATAAGTGGAGGCGATTACAATTTGGGATACAGAAACAGAAAATGTATCATACAACCTCTACATTTTAGCCAAATATCTTAAGAATTGCAGATTTCTTTTAGCTTGCATAACCATGAGTCATACACAACCTTCTATTTTCAAACATTCACTGACTGGCACGTATCAACTGAATAAAACTACAAGTAGCCAAAAACAAGTTAAAAATAGATATAAAAAAGTCATATTTTGGTATACACATATTTAGTTAAATATTTTCTCGAATAACAAATATTTTCTTTTCTGAATTTATGCTACATTATATAATATGCTCACTATATAAAATATATAAGACAAAATACAGCTGTAGAACATATTCGTACCTACTATTAGTACTGCAACAAAATGCAAAGTTGCAAAATAAATTTATTTGATTCTAGACCCCTAAACCTGTAGTAGTATGAGCTTAGTCGTGGATATTTAATATTCAATTTGGCCGGTCCGATAAGCCGAAAAAATTACCCACTTTATTTGAATTCTATTAGAGGGGAGAGACATTGTAGGCAACGGACCATCAACGTATGAACTGCAAATATGTGTGTCTAGAATTTTGATTCGATTTAGGGAGGCAGGGATCAAAAGCGCTTGAAAAGGGATTAAACCCTCTAAAAGGGATTATATCTTTCGCTTTTATTAATATCAGCACGATGATATTAAGTTTTCACACGTGGTTTTCATTTTAGTCTAAATTCCCGCATAGAGTGCAGAAATCGAAGTTATAATGTAACACTGTATAGAATCTAAACAGTTCATTAATCTTAACTAACAATGGGTTTGAAGAAATTATTCAATTATGTACTTTCTTAATGGGAAATAATGTTTTTAATTCAACCAAAAAAAAAAACGCAATACATATATTGAAGTCTCTTTTAATCTTTGTTAAGCCGACATCGCAGATGTGGAATGTATTTTGCTTCCCAAATGTAAACAGTAATCTCCAGTAGATCAACATGAAAGTAGTTAAAACCAAAATGGTGCTTTCTAGCTAGTTACCCTATTCATAAAGCTTTTTACCCGTCTACTAGGGACTTAAGACAGGGTTCTTGCTGTTGAACAATATAATACTTTCGCCCTTCCATTTTTTGTTAAGTTTTAGTTTTATTTTCTTATCATTAATCTGTCTCATTGGTTGTGTGTTCTTTCCAACTATATACTAAAAATAGTTGCTTTTAGGTCAAAATATTATTGAGAAATATTCACCTGAAGTGATTATATCTGCAATATTTTGTTCTAGATAGCCAATCTGAAGAAGTGGGTATTGTAATTCACATTCTAGAATACTTTAAAATTAATTCCAAGACATCAATTTTGATCGATTATCCGCCTTCTTAAATCACGCTCTATCTTTTCGAAACCACAGAGTATCGTATGTATATGATTGTCTTTATATTAATTAAACAAAACATAGTGAAAGTGAATCTACATATGTGAATAGTCCAATCTCTATTTTTCACATTTTTTTTGTGTACTTTCTTCTTTAAATAAATCCCAATTCTATACTTCTTCAGTGCTTATTTTTAAGAGTTCTAACATCTAATCTTCAATAACCTACTTTAAACCATTCTCTAATTTCATGATTTTAAAAACAAAGAACAATTAAGGATAATACCAGGTTTTGTTCGGAGTACACTTTCACCTATGTATTTAAAGCATCAGAAATTGTTTGTACATGTATAATATCGAATAATCGAAATGACTAATACTAATAATGTTTCACTCGTAATTATTTGACTGGTAGAAGGTTGGTATCGTTCGAAAAAAAGGCGTACAATAAGCATGATAATTTCAGAAAGGTACAAACAGAACCGACAAATAATATAATTTCATAACGGAGAAGGCAACGACCCAATTGTTCGAAATCCGACGCAGAAACACTCTACTGCTACTACTATGTACAACTACAAATGGATCGTTTTAAGTATTGTAAATATGTAATAAGGTAAATGGCGAGTGCGGTTCATAAATGCATTGTATAGACGAGCGAAGTATACAAGAAGAAGAACCTTACAAAGAATAGGATAGAAGATGTTCTGTATTAGTCAGGTACACATATACCGCAGCGTTTATACAGTACCTGAAGACAGACAGCTGGGCAGCCGGTTCTACACAGTTTTACGGAGAATATGTTCAACCTTTCTCTCCGAGAGGCCGAAGCAAGTTCACATCGAACGTATACACAATTGTTTATATCACTAGTAACGTAATGTTAGGTCGAAACCGGCTTTACATTATACAGAGTTTAAATTAACGAGGAAACGGTATATAACGAGAAATTTATGCCAGGTTTAAGACAGTGGAGAAATAGTGCGTGTGTCAAGAGAAGAGATAAAAGATTCAGAAAAGGGTTACATTTCTGTGAGACTTTTTAATTAAAAAACAGCAGTTCAAGGTTCCACGCTACACAGATAGGCCTACTATCCACTTTCATACGTGGTGGCAGTATATTACTGTTACAGTTCCAACAACTCAGATGAAGATACAAAAGCAATATATTTTAAGTAATCCTACATCACACGTATTTATACGAAGACGCTGTTTTATAAGAGTAGAATTATTATTCATATTCACGGAAAATAAAATAGTTCTTCCACATGAATTTATAATTTTATCTAAATAACATGACTACAACATTTATATTATTACTTCAATAAATATTAAGCGCTTTTAATCATCTGCTTTGGTATATTAACACATGTAACATTATGTGGAACCATGTATGCATCTTATTACTATGCCGTAGTAACTCAATGGTATTCATCTATACAAATGTCTTTCAATTAGTAGCAGTAAGCTTTACTTTGTCACAAGCAACTGTTCCAGCATATAGAATAGCATTAATCATATAGGATAGCTCTAAGTCCTACCTTTAAAATCAATTAACTATTCAATTACAGTAGGCGACACAATTTTTACAACTAAATCTAAAATTGTAGTATTTTGCATTGTTTTAAACTTAAAAATTGTATTCGAACATAAGTCGCAGTTTCAAAATAATATTTTTATCTGTTTTCACTAAGATTAACGTAAAACTTTAAATTAAACAAGTGTGTAACAAGCTTGAGTTTGTTAAATACTTAACGAACACTCAAGTTTCTCAAGTTATCAGATGCAAAAATTCGCAAAAGAATATTTGTTGGTTCACGAATTAGGGGAGCTTTTCAAAGACAATTCTGAAATAAATGATTCAGAACTACAAGCATTTTCCGGGAAATCAAAAGGAAAACTACCAAGATATCGTAGCTAATTTGCTACTATACTATAAACATTTCTTTTCTGGTAATTTAGGAAAGATGAGTGATAAACAGGGGAAAATATTTCATCCAGATGTTGCAGAAATGGAAAAACGATATCAGGGTAGGTGGGATTCCGTGATGATAGCAGATTATTGCTGGTTTTTTTATTAAAGAAGGCAACAGGCAACTACTTGTGTGTGTAAAATTTTGATATGTCAGCAATTTTTCTTTGTGTACAGTTAAGTGTTTTTGTATTCTTGATTTTTTATAACTTCTGTTTAACAAAATTTGTAAGTACAATTATTATTTACTTACTAGTGTAATATGATTATAACTCTAAAACTAGACATGGTGGAAACATTTGGTTTTAGGTGGTTAAAGACTGTAAGAACTATACACCAATTTTTACAACAGTTATTTAAAAAAAGTTTAAAATTGTCGGTTGGTAAATTATTGCACAATTCATAAAGAATATTATACAATTTTAGTTTATAGATGAATTTCCCAGATAAGCGTAAAGTGCCAATGGTTTTTTTATGAACTACAAACTGCATACACAAAATTTGATTTACCAGCTCTTTAAAACAAAGAAGATCTGACTGGAGTCGTATGTTTTGTAGACATACATACTTCTAAACATAACCTCAACACTGCTAAATAAAGATGCATACTTTGAAAAGTGTAAGAATGTATTTCCATAATTGATGATTAGAACGATATCATTTGTCGCACAGAATTTACATTAGATTATATGTGTAATGTAACAGAATGTTTTTCACAGGTGAGTGGATCATGATCAATCTTTTATTTCTATAAACACGAAACCTAGAGTTTGAAACACTTGGTATATATAAAATATCGATCGTAGATTTTATTTCTGTCATATCCGTTAATCTCGTGTTATAACGCATCTAAAGTTTTTCGAGAAGTTCCCGCGTACTCCTACAATGTTCAACATATTTTCATTTATCCGATCTGGCTGAAATTCCTTAGCCGTTTTTTATTCGTTTTGTTTGTCTTCCAAAATTTCAACTTTCCACCTTCAACCATCTAATTTGCTACTAACATTTATAAATGTTATCCTACTTGCAATACATTTACGAAAATTCATACATATTCTAAAGATTAGCATTACCTTTACTCTTTCTTACATGTATATGCCTCCCTTCAAAAGTACATATAGCGTCCAAAATTAACAGACATCATTTGCAACTGATTTAAAGCAAATTTTTATTTTACCAATATTTTTTGTGTTTCGTATTTATAATTTTGATTCCAGTATGTTTTAGCACGTCAATATTGTGCTACGAATTTTTGCTTCGGTACTTTTCGCATCCCCATCGGTAAAAATACCATTCCCGCCTTTGGGTATTATACCAAACTATAATTTTTGTATAAATAGTACGTGGTTAAATAATTTTTAAATATAAACGGAAAGTATTAATTTATTTTTTCAATCAAATCACTAAACGTTTAACTCAAATGTATATTTTGGTACGTTCTAACTACCAATGTTTCGATTTTTCAAATTTCTGACTACAACTTCACCCAGGATTACATACGGCCAAGTTAATTATGTTCTACATCGGAATCTAAAAAATAATTCCAAACAAAAAAACATTAGCTGTGAGCCGATATCATTTTTCGGCAATCATAACTACAAACAGTTTAGGGATACAGGAATGAAAGCCTGTTTCAAATGGTTCACTTTTAATAAGTAACTTGTTCGCCTTCATAGAATCCATAGAGTGAATTACATACTTCTTTGACTTCATTGCCGTTAATACATTCGTATTCGAATTTTACGATAGAAATGTGTTGTATTTGACACGCTCACGCGTTACTTTTATTCGTTATCGACATACGTATGTCATTGCGTATGGAATTCCTCCGTCCGAGTAATAAAAGAAATACTTTGGGTTCTAAGTGTATGTTATTCTGAAAAGACCAAAATGCGTAATTTAATGAATGTCATTGACGTAACAAACACGATAATTTTTCCTTTCTTTATGAGAAATTTCATCAAACGGTTATTTTTAATCACAAACATAAATGCGTAGATTTTGGCAATCAATTTATCCTTCTATATTAGTGTAACGCTCTAAAATCTTTGTTCTTGGAGAAGATATATATTCCATGTCGGAATGTTTGCAAATATCAAAGTAACGACCAAAAAATTTCAAGCGAAATATATGATTTTGTGGTAGAAGGCTGCAAAGATATTACACATATACATATATATTATATCTATCAAATGTGTTAGAAAACTAATGTCATTCTCTGTAATATAACTTGATATTTGTCACGTTCTTTTCATTTCTAAAGTGACCTAGTCATTTGACAATTTTAATATATCAATAACAATATTTTTCATTCAAATGTTGCGGCCGCTTGTAGAAATAGCATTGTTTCGTACAGAAGGACTTATTATCGTTTTTAGCCAGTTTGGATTCTGTTTTAAGCCACTGCAGCTGAACTCAGCACAGATTAAAAAATATCCGTCCTGCTTCAGTCCTCCTTAAAATGTTGTTCACTCTTGCCCGCGTGTTTTTTGAAAAAAAAAAAAAAAACGTACTCAAGAGCGAAATTGTCAGATACAACTGCTTTTTATGCTTTTGTAGTTGTTTTCACTAATAATAATAGGCTACACATGTATACAAGAGGGCCCGGAAGAACATACAAAATCGTGAATAAATCGAAAAATGAAAGGATTAAAGATTATCTGCAATGTTGAAGCAATATTACATTTGCAATCTTCAACTTACACATAACATTTTTCTTGCTCATATTACATTGAAATGGATTTTTTTGTCATATGTGAATGTATTCGACTGTTTCGCAGATGAACAAATGTGTGTACAGTATAAAAGGAAGTTGCCGTCATAAAATCGTTCCGTCTTATTCTTATCGAAAAATTTCTACGAATTTGTACAATTAGGTTAAAGTTTTTATTCTGTGCAAATAGCGATATCTCTGCAATACTCAAAATCTTAAAAGTTATGATCGAATACTTTATCAGTGAACTGATATACTATTTCACTTATTTATCAGTCAATTGTACTTTAACAAATGATCTTAAATTTAGCATAAGGTGAAGTCTTCATGAAGTCAATGTTAATATTGTTGGTTCCTGTAATGTTTATATTTTGACTGGAGTTCGCTTTCGACACAAGCTCTGAATGTATGCAAACATATTTTTCAGTGCTGTTAGATGACACAAGAAAGTAAAGCTATATTGACGTACAAACATTACAGATTTCCTTCAATTTTGAGTGAAATAAATTCACAAATGGAAAATATTTACCTATCTGCTGTTGTTAATCGTATTTTGGCCTTAGTTAGGCGAGATAATTTTATAATGATAGAATCAGATTCTGCATTAATTCAATAGATTACTAAACAGGAGATAAGCACAATGTTAAAGCAAACACGTTGTATATATTGTTGGAACATCATCGGCATGGACAATGCACTAGTAGAAACAAATAACTAGGATAGTAATCAGGCGCTGCTACCTAAAACTACAATGATAAATCAGTTCTGCATCACCCATTCCTGTCACTGTGAATCATTGATGATATAAAGAAATTATCTCAGGAGGTGATATTGCCAGTCTTACGTGTGACACAATGTGCCAATTAATTTAATTGCGGACTAACTAGACTTCAGCACAGTTCATTTTGAGGAATACCTATAACATAGTACAAAGCTGAAATGGATCTGCAATTTAGTATATTTATAATTCGTAGCCTGCTTTAAATAACTTCTCATTAAATGGACTAGCGTGTGTAATTACATGATCAAACAACCAGCAACAAATATTCTTGGTACAGTGACAGTTTTTATTGAAAGAGAATAAAAAGAATACCAATAGAAAATAAAATGAAACAAGAAAATTTACATTCAGTTTAATCCGATAGTTATGAATTAAAGAAAGAAAATGAATTGCTTTAAGCGCAGCTGCAATGTTATATAAATAAATATAGTTTTATACATACCACCATGAATGTACATATGAGGTAGGTTAAACTTACCTGAAACAAAAGAAAAACATGTAATTTTATTCTTCAAATTAAATACTTAAATTGTGTATAACATATCTAAAGCCTATTACAAAATTGAAAAAGTTCCAATCAGTTTGTTTAGCGTTTCCTGTAAAAGATTAGTAAACATGTTTTGTTTATAATCTAAGCAAACCCTTTCACAAGATTAGCCAATGTTTTATCTATGAAATATCGTTACAAATAATAAAAGATTTAAGATTTCATCAATATTTTTATTGCACATTTATTACCAAAAGCCTCTCTCCCTATTATTTTTTACATGCAATAAACTATAGGTATCCTTTAAGTAAACATTCTTATTAATTGAACAAGATCTTAGTATCTGCACTTAACTTTATTTATCGAGGAACTAATAACTAATTAACTCTAATGTTTATTGCTAAAAGTGCTACCATGCTCTAGCGGCATTGCTTTTAAGAGATTAGGGAGTAGGATTTTGAAAGACTCTCATAAACACATTTATAGTTAACAATCTTTTATCCAAAACATTTCAAATTTCATTTTAAAAGTCATAATATCGCGTTAGCATTCACTTGCAAACGTAAATTTTGGAACATATCCAAGTGAAGTTAATCAAGTCAAGTCAATATCAGTCGTGCCAACTTTCAAAGTTATCTTTTATTGTTAGTTTCCAGAAAATGTTTGAAAGTCGAAACGTTTTCACCGTATCAATTTTTGTTGTATAGTACTTATGCGCTACATCGGCAATTTTTTACTAGGAAATAAAATCCGTTCCCGAATGACTAGACATATAGAACAATTTATGTAATACACTTAAACTAAATTACATAAAATAATTTTAAACAATTCCCAACTTTATTCAGTTAACTGTACTCTTGCTTTAGATAAGGTATTGTTAATTTGCAGTATAATATGTAAACATTGGTAAGAGCTTTAGATAACTAATTTAGTAGCTATAAAAGTGTGTACACCTTGGATATATAAAAGGAACGGTCTAATTAGAATTTAATAGACCAACATAGTGTACTACAATTAAGGTAATCAAACAACTGCCAGAAATACGTTAGGTTATGTGTTTCACATATCATTTGTTAGTTACGTGGCAGGTGCTGTAGAAATAAGCTACATACTTTTAGACATCTGAAGGCTGCGTAATACAGAGTGACTCACTCGAAAAATTTACAATACAACATTTTACGTATTTTTGTCGTCTATTGACAATTATGCTAGATAACACATAATACAATTGCTATTTATATTACGTTATATAAATAAGATCTATATTTTAAATAAAACCAAGGTTAAAATAGTTTGTCTGAGAAATCACACAAAAAAATGACACGTCTGAATATCCATTACTAGCCATGGTAATTAGTATTGGAATCATGTTAGAATAAAAATTCAGTGAAAAAGAAGTTATTCTTCTATTACTAATATATAATCATAAAATGCTGCAGTTTTCCAACCACACTAGATCAACTTAATGTGAATCAGGATATCGAGCGCATACAGAACAGTATTTACCGAAGGGGTTGGTGTCAGCGCAGAGCTTCCCCTTATAGATTTTGCAGAAGAAATAAAGGAACGATACGAGGATGTATCTAAAGAAGCTATTAGTACAAAATGCATGAACAAGTGGCAGAAGAAATGAGAAAATGCAACCAAGAGCAGATAGACCTATGGGTTCGCATAAAATATAGACGTACCTGCACCGAATGCAAAGATGAGACTCCGACAGATGCACTAGCTGTTAGGAAGTTGATGATGCTAAGCATATGTCCTTTACATGTGCAATGTGGCAGAACGCAAGACTTCATAAGAGCAATAGGAAAAATGTTCTGGTGGAGAGGTGGAGAGAATGGGCAAATGTACACAGAATGATACGAGACATCAGAAGAAAGAGAATAAAGCTAGATACTTTCTTAATTTAACTACCAGAAATACAATATCTGAGCTAGGATTGAAATAAGGCATTTTATTAATCTACTAAGATCATTCCCAGTATTGTATTTGGTATGTACTAATGACTATTCACTAAATACATCTGAAGCATTTTAACAATTCTACGTGATAAACTAGATAGAAGTAAAATTTCTGTAAGATGAGTTGCAAGATTTTTGATTCTTGGGGATTTATTCTTCAAACTACTTGGAAAAGAATTCCCACAATTCAGATAGGAATCCTTACTAACTACCTCATATTTTCTACTTCCCTGGTTTCAAGAATAAGCCCCCTACGTAAAATCTGCACTATAGAGAAACGGTGTGTCCGATGTACGTTACAAATTGACAGTGGCAGTGTGTTTTTAGCTTCTAGTGTTTGAAACACCTCATTGATTAAAAGGCGCGTAAAAATGCAAACTAACTGACAGGTACGAAGGCGTTTACGAAATAATAGCGACGTGATATCGGAAGAAAGTCAAACAAGATGATATTCGTAAAAAAACGAAACTGAATTGCTTACAGTTGCATAAATATAATGTTGAGCTAAGTACTCGTGACGGCTATTTCAACTCGTACGTAAGTCTTAAGATACGAATTTTTCAAAATTATGTTATAAAATGTAGTGCGTTATAATAATTATAGGAGTCCATCATTATAGATCCAATCAACAGTATTTTGGTTGTTTTAACATTGAAATAAGCGTAATTAAAATATGAAATCTTAATTCAGCAATTTAAAGTGTTAACGCAACTTCAATTGTTATAATATAAAAGAAACTACTAATTCTCCTTGAAACAAAAAGTAGGTGATTCAACCAATTCGTTTACTCAGTGCAGCGCAACGTTTTTATGTTTCTTAATTTTAATTTATTGGAAAAAAGATGCGTTAATTTTTCAGGTGATTTAGTTGTGGTAGTCACTTTCTATTGTGATAAGTCTATATGTAATACTCGTCTGTTTGATATAACGATTGATTGCAATTTATTACATCTATTCAGTTCGCACTGTGTCAATTTTTAGAGATCTCCCAACACATTGTTTTGTAGCTGACTAATTTTTTAACTTGAACACACAGTTACAGATATGGACGCTATCTATAAATAACACCTACATCATCAATCTGATAATACGATTTTGTTTGGCGATCGAAAGCTGTCGTACTTAGATATAAAAGATTTTTTTTCCATAAATTATAGACCTGATATAAAGATTGATTAAGTATCGGAAATGCACTTAATTTATTTAATGATATAGACGCCATTATTTATACCATTAACTAAGCAGCTACTATAAATGAGATAATTTTGATTCAAAGCAATTACTTCCGAAACTAGTTTAAACAGAAATAGAAGTAGAAAATAAACCTAGCAAGTAAAAACTTTAATTCTGAAAAGATTCCACTCCAGAGAGTCAAAGTAAGAGAATTTAGTTTAACCGCAGAATTACAACAGTATACAGTTACCATGTTCATCCCTTTATTTCAGAAATTTCAAACTCCAATAATTTTCTTGTCAGCCAAACCATTTACTACCTCTAGCTACACAGAACAACTAACCGGTTTCTACGTGTAATCCTTCCTTAATCTTTCCAAAGGTTTGAATTTTAAGTTTAACATTTCATATTCCAAAAAATTATTTAGACATTCGATTGTTATCGTATGTTCTAAGAAAATTTGTCTCTGCCAGGTACTGCTATTTATCGTAAAGGTGACAATTGTTATTTTATAATTATAAAGTTCTGTTTTATTGTTTTCTTCATTTGAACATAGCCATCCATATAAAAAGTAAATCCGCAGACGTGATTCGAATTTATAAATCACAGGCGACGGATTTATACATATCTTCAACAAATAATCTGGCGGGATTTTGGAAGATCCTTATGAATAGAAACAATACGCCTACTTCTCGATCTAATTAAAACTAGTTATCTGTAGATGTTGTTTCATGATAATTATGTGACTACCTGATTGCGTCACCTTATTTACTCTACTTAATGACGAATAACCTTCCTTTATTTCTCAAGTTCGTGTAGCTGATATACATATGTGTATGTAAGTACTTTGATACACAGATAGCACATCATATACGGCTGCTGCCTTAGATACAAAAAAAAATAAGGTTGACTATAAAATATGTACCGTTACATGTCAGAACTATACTCTTGAGTCTTGGAGGAATCCTAAAATATGCAATATACAAGATAAGATTTACAGATATGAAAGGAAAAAGAATTTACAATTGAAATAAGAGCAAATAATGTATTATAGTAATCCGATTAAGGCTGCCCGAACGGAAGATATTTATCATTTACGAAAATGATAAAAAATTTTGAAATTTTAATGCAAGATTTTATAAAAATTACAGAAATAATTAATAAAAGGAAATTATAGGAACAATTGACACGCTATCACCGAATATTTTTCATAAAAAAAATAACTCAAACTAGGTCTCGGGAGGAAAAACCCGGACAAACACAAACGAAGAAATTTATTAACTCTACGCCAACAGTAATAAAATACTACTTGATCTCAGCAAGTCGGAGTTAAGAACTCTTACGGGCCTTCTGACGGGGTATTGACCTCTAAGATACCATCTAAAAGAGATGAGAAAAGTTGATCAAGACACGTGTCTATTCTGCGAACTGGGAACTGAAACAACCGAGCACATACTTTGCGAGTGCGAAGCATTAAGCTGGCAAAGGTTTTAGCATCAGGCGATCTTAACACCTGCACAGATCAAAGCCTTGGCATTCAAACTAGTCCTGAGGTTCGTCAAGAATATTGGAATAGAAGGGTACTGATGGGTAATTACAATAAATCAATAGGTCGCAGTGAAGAGAGGTGCTTGTAACCTGAACGACCCACCAACAATACAATACAATATAATCTACACGCATAAACTTTTGTCGAAATTGAATATTGCGAATATATTTTGCCATTTAGCAATTTTGCTCTAGAAAAGTGTTGGGTTAACTAAAACTTATTTTACCATTTTATACCGAATAATCATCTACCTTAACTTCTTCATCTAAATTAATTGCTTCATATTTTTGTCAGTCCAGTACCTTCTTTATATTCCAAATTTCATCAAACTAGACATTGATAAACAGGTACGAAATTTTTGAATATGCTATATCATCTAATTAATTAATGATTAAGTATTGTTACATTTTAGTTATTATTGAAATAATTACCTTTCAAATGACATAAAAGAGTTTGTCATATATCTCCATCACTTCATGATGATGGAGATATTTCTACTCGTCGAAAAAACTTAAAACCGTAAATTTTCGCGGAAAGATGAACTAAAATAAGGAAACTTTTCTTGAGCATAAACAATATAATCTGGAACAGAAACAATATCTCCACACGAAGGCCATAGTATTTCTCGCACACATTACCCCTTGGCCTCCTTTATCAATAAGACCTATCTCTATAAATTATTCGTGTAGGAATATAATATTTTACTGCTAACTTAATAGCTAAGGACACATACGAATGAATTTGACACTGAGTAAGACCTAACATTACATTTTCAGTATGTCTTTGATGAAATTGTTCAAGTAGAACAGAAAAGTAAAGTGTATAAAATTGAATAATTCAAAGAACGTGGCGGCTTGCCCAAGCAATTATGAATATAAACACAGATATCACTGGGTAACAAAAAACGAAGCCTTTCTTTGTCTCAGAAAAAAAAAATGTGATTTCTATTTTCTCTCCTAATTTCAAATATTATACCTTTATGAGACATTACGCGCGGTTTCTAAGAGATAGGCATTTATAATTTTAAATATTTTAATACTTCTACTTTTTTAATCATACAATATTCAAACGTTCTGACTCAGA
Organism: Holotrichia oblita; assembly: GCA_023690525.1. Taxonomy (NCBI): domain Eukaryota; kingdom Metazoa; phylum Arthropoda; class Insecta; order Coleoptera; family Scarabaeidae; genus Holotrichia; species Holotrichia oblita. The sequence continues at coordinate 106,570,949 of CM043019.1, forward strand.
AAGTAAAAAATGATGATTGTCTGCTACACTTCGCTTTTGGAGCATCCCTGTTGATGGCCCAACAATAATCGGCCCAGCATATTATTGTTGAAATCTTCTGATGAAAGGGTTCCCAGTGCTTGTTGCTTTCAAGATTTCCCAGAGACAAAACTAAATCTCAGTTCAGGAAATGTACTTTTAAAGACATACTACAACACAAACTTATTTTTATTATAAATATGTTACAAGATCGTCAACAATATCACGATATCATGATGTTTAATTCTTGGCAAGATGTCTTCTCCAATTGATTTAATAGTCTCAAACTTTTCATCATGTTTTAGTGATGACACAAATATTTCTTTTTTTCTAGCTACATGAAACCAAAAGTATTGTCCACGACTTTGATGAAACTCTTAATAATTTTTTTAGGATTATACAATGCGTTATGTTCCACATCTTTCTGTCCAGGCAAGAATGATGCGTGTTTAGGCCTTTCGTTTCTAATGCAGTGCTTTTTCTCTTCTGTATCTCCTATTCCATGTGGTGCAATAACCTTCAAGTCACCACAAATATTGCACTTTTACACTGCATATTGAAACTTTTCCTATATAAATCTAAACTTTTCTTATATTTCTTTCATACTAGCAGAGTGAGTCATAGATAATGGAAGGAATTTATTCCCGTTATGCAAAAGTATAGGTTTTAAATCAACTTTAGAGGAATCGATGAACAAGCAACGGTATCATTTGAGTTAGTTCATTTAGTTCCATCGTATTCACAATGCTCTAGGACTTTTTATTTGACAATAGACAAATGGGTAAAAAACCTTTTTAAAATATTTAAAAAATAAAAAACTATCGGTGATAAATACACTCCAAATATATGTTTGAAAACCCATAAAAATTGCATTAAGTGCCTACAGTTATCGCTACTTATTATGAGACATAAATCAGCCAGTCTATTTAAAATTAAATTTCATTTAATAATAATCTAATATGTCACGCTTTGATTTACATTAGATTGCTTTTTAATCACCTATAAGAACAAATTTAAATGTATATATCTACACATTTTATTTAAGTAAGGTATGCAGCGCTGTGCCGTAACGCCATTCGATGCGATCATTATATTTCCGGTGGAAAACAAGCTCAAGACTTTATATGGTCCTTATGTAGTAAATACATACATTGAATAGTTTGAAACTTTAAGCTTCCCCTAACATCGATCAGCATCAATAGCAAGCAAGATACATTTCTCATTTGTAATACGGGAAAGAAACGTTTATGATATATTCAACTATGTGATAGGGATAATAGTAATTGAAACATTGTCAAATCACGTGCGTTTTCAAGAGCAAAAATACGTTGATTTCTAACACATACATCATACGTGCACTTCAGTGCTTACGTTTTGGTAACCAGATTTTTGCACACCACATCTGATATGTTTGTGTGTTTAGAATGTGTGCGAAGTTAGAGAGGATATGCGTTTCAAAGCAGGGCTTAAGATCTAGATTAATTCTGGTAACTACCAAGTACCATCTACTCCATTATTATGTCTGTATGTGAGTCTGAAATGAAATTAATATAGAGAAACCATTATATTCTAAGCGGATCTTAAAGTATCGGACTTCCTTATGTAGCATGAAATACATAACGTGCCTTCAAAATCTTTCCTCATTAGAATCGGCCATGCTTTTTTTTAATGGTTGGCCAGAGCGCATGTAAATCTGTCAGAAATGCATCATTTTCACAGTTTGGTTATGTCATATAAATGTGTATCTAATAATTATAGAGTAATTAAGTTTTTGAACAAATATTTATTGCAAAAGCCAAAATTGAGAGAAAATAATACTAAAGCAGATGTTGGAAATGTTGACCGTTGGTTTGACGACAAAGTTGAACTCTACGCTTCATGCTTTTAAAGCCGTTTATTAAGATTTCTTCGGTGATGTCAGCACAAGAATTAACAATAGCATTACGAAGCTCTTCGATTGTTTGATGTCTGATCTTGAAAATCGTATTCTTTAAATATGGAAAAATAAAATAATCTAATATTGTCAAGTCTGGAGATCTCGCAGGAAAATTAAAAATTCTTGTATCGAAAAATTGCTGTAAAAATGCCATTGTTTCTCGAGATTTGTGCGCTGGAGCATTGTCTTGCTGGAAATATCCTACCGTAAGTTCATCATCATGAAGTTCGTTGATAAACGGTTGTAATAATTCGTTTCGATATCTTTCAGCAGTTACGGTTTGGTTAAAAAATATAGGCCCAATAATTCGTCTTCTTGAAACTGCTAGCCAGACACCTATTTTTTGCGGATGCAACGAAGTTTCAGTGAATTCATGTGGATTATCTGCAGACCAAATTCTCATGTTTTGCTTGTTTAAATAGCCAGAGAGATGGAACCACGCCTCATCAGAAAAATAACATTTGTCAAGAACATCGTTATTATTTACGTTATTCAAAAACCATTGACAATACTGTGTTCTCGTACCATAATCTATCTCTTTAAGTTCTGAAACTGCTTGAATTTTATAAGGAAACAATTTTAAATCCTTTTTTAAAATCGTATGACATGTTCCCACTGACAAACCAACTTGTTGCGATAGTGTTGCGACAGATTTTTTGGGTGAGTGTTCCATTCGCTGTTGAACATCTTCGATTAAATTTGCTGTTCGTTTTTTAGGTGCTCCACCGCCAGGTTTACGTGTTACTGCACCTATTTCGCCAAATTTAATAACGCAAGCTTGAATTTGTTTTAGCAGTTGTGCGTAAGTAACTGGCAAATTAGGAAATTGTTGTTGGAATTCTTCTATGCACCGATTAATGAAATAAACCCATTCTCCATTTTCTAATTTTTGCCCAGTTCTATAGTAACATTGAATTATAAATATTTTATGTTCTAATTCTAACATTATAATAAAATAATTAAGAAAATATAAACGTCAATTATTTGAATTTAAGTTTGACAACTGTCAGAATTTGAAGTTCTGAAAAGCATCGCATTTGCACCAACCTATGATAACTAAACTGACAAAAAAAAGCCTACTCTAATGAGGAAAGATTTAGAAGGCGCGGTACATGTCTTCAATGTTTTGTTAAAACTAAGAGTCTTTTTCATTAGCTTTAATTCCTGATTAAACACTATTCCAAGAAATTACTCCGCCTATAAATATTATGCATTCTACACACATTCAATAACCCAATCGTTCCGTTCAGTTTACATTCAAAGAATTTTTTATGAACTATGCAAACGCATTGAGAAGCGTCTGGATCGTTGAAAGCATGATACTATCCGTACAAAACCGCTGTCTTCAATATTAAACTTATATACACACACTGCAAACCATATTATTACCGTCTTTGCTTCCTTCAAAACGAATTCAGCGAACATGAAAGATATGAGGGCAATCGTGATTGTTTGCGGAACTGTTAGGACGTAGATATTTAATGTTTATGTGAAGCATAATTGATTCTAAATTTGTTCATTTTTGTGATAGATTTTGATATTGCTTTTGCTCTAAGTCATATGAAACGAATTTACTTATGTCTGAATGAAGAAAAAAACTATACATAATTTTGTAGACAATAATTAATATAATTATAAATGATATTATGTAGATATTTAATTAATAATAGAGAATTAATTGTATACAGACGTGTTTTGGGAATGTCAAAATTGATATAAATAACATAACCTGAAAAGATTCAAATAAGTAGCACTATAATAGCACATTCATATCTAAAGTAAATTCTTTTTTTTGAGCATACAATTACGAAATTGAAAGTAATAAAAAATAACTATTATAAAGAGAACACTAGACAATCGTAATCAATAAATACTGTACATTAGGACGAGCTCTACCAAAAAAGGTTGAAGTACAGTTCGATTGAACAAGAGTGTTTATCTTTGAACTTAGTTCTTGCTCAAAAACAACGAAGTTAGAGAGGTGAAATCTTTCCCTAAATTCCTCATCATCCCAAAGAAAAATGATTCAGACATTCCTTAAAAGCTCTTAGGTTTCCTGTGGATCTTGAACTCATTTTGTACAATGCAACTTGATATGTGTGCAAGTGGTCATATTCAGTGACACGGAAAGATTTTGAGACTGCATTATCGCGTGTGATATTTCTGTCGATCGAGTGCTATGTAAAAATTACATTCAGCGTGATTGCTTAAATCTTTCGAATATTTCCTATATTTGGCGTTTGTTGTGGACCGAAAAAATACGTTGGCATTTTTAATTCACGAATGTCATTATGCTGACCATACACAGATTAAGAAACATACAGCTTAATGTTGAGTATTATGTTGATGAAAAGAAAATGACTTTATAACCACTTTATGACGATATTTCTGCGACTACATGTTGAAGTCTATTAAGTAAGTGGCGAGTTCTCCTAGCGGTATTGAATTCCGTAATGGGATCACTTGAAAACAGTTCGTTCATTCTGTGCAAACTTGAAATCACATAAGCTCTAAATCAGGAATAGTATCAATTATCTCAGATTAACAAAGAATATTGCAGTAACGACATTACTGAGCAGAACGTTAGTCTAGCAAAGACTTCTAAACTGTAGTCGTTGGCCACTGAATTAGAACCACTTATATTCCCTATACACGATATAAAATTTTGAAATAAAAAATTATTCAGGACATTTGTGTGGAAAATTTCGTTTGCAGATAATCAAACAAGATTTTTCATTTTTGATGCAACAACTGCAGTATTAGTAATGCCAATGTAATTGCACTTTCACCACAAAAAAATGATTTTGTATCTGTCTATCAAGATATTAGAAAATATATATTGCACATTACTATGCGTTGCTATGTATTTCTTTATGTATGTATGTTTTATATCGGGTTATAAGGCCTGTGTCAAGAAATGTAAGTGGTAGGTATACCATAGATCAGAGTATATCAGAGCTGTTTTACAGTTACAAATTAACTACTCAATTTTATTCCCTAACGATATAGACAGTTGTATCTGCAAGAAATACTTTAAACGTAACTACATAGTTACGTTTTTATATGTAATTGGTACCTTTCTATTATATATTACAATTGTAGCTGTAGAAAACATAAAATATTAGAGAATACCTGTAGCTGTTTATAAATTGTATATGAACGACCGTTGTAGATGTTAACTGTTGAAACTCATATATATAAATATAAAAAAAACTATTCTGCTTGACTGAATTTTATTAATGAAAAATATCTCATTATTCAGCAATATATTATGTAACAAACTGATCTGGTTTGTGATGTTTGATCATAAGCGCCAACCTGGGTCGTTGGTATAGTTACCTTCCGCTAATTTCGTTCTTGGAACGACCAAACGATCAATATACAGAAATATTTACGCATCGTTCACTAATTTCCATGAATGTTATTCACACTGTCTTTTAGATTATAACAGGTGAATATAGTTTGTGTATTTTAATTTGAAAACGTGGACGCGGTATCATTTTTGAAACTACTTATTTCCATCCGGAGGGCCTGTAATTGTGTAACACATAATTAGTGTGTTATTACTGAGTCTTATTTACACTGACAATTGGAACTGTGTTTGTAAACGTAAGATAATCAGCTTGTTACACCATTAAATTTGAATGAAGCGGCAACTTCAGAGCTATATTTGATTCGAACCGTGATATTATTAAAGAAGCAAGACCTTGAAAAATAAAGTTAGTATTTGTTCTTAAGGTACTTCGAAGGAACCATTCTTCACTTTCAAGGTTCTCACAACCTCGTAAACTTTGGTTGACCCTCGCGTGTTCTATATACAGGTGCATAGAATGCTTAAAATTAAACTGAAAGCATTTTAGAATAACAATAAATAATAAGGACTAACTAAAACAACTTTTTGTATAATTCCGAAGACAATGGTGAGAAAAAATTGTACTTGAACTAGCATGGTTAGTCTCAGTAATATGTAATAACAATGGTATAATACAGGTAGTGTAAATATGTTTTGTTCTCAAATAATAATCGCATTCAATAATCAAATAATCTACGATTAAATAGATCTACTGTGTGTTTGAAGTAGATGATAATATTATATAAAAACTATATTAACTGAATAAATGTAATTAAATCTTTTAAGAGCATGCCGAACCTTTGAGAAATGTAAATAAGTCATACTATCGTATTTTATTTGTTTAAGATATTGTTACATACGCTTTTAAAAACAAGTACATATTTGTCTTACAGATACCATGAGAAGTTAAATATTATTTTAAACAGATCACGAGTTTTGCAACTAAAATCGTTTGACTTAACGAAATAGCAGGTTTATCAGGCGAATTATATCCTACGAAGTAAAATTTTAATAATGTCTGAAATAACCTTCATATAAACGTCATAAAAATCAGTCATACATCTCAGCTAATCTATGTGTTTTTTTATATTGTTAGCAATTATGTAGTATAAGCTAATTGCAATTAATATTTTACATACCTAAAGTACATCGAACTAGACTGACAATTAGTTTAAATAATACCACAAAATTATGTTTGATTAAAATAAAAAATCCATTGAACCAAACGAAAGTGAAAAAATTGAAAGATTTGGATGGAAAGGGCTAAGAGGTTTATCCGAAGTTTTCTGAGTAATCAATCAAGATGTTCTGATTTGAAACCAAGTATAAACTTTGATATGTAAAAAATTTACAGTACTGCGCTTAAGATGTTTATAAGGCACGTGAAGCAGACAAAAACAATGAAAGACACGGTGCGTAGTCCTGCACTTACGATTTGCTTTCTTTTAATATTTTTCAAGAGATTTTAGTAACTAGACAATTGTCATTACAACAATTTGGCACTTTATAAAGTGAGTAACGAAATACCACACTTCTAAATTAATTCTAAATTAAATTTGCTTATTTTGTGCCGTCGTGAATTCATAAGAGATTTATATTACTTGAAACACTTCAAGCTTCTGCATATTTCATGCTTATGAAGCTCTTGAGAATTGCACCAACAAATGTTTTCTTTACTATCTAGCTTTAAATATTTCCTTTCCCCCAACCCCCTCCCACCCAAAAACAGGCAAAAAGTTACAGTTCAACATACTTTTTGAATTTAACAATTTCGCCAGTATTTAAGAATAATCTATCTACTTAAAAACTGAACTGTTAAACTAAGCTACTCTTCTCACGTCAACGAGTAACCCATAACTCTAGCGGACAATTTTAAACTTTTTTAAATAACTATTGTAAACAACAGTTATAGAAAATAGTACAAAAATCTTGACACAAATACTAGAAGGGTTGATTAGTATCAAATTATACAAACACACTTAAAGGAAAATTGCTGACATATCAAAGTTTCACAGAAATAGAGTTATTTCTTCGTTTTATGTTGGCTGTTGCCTTTTCTAAGGAGAAATGAGAAGTAATCTCCTATCGTGATGGGATCACCTGTTTATCACTCATTTTTCCTAAACTACCAGGAAAGAAATTCAGATGTGAGTACAGAAAATGAACTTTGAGCAACATTCGGCAACCCAAAATTTTTATAGTTTTCTAACAAATTAGCTTGGCAGTTTATACTCTTTTGATTTCGCAGAATATGTTTGCAAACATTTTTAAAGGCTGCAGCCTCAAGAGCAGAGAGCCTCGATCGCGAGAGAATTTTCCAACAAATATGTCACCGTCCGCCCAGACCTCAGCGATCTCTGTCGTCACCGCGTAGTGATCTAACCACTGCGGCGACTGACCCGCAATTATCAATGATAATTTTATTATATATTTCTATTGTTCTAAATACGTTCTACAGAATTGCATAGTATGTATGTAATACCAGTCAACGAAACCAAGCTACTTTGTGAGAATTATTACTAAAAATAAAATATTTAGGTTTTTCGACATCTAAAAATACCTGATTTTAATAAAACTCGCTATTAAGACGTTGCAACAGTATATTAATCTTCTACTCTCTTAAATACATCATTGCTAAAGACTACTGCACTGATACCATCTGCGTACATAATCAAGTTATAATTTGAAACCTTTTCAGTAATGTTGTTAACAAAAAGTAGAAATAATATAAGATTCAGAATGCTTCTTGTGGTGGGTACATCTCTTCAATAAATTGGTTTCTACCTGGCAAATACAACTCAAACCACTCAGTAACAATCACGTGTATACCATACAAATTTAGTTTGCCAAGTAAAAGATCTCTGGTCAACATAGTCCAAAGCATGACGCAGGTCGCAGAAGATTCTCATAGGAAACTCTCCACGATCCTAATCGCACTTAAGCTATGGCTACTTAAGTATGAAACAAATCCATCTAACATAGTATACTCAAAAAACTTTCAAAGATTCGAAGAAAGTGTTAATGATCGATAATTGTACACATTGTTTTTATTATCTCTATTATGATAATGGAGATCTTCCAGGAAGAAATTACATCCACACCGAATAATACTGTCTTTATACGATTTTGAAAGTATCTTTAATTGATGAGTTATATTTCAAGTGGTATATCGGTATGGAAGGTTTCAAATGTGTCACTATTCCTGACTTCACGTTTCGTAATATAAACGTTATTGCCCGGTTTGTCAAACGTCAGACAGCAGTTATCTGTTTGGTATCTGGCAAATTAACAAGGACTGTCTTTGTTAAATCACCAGATGTTGAGCAGATAACTGCTGCTTGACGTTTCAGAAACCGGGCATACATATGTATATGTAAGTATTTGATACGATTACACTATCTATTTTTTTTAAGTGTAAGTCCCAGTATAAATAGGGAAACTGAATTGTCATGCAGATTGTATTCACAATTCTATCCTTTACCAATAATAGTTACTTTTTCTACATGCAAAGCTGAACTAATAATTTGTGATATTATTTTATTACGTGGTATGGTATGCTTTTGGAATGGAACAGTTTTGGTGTCGGTAACAAAATGGTAGGAGTCGGAAGCCATTAAAATATTAGCAGTTATATTTTAATACGGCAGTCACATGATTTTAATGTGAATAAAACTTGTTATATTAGAAAGATCATAAGGCGATTGTTAGATATACATAGATGGCATAACGAATTGCCGAAACCACAACTACGAAGCGGTTCTCATCACGATATTTTTTGCACGTTAACTTTAATTTAAAAAATAATTATATTCGTTTTAGATGGTTATTAAAGCATTAATTGGTAAAGTAAACCACGCCAAATTTTAATTCAAAATATCAATTGCAGAAAGTACATTTAATATTGTGTTAAAATTCTAATGTATGCATACTAACAATACTACATGTTTTTGAAACAAGTAGTGTGGGCATTTCGCACAAATAATAGTAGAAAAGCAGTAGCTAGATGTATACTTCAGATGAAGATTCCATACAATATGAAATAGTAAATGGTCGTTTAAATGGAAAAATTGCGAGGGAAAACGTTCTATAAAACTTCTATCTTAAATGAGATCGTACAAAGATTCTGTATACAATTATATTATATAATGTATATAATTATATAATATATATGCATTTACGATTACACAAGAACCTCATGTAATAATAATAAATACTTTTAACATCTAACTTTTTTTTCTTTAAGATATTTCCGCTTTCATATCGCCCTGCATAATTTACGTAGAACAATGCTAGTTATGTAATGACGCAATTTTAAAGTCATTATCTGTTGTTAGTAGTATTATTATTATTCGTCAATTAGCAATACATGATGATCAATTTATATTATCATCAATTCTGCTTTCTTACACATTTTCAGTAATACGAACAATTTTTAGCACTATTATAATTAATCTAACTAGAAATATATGTACCGGCTGGCCAACTAAGAATGTCGCTCGGTCATATCTCAGGAACGGTTTATAGTAATGCTTTGGGGAAAAAATTACTGACCAAAGTGACCCCGAGAAACATCTGGAAATTACTTGCTAGGGGGCGTAACTGATCACCAAAAACTTTAATTCTTATTTTACGCAAAATTTACCAACTTAAGGTCTCTCATAAATATGAAAATCGGAATCTACTGAAAATTTTGCATATTTTACATCGGACAACTTCTTCGTATTTTGTCAAATAGAGGAAGAGGAGGAGGGGAAACTTTGTATTGAAGAAACGCTTATAACTTCGGTTCTGTTGAATCGAATTTTGCAAACTTAGTCTCGATGAAAACAGCATTACTCTTCCAATCTAATGGTCACAAATTGGAACCAATCTAATAAGTGACGTGCATGCCAGAGGGCGCTGTTTAATTCTTTTCGGGAATTTTGTTTTTTCTCGAAATTATTAAATGGAAACATACATTTTTGACAACTTAAAAAGTAGGCTAAATTACCAACAAATCAGTCTAAACCGGGTATCGCTATCTTTTACCAATCCGAAGATATCTTCAAAAACGTGTGGATAGTAAAAAATTCTTCTATAAATTTAAATTATTCTGCTTCCCGTGAACGAAATTTAGTAAATTTGGTCTTATTAGAAAGGATTTTCATTGTGGTATGTTTAGTGATTGAAAGAAGAAGATAAAGAAATTTAAATACGTAAATTTTATGATTTTTTAAACAAACAGTGCGTGGAATGCTTGGCGACCAAAAAAGTAGACTATCATGGATTTTCCTAAATCTACTAGTAGTGATTCAAGTGGTTTAATATTGTCTTTATTTCTGTTACCGCTAGAGGGCGTTAAAGAGAACAGAATAGAAGACATGTCGCTAGCAATTCGCAACAATATGTTTTTTTAACTGGTTGGTAGTTAAGCTTAACTTCAAGTTAAATTGCTAGCTTAGATTATATGTACTTTGACCTGCAGTTAGTTTAAACTGCGAGATCGATAAACACTTTAGCCAGCAGTTTGGGTTTACCTGTCAGTTAAAATTTGTTAATCAGCGATTGAAAAACCGGGCCTAAGTTTGCAAAATTCGGTTCAACAGAACCGGAGTTATAAACGTTCCTTCAATACAAAGTTTCCCCTCCTCCTCTCACTTTATTTGACAAAATACGAAAAAATTGGCAGATGTAAAATATGCAAAATTTTCAGTAGATTCCGATTTTCATATTTATGATAGACCTTAAGTTGGTAAATTTTGCGTAAAATAAGAATTAAAATTTTTGGTGATCAGTTATGCCTTCTAGCGGTCATGCTACGCTTTTCTAAATAATTTCCAGATGTTTCTCGGGCTCACTTTGGTCAGTAATTTTTTTCCCAAAGCTTTGCTGTAAACCGTTTCTAAGATATGGCCGAGCGACATTCTTAGTTGGCCACCCGGTAGATATATTCGTTAAAAATTATAAGTTAATAAATGAACTAACTTGGCTTACTGTGCTATTCGTAAATTAAATTTGATCAGTAGTTAATCAAAATCCTTGTGTTGTGTCAACGAAACATGCTAAATTAACAATATTACTACTAATGTATGAAGTTACGCCCTAATACGTTACATCTAATCTTTATTTCTTCGTCGAAGCAACGAATCACCTGCTATGTAATTGCATATATTCAAATGCCATGGCGTAGCACATCACGAGAGCACGTATATAAAAAATATTCTCCACGGTATATTGTGCATAAAACGTTAATTCACAGAGGTAGTGAATCTCATAGTAATTATTTTTCTTGGAAATCTGAATCTGCATACAATGTTCTTCGCAATTGATTAAAGTAACAACAAACGTGCATGATCTGCATAAAATTAATTCTTACACGAACAGACGCTTACAGCACGAAATTTTAACTTTAGTTCTCGGAGCAGCTTTACGATAAATTACAAAAATAAATGATTTAAATTGTACTTAAATAGGTAAGAAGCGCGGTTAGTAATATACATGATACTGTCATTGAAAAACTACTAAAGCTTCCTTATTGAAGTCCAGTCTGTCGGTCGGCCAACTACAGTCCATTTCGTCCGATTAGATGCGAACGCGTGTATACAAGTGCTCATACAGGTTAGCTTAACTATGTGTTCGACTTATTTACATTGGAGAGATTGAAATTATATAAATTATAAGACAATAACTTCGGAAACAAAAGCTCCTTACTTGTTCTTTACTGTTCATATTATAATCATACAAGAGAAAATTTGTTTTAATTTATGTTAATGAAACTAAACGACAGGTCATTTAGGTGGACACTTAGCACGCAAAATCTAGAAAACGCGATTTTTTGAGAAATACCAAAATGTTTTGCTAGTCTTCGTTTGTCGCTCATAATGTAAAGAAGGTTTTCGTGTGTTTATTTATTAGTAAACTATTCCTTTTCTTCTAAAACGTCTAAAACAAGCGAACTTAACCCCGAAAAACGAGTTCAAATTCAAATCTTACGTTACATGCGAAAGTTGACATTGCCAAGTTAATGAATTGTTCGCGGTACGCAGTGCAATCAAACGGCTTACGATAACTGGCTTTCAGGAAAATAAAGCAAGAATTGGCATTACTATAGAACGCCAGAACAGAAATCCTATTTATCCACGAGTCTTCAACGAACCGTGTGAAATTTTCTTGTGCTCGCTGCTGCTCTATCCGAAAATATCGAGAAGGTTGTCAATGCCCAAACAAAAAAGTCGCCTTAAATGGGGTCTTCGATACCAACATTTCATGGAAGAGGTCAACTTCGAAATAAGTCCAGATTTCATTTTCTTTTTATAACAACAACCATCTCATATTGCCTTAATACGATGTGATTTTCCCAAGGCAGCGCTGGCGTTGGAAAAAGTATTGACCCATTTTCTTTGTGTCCACTGCTAAGCATAGGATAAGCAGTTTTATGATCCATGGCTGCATGGTTCTCGAAGAGTCAAGAGTGCATAAATGTGCTGGAAACTGCACTGGTGCTTTCGTTACAGTGCGTTTTTAGTGGCTTTGTTCTGAATAGAGCCAAATTCCAACAATGCAATGCTCTTTGCCATCAAATATCACCAAATACAATGCACTGGGCTAGAGGCAACAGCATTGTCTTGTTAGACTGACCAGCGCAGTCCCTACCTCACAACCCCATCCTACATCTGTAGGGTATTCCGAAACGCAGAATTAGTAAGCAAAGTGTATCGTCCAAAGCAACATTAAGAAACGCTTTAGTTCAATGAGTGGGACGCTATAAATACAGCTAAATGTACAAAGCTTGTATGCAGCATGCCCCAGAAAATTTCTGCTGTAAAATCAAGGAGCGTCAACAAAATATAAAGGTTCTTTTTTTAAATGTCATGTAAATATAATGAGTTAAAAGAAAAAAAAAACACGTTGAAAACGAAAAATTTAGTACATTATAGAGTGCCTAACAATTTTGGTCAAAGCAGTATAAAGAAACGCTATATCTTCCAGAAAAAGCCCGAGTTAAGATGTCAAAAAGGGATTGAATCGTTTCGAACATTAATTTAGTTAATTGAGAAGAACACTTTGCTCTATGAATACTCAACAAAATTCAAAAATGTTTAGTATAGGAATGTATCAAATTAATTAACATACATACCTACATATTTCTAAAAAGTGCCCTATTACATATGTAAGCTTCATAAAGAGGTTCTCATATTGAATCGGTAGCAATTAGAAACCCATGAAGAGCGCTATATCATCCAAATATTTAAGCTATTCAATATCTAGATAATATAAAAAGCAGTGCATGAGTACCTAACACCTATCTACTAAACTATTTGAGATAATGTAATAAAATAAAAACAGATTATCGAGGATGAGTGAAGATTCTGTGCATCTTCTTCTGCATCCATCACAAACAAACAAAAACTAATGGGAACCTAGGTATGCAGATAAAAAATATTTAATTAGATGGTTGCTCAAACCTTGATCTTAGAACAAAAACATCATTTTTCAAAAGTTCAAGTTTAAAATAATAGATTTTGGATTTCGCCTTCCATATTTAGAGAACGTCGATATTCTCTACCAGAATATCCATATTTTAGATAGACATATTCAACTACTCAAGTTCAAATTCACATAGGTAATAATCAACAAGTCCTCAGCTACGACACTATCAACATAAAACAGACATATTTTATTTTATTCTTTTCACGGTTTTCGTCGTGCATTACTTTTATATTGGGGCAGGTTATCCCAAATATCAACACAAAATTTCAATAAGATACTCCGTTCACGTTTCGGCGAGAAATATCGAAGGTAATCCGCTATTTCCCTGATGTTCTTCGAAATCTGAACCCTCCAAACGGTTCTCTTCACTACTTTAGTCAGAATGCTCTCTCGTGCGTGAATGTTTAATAGAACATACCGAACGTTCAGGTAATCACGACGGAAACTCTCAGCATTGGCTCAGATCGAATGGGAGTATTAGCAGTCTTTAAAATCAATCAAATATAAACTTTCAAGCCGTTTGTTCTGCGACACGGTATCTTGTACGAATCGCTCGCGTGATTTCAGTTAAAATTTAATCCTTTCTAACGATGTACGGCTTCTTGTGAGAATATCGTTTTACTCTGTTGTTTGCATGTGGCACTTGTGAAACACGTCTTTTACATACAATAGCTACAACGTTTGTTTTCGTAGAGCCATAATTTTGCTTCTTTTTGGTCTTTTCTATTGTACTTATATGTAACGTGGAGGACATACTTTAGAAAACTGCAGTTTCGTAGATTTCTTTTTTAATGTTTGCGTATAAAAGAAGTTCCATATACTGAACTCATCAAAAATTCTGATAAAAACAATAAACATTGAATTGTATATAAAATTGTCTATTTTCAGATTTTCCTTCCAAACTTTTTATGACACTTTAATTCGTCTTTAGTCAAAGTGTAAGCCGTTGTTGCTTCCAGTTTTATTCTGTGATTACTGTGGTATGCTAATACTACAATTTTTTTAATATTTATTATTTTTAAATCCTAACAAATTTGAAGAAAGGAAACTAGAAGAAACTAAAAACCGAAAGAGTACTATAGATTCTATAGAATAATGTCGTTAAAGTTTTTTATCTCGCGAAGTATAACAGATATTTTTTACACAAAATAATGTAAATAAACAAAATAAATTATACAAAGTGGAGGGCATCGAGTACTTGATACCTTGTGTTTTCTCTTTCGAAAATATTTAACATATTCTTTATGACTACATTTGGTATACTGATGGTTATGTAGTCGTTGTCCATTGAATTAGGACCAAAATCTATTCAAATTTTAGATCGTGAAAAAAAAACAGCGCGGCTCTAACTGAATGGTCAACGACTGTACCTACATAGTGCACAATTTACAATTACCCAGAAAAGTACTGTTTTTCATTACATCGTTAGCCTTGATCGAACGGAAACAAACTTCAGTATAAGGTGATTACATGCATGGTAGTTCAAAATCAAGCAATATATTAACTACGATTTCTTGACTCGGAGTTCGCATTATTAACATGTAAGAAACATTTTGTCGTCCAGAAAAGCTTCTGAAGAGGTATTAACCTTTTAGGAGACTGTATACGAGAGAAAATGCTGTTTGAGACTAAAAAAGTTATCTCCCAAATGTTTAAATATATACCAAGTGCCACAATTGAATTAAAATAAGAAAAATTATTCATTTTTAATTTTTCTTAATGTGTGTCATGAAATATTGGTTTTTATATGTTTTCGAACTTAGGCAAAACCGTCAAATGTTGGATCTGAGAATAAAATAATAGTAAGCAATACTTTGACAGCAAGAGTTCCTTCGATTTAAACAATTCAGTATGAAACTAAATAAATAAATAAGGAATCACAAAAGGTTACAAAAAACGAAAAAGACATTGTAACAACAAGAAACATTATTCAATTAACACACTGCCTGCATTAGCACACATTTCAACTCGAATACTAAACTCTTTATCATTTCTGCGTATTTTTTGAAGATTGAATGACGGAATTGCTGCCTGCATTCCTTGTTTCAAATGCTATACGTTATGTTACACTGTGATTCAACATAAAAACTTTACTTAAGCTTCCCCCAAAGATAAAAATCTAAAATTGACAGATTTGGACGGCGGAGTAGCCATGGATTAGGGCCATTCCTCTCTACCCATTTTTCCCAAAGTGATAAATCATTCAGTTTCGTACAGGTATGAAATTATGGGCCGGACAATCATCATGTTGAAAATGCGCGGAATTTGTATACATCAATAAAAGCTCATCAAATTTATCACTAAAAAGAATTGTAAAATTTCTAAATAGGTGTTTCGGTTTAAACTTTGATCTAAAAAATAAGGTCCACTCATACTTTGATATGTAACTGCATACCATACATTGAACTTTTTAAAACATCGACCTCGGGTGTAAAACGTGAATTTAGTTCAGTCCAATACCTGCAGTGCAGTTCTAAGAGATGTTTGTAAATTTTTCTCTACCGATTCCAGTGCTAAAAGTATTGCAGCGTGTTGTATATCTAATATTAATAACCGAACCTGTTAAATATGTTTGCACAAACTTGCGTACACCAACATGATGACCTCGGAAAACCATTATTGAAACTTTGCAATTACTGCATAATAGATGTCTTTACCTGTACTGGATCATTGAATCAAATGTTTTCTTTGCTGTAGTGTTAATATTGTTGCTCAGTTAATATTACTACAAGAAACTACGCAATTATACATAGTTAATATGGCACAATACTGTAGCACTTTAAAACTCGCCTGATATTTTTTGTCAAATTCAGCATCCAACGTTTTAAAAACGTTAAGTTCTGAAACACATAAGAACCAATTTCTCGTGACATGCAGTAGCTACACTCAAACTATCATTGGATTTTAACGTTTGAAGACAAGCAAAACTTATAAAGTGATTTTTTCCAAAAAAATTAGAAATGAACTTTTTGGAGGACATACGGTGTCCGTATTATAAATAAGTAAGTACAGTTTTCTTACCTACATCCACATTTCGATAAATACTTAATATCTGGCTTATATTTATTTGCTTTATAAAAATCGGAATAATGCTAGAGCTGAAAGAGTGTCAAGATTTACGAACATAAACCAAAGTGATTCATATTTTCATATAGATTAAAAAATGAATCATCGAAACTACACTTTCATATGTAGATGGATATATATACGTATCTATATATATATAAAAATATATACCAATTATTAGTAAAAGCTAAACAAACACCTGTATAACTGGAATGTGAAAAGGTATAATCTCTTAAATGTATAACTTACAATGGAAAGTTTTTATCTGGCTAACACATCTTTATATAAGTAAAAACTTTCAAAATTATAAAAAGAACGTTTCGCTCATTACTAATTATTTAGGATATTTTAATAGCATTACTTAATTTGCAAGTAATGTTGTGATGAGTGAATTCAATTATTTTACTTGAGCAAACACTCGGAAACTATTACTTGCAGCATAGCTGTGACATATGTCACATTTTTTATGTACGCATATACATATGTTTATTCGAGAACATTTATTATGTTTTATTTGCACATATAACAGATTATCAAGATGCTCGTAACTGTAGAATGTCACATAAAATTAAATCGGTTTATCATGAACATATACGTTTACTTACGTTCCAACGGTATATAATATTCTGTGAAGCATTTACTTCAGTTTTGTAAAGTATTTTGTCATCTAGTTTCTAAGGGTGATCCACATTGTTTCGTACAGAGTTAAAAAACTAATTGATGCTAAATTCATGCCATTTCATTTCACAGAAGTTCGATTAGACTTGTCTCTCAGTTTGAAATAACTGCCATTAATTAAAAAAAACTTTATAATCTACTTGTGCCATTTATACCGATTTCTGCAAGAGAGTTAATAAAAGGAATTTGTAGAATGAAAAAAAAATTAAGTCGCTAAGCTTTCTGACTGCACTAATTTACTAATTTCAAAAAAGATTTAGTTTTCATTTAAGAATTACTACCTCAATTTGAATGCTTGGAGTTTCATATTTTTCAGTTAACTGGTTAGACAAGTATGTCGCTCTTAGTTCTTCCTGTAACTTTTATTCAAATGGAGAATTTGTATATTAAAGCCATACTATTAAATTGAATAATTTGAACAAATTCTAAATTATGTTAAATATGAATTAAAAAACAATAGAATTCTGTGTGTGTATATATGTATATACAATATATTCGTTTACAAAGAAAGAATGTTTTTATTCCGGTTATTATAAGGAACTCTAAAGTAGTTGTTCAATCACTCTTAGTTAATCAAACTAGACCTACCTAAATTTAGAAATAGTAAATTAACTTTTTATTAACGGCATTGACGGTTTCTTTGTCGGTTTTGTTTTACTTTTAAACCGCGGTGTCGTGTTATACTGTGTATATTCGTGTTATTCCTGGTCATTTTTTCCTCCTCCAGATCATTATAATACATCACCGGCAACAATTTTCTCTGAGCAACAGTGGCATTAATTTGAAAAGGGCTGGTGGTTTTTATTTTGCGCCTCATATCTTTGAAAAATGAATGTGAGATATAAGCTGATATTTTTACATCAGATAGGAGACTATTCTTAGAATGTTCCACAAGCTTGTAATGCAATACATAAGATGTATTACCTACTACACAAACCAATGTAAGTCAAAACAGTTTTTACACAAGATTGTACAACCAACCATATTGCGCTAATAGTATTACAAAAATATACGAAAACACTTATTTTACAAACTTAACCGTAAATGAGGTTGTTGCTTGTTTTCAAGCGGCATACTATTATTTTTGTGTACTCATTATATCGAACAATTTGTCTGCTGCATTTCCAAATTCATACATGATGAATCGAGAGAGCTAATCTGCTAAACAAAATAATAAATACAACCATTCGCATTCACTTAGTGTATTAGTATTATTTTATTTACATTACTTAAAAGATAATATAAAAATAAATCCTATAATGTAAAGTTTGTTGCATTTTAATTCAAGAATTCCAAAGATATTTTCTTATTGTATTCGCATAGTTTATCGTTAAGCTGGATTTACATTATAAGACACTAAACATATTAGCACCTTTAGGTTTCGATCCCGGAAAATATTTTATCGCAGATATTAAATACTTTAATTCATATGCACGGTGTTTCGAAGGGATAGGTCACAAACGTTTGCCTAATAAAACAATGTACAAATAGTAAAATAGTAACCAATAAAAATGTAATGGTAATTAAGTATTGCATTAAAAAATTATTAATAATAATTTTAAAAAAATGCAAGAGAAGCACTGTGTTTGTACAGTACACGCTGCAAATTCGATTCAATACATGTAATGATCTCCTGTGCCAACCTAAGGATGGATTTTTTTGTTTTTCTACATTGTCCTCTAAGACATTAACACACTTGGTATAACGATGGCCAAGAGCCTTAACGTCCTCAGAGTTTTGTTTTGTCTTGAGCTACAAACCACTTGGTCACCTCTATAATCAGTGTCTCTTCATCGCGAAAATGAATCTCACAAAGGTGTTCTCGAATTTGGAGAATACACGGGGCCTAAATCAGAAGAATAGAGTGGTTGTTGGGAAATCTCGAAGCCTGCATTATGAATTGCGGCCGTTGAAAGATAGCTCATGTGGGCAGGAACGTTGTTCTAACAGCACACCATGTCTGAGTTTTCCCTCCCTTTTTCTTTGATAAAATTACGCAATTTTTAAATTAAAGCAGGATAAGATTGCCCTGCACAAAACCCTTGCGCCTCCAACGATGCTGTGCCATTTTGATTCGGGATCATAATGGTGAATCCAGGTTTCATCCACAGTAACGAATCTTGCTAGGAAATGTTCAGGCTGTCGCTTAATTATCCTCAAATTCGTCTCTGAAGTGACCTGTCGAATGTGCTTTTGCTCTGACGTCAACATTTTCGGTACCCATCGTGCAGCCACCTTTTTGAGACGTAATTCTTTATGTAAAATGATTTTTACGCAACCTATTGAAAAGCCATAAAATTGAGCTATGAATTTCACAGTGATTCGTCTACCTTACAGGACCATGTCATGGATCATATCAATGTTTTCTTTGCAAACAACAGTTTTCGGCGATCCAGCATCAACACCTTGTTCACAGGTTTCTCTGATGTTTAAAATCTCTTGCCCAATTCTTCGCCACTAGATATGATGTCGATTAAAATAGGGAAAGGATTAAAACAATATATGTAAAACTCATAACGTGCCTTACGGATGTGAAACCTAATCTGCTGGATACATTGAGTGCATTATACGATCATTTTCTATCGCTTTCTCGCTTTTGTCAATTCAGTTTCACGGTTTGTTTATATGTATGTATGTACACTTTTTACATTTTATAAAAAAACAAAGCAATCTATACATTAAAGTGAGAAATTTATTTGGTCTTATATAGATACCAGCAGTGTGATCGCCATGTAACGTAACTTAATTCAAGATTTCATTTTTTTGTAAATAGTTGTATAAATAAGACTCCATGCGTGAATATAATCCCAAACAATTATCAGGACTTGTATGGTCATATGCAATGCATTCAATTGCAATTAGTTTTCACTGTCGGCTGTGTTTTGCTTATTATCTGCTTCCAGTGGTTGGATAATTCCTGTATTGGATTTAAAAAAGGGCTGACACGTAGAAACACTAGAAAGTGGCAATAACCTTTAATGAGAGCCAAAACTTCCTTATTTCTATGGAATCTTATGCTCTTCATTACAACTCTCTCTCTTCTACACCACCTTTTATATTCACTGCAGTAGCAATAAAATACTCCACTATTTTTCACAGATCTTAGATATGAAACGTGGGAAAATATTTATATTCCGAATTCGTTAATGAAGGAAATTTAATCTCTTTCTAAAGTAATTCTGTTAAACTTCACGGCGTAATTAAAACGAGCTTAAATAATGTTCGGTGTATTTCTTCTTTCAGGAATAAAAAACTTTTGAGAGAATTATGAGAAAGCAAAAGAAAATGACTATAATGTAAATTCAAACTTAAAATATTAGAAAAATATGAGGTAGAGTACTACAACATGTATTATTGTAAAATGTACCTACTATCTATCCAGAAATGTAATAATATTGAGATATTATTGGTAAGATGAAGAAGTTGACAAGAAGTTGGTGGTTGCGATTTTACATAGTAATGGCTGCTATCCACAAATATAGTGTAAGTAGCAACATTTGGTCACTTTTCAGTTAGGCAATTTTGCAAAATTTAAATAAATTAATTATTCAATTTAAAACAACAAAAATCTTTCACATTTACTGCAATAAGATTATGGTTAACACCAAAATTTCGATAAATTAAAGTTAAACAAAAATATACCAAATATTACATATTAAATAAATTTGCCCGACATTTTGAAGTTCGATTATCGAAGACTTATTTAAATTTATTCTAATTGTAAGTCAAAACGATTGACAACTAAATTTATATACCCTGTTATCGTTTACGATAACGTTACTATATTTTGAAAAGACAAAACTAACTATCAGTTATATTTTTAGGCTGGTTCGATTTTTATCATTTATTATGGCTCCATATTAATATCGTACGATACACATGCATAATATACATAATTGGAATGCATATATTAGTTGTGTCGGCCGATTCGTTTTGTATCGTACGATGTGTTATGATTTTATTAAAAGTTAAGATTATGTTATATAATAATCCATCAATCTATCAGTAACTCGGAAAAATAACCAAATTGTGCCTATGCGTTTAATTGCTTATCTGATATATATTCATGGGGAGATGATTGACATGACATGGTTTATCAACAAAGCTTAGAAAAACTTTGAAGTTTTTTTAATCTACAAAATATAATAAAATTGAATACTACCTTCAAAGTACAAACAAAAACATGATTTAAAGCGAAAAACTTAACTATCGTATACACTACTGTGCAAAAGAAACCAGCACCTTACATAATTCATGATATTTTACTAACAACACATATTTATTCAAAGTGTGAAATATAACTTCGTGCGGAATATGAAATACATCTAATCCGAAGAATAAATATGAGTTATCGTAAGAAATTTACTCGTAAGTTCTAGGAAATTCTTAATTGCAAGGGAATGTAATATTTTATGGTCCGCCTGAGGCGATTCCCAGGAGGGATAATCCGTAGAAACTTTATTGTAGACAAAAGTATTTTAATAAAATTGATATTTTACACATTCAGTTCATAGTTTGTCATCATACGATAAGGTTTGGTATATTTTAAAAATACATTTGCATTTTTGTTTGTGTAAGTCTCTGTTCCGGTTCGTTCCGTTCAATTTATTGAAAGTGTGCGGTATCTAATCGTGAAAGACATTAAAAAAGTCACAAGATGCCACGAATATCTCTTGTGAACAGACATAAAATTATTGTGTTACATGAAGAAGGTTTGAATCAAGCCCAAATTGCGAAGCGTGTTAAGTGCTCACGGTACAGCGTACGAAGTATAATTAAAAAGTTCAACGAAACTGGTGAAGTAGGCGATAAACCGAAGTCAGGACGGCCTAAAAAGCTTAGTAGAACCGACGAACGTTTTTTAAAAATGACATCCTTACGAAATCGTAAGAAAGTAAGCAGACAATTAGCACAGTACCTGGCAGAAATGACGGGCACATCGGTGCATGCTTCAACTGTGAGAAGATCGTTAAAGAGATTCGGTTTACGAGGATGTGTGGCAATAAAGAAACCCTTACTGAGAAAAGGTAATAAAGCAAAAAGATTAAAATATGCTTTAGATCATAAATCCTGGGGAGACAATGAGTGGCGTCAAGTCTTATGGACAGACGAATCTAAGTTTCAGCTGTTTGGCACCAATAGACGTCAATATGTAAGACGAAGGCCAGGAGAATCTCTTTTGGAGCCATGTCTGCAGGCTACTGTAAAACATGGGGTGGAAACGTATTGGTTTGGGGGTGTATTTCTGCAAATGGCGTTGGCGATATCATAAAAATAGATGGTAGATTAACTGCAGAAACATACCAAAAAATATTACAAGACCATGCCATCCCTTCAGGACTACGCCTTATAGGCGAAAGTTTTATATTACAACAAGACAATGATCCCAAACATGCTTCCAAATTAGTTAAAAATTACTTGGCCCAACAACAAAGTAATGGGATATTAAGAACAATGGTTTGGCCACCACAAAGCCCGGACCTTAACATAATAGAGCATGTTTGGGATTATCTAGATCAAAAGAGGTATGACAGATCACTCAACAATGTAAAGGAGCTGTGGACAGTCTTACAAGACGAATGGACCAAAATCCCCAATGAATTTATTCAGAAACTACATGATAGTGTACAGAATAGAATCAAGGACGTCTTTACATTTAAAGGTGGTCACACGAAATACTAATATTCGCAGTTGTAACATTAAAGACACTCATGTATTGTTATAAATGTATAAGTAGCAATCGTACTAGATACATAATAAAATTTTTATTGTCCTTACAGGTCATTTATTTATAGTACCTCGCATTGTAGTAGAATATTTATAAGTGCTGGTTTCTTTTGCACAGTAGTGTATGTGCATACCTTTAAAATTGAATATTAAACGTAAAATCTCATTCGTTGTTAGAAAAGGTATACGCTTGTACGACAACAAGGTCAACGTAGGTTTTTAAATACAGAACCAAGATGTAACGGCCTTCCCGACTATGAGGGCCAGAGCCGCTCTAAAACCCGTATATTTTCTTATTGCAGGTGCAGCCTCATAACCAGAAGAACCCCATAATAGGCGGGATTCTATCACGCGGCAGGTGTGATGGTATACTTCAATAGCACAAGAAAGGATATGTGTTCGTAACGAAAGATCGTTAATAAACCGATTCTAAACCTATTTTATTAGGATATATACTTAGTTTAAATTGAAGTATTTCCTTAAAACATTCATCTCGGTTTTAAATTAATAGGTATTTAAGTAAAGGATACTAATATATAAATATATAAGTTTCTTATCTAAATCGATAAGTATTCCTTTTAAAAACACATTACATTATGACAGAAAAGTATAGGTTCATTTGGGCCAATATCTTCTCTAACTTTCTCTAGCTTTCAAAAATATGTTCATGTTTGGAAATACTGACCTAACCATTCTAGGATTATCGTCTAAAAACAAATTTAAACGTGTTTGACATTGTATTTAGCCCACAAATATAAAATACAGTAAAACTTCGATCAACCGTCAGTGGTCGGGACCAGAAGGTGACGGATATGAGAAAAAGACGGATAATAGAAACAAAATTTTATGTATATACTTACATGTCTTTCTTTCAACCACAACTACATATAATATTTTTACTTAAATATATGTATGTACGTATACGTATTTTAATGTAATGTAGGTACATATTTCTTAAATAACATTATATATACATATGTATTAACGAATTACATTTGCATAAATGCGTGTTTAATCAAAACGGCGCCTGCGCCCTAGAAACAAGTTTCCTAAAAATTAATTCGCACGGCAGCAAGTATAGTGACGGTTAACAGAAGGTGACGATGAATCGAGTGCCGGTTGATCGAAGTTTTACTGTATATTAATTGAAATGGATTACAAAACATCAAGCGAATACCAGCTTTTTTTTGAATAACAATGCCGTTGGGATGACATTGATTGTGTACGTTCTAAAGTAAAATTTGGATTTCGGGATTCTTTAAACTTATCATTAGTAAAGGCGGATGCTCGCTCGTACGCAGAATGTCGATGCCGCAAAACTGCATAGAAATACATGATGCAGAATGTCACTCCTGTGTGTAGATATTGACATTCTTATAAAGTAGGTTTTCGGTCATCCGTGGCAAACACGTAATGACTAATGGCAGTAGGCGAATGACAAATGAACTACCAACTGCTTTGATATTCTGTATCTTTTGTCTGTTTCTGATTAGGGTCTAATACATTTCTTCTTTAGTAAATGGATGGTAATAATCGTATATGATAAAACGATGCCACAAGTTTTTAAGTTAATCGCGCCTCGTAGTTTTGCGTACTTTCGCATCCAAAGTTGAACTGGAACGAACAATTGTGTACATATTTATGTGTGTAAATATGTATACACTGACTTGTACAGAAACTTGCGTTATCAATATTTATGTGCGAACTACAACCGATCCATTCAGCTTTCATTAACTGAACCTTTTGTCGTAATGACATTCTGCGGCATGGAAATTCTACGAGCGATACAAATAATTGCAAATTTTCTAGTGTTATGTTTGATAAAAAAAATGCAATAGCATTCAAAAAGAGAAAAAATAAAAAATGTAGGTAAATATGACGTAATAAGAAATCTGAAAAAAGAGAAAAATTGAATTGAAACTTAGCCCAATCTGTGAAATGGTTGGACTACCAAACCAAGTAACACTTCACCAGTGTTCTATGACTCGACTTGGATTGGCAGAAACGAAAATGTGTAAAGTACATGTAAACATAATACATAAAGAAATATGAGCATCGCAAATTTTACAACCAAAAAAATAACTGAAACTGTACGTTTTCGATCCAAACTAATAGCAACAAAAAGTGTTATAGAAACTTAATAAATAATTATACCTCCTTTATTGATTGTTGATTACAATTTTATTTTTATAATTCGATCGAATTTATTTTCTACGATTTAAATTCAAAATGTGTTTGCCTTACGAACAAAATAAACTATGTAGCTATAAAATATTCAGACAAAATATCATGCTTTTTTAAGAAGGGCATTCTTCTTAAGTCAATTCAAAATGTTTATACAAATTATGCAAAACAGATATTATTACCGTAAAGTTGTTATCTCATTACATGTACTATTTAGCATATTTCAAGAGAAAATTTTATTAACGTAAATATTAATTCTTGGTTTAGTGCCATGTTTTAAAAAGAAAATAAAAACTAAAACCGCCTTTTCAAGCTTTCGGTGTTTATTTCACCTTCATCAGCTAAAACGTATACATACAGAATGCAATAATAAAATACACATAACAACAACATGTCATATTAAAAATTGTTGATATAATATTTATGAATAACAATTTTTTATATAACATATGTTATTTTTTATGTGAAGAAGAAATATTTAGAGAATTCATAATTATGTTTTAAAAATATTTATACATGGCACACAATTTAAGGAATTAATATTTAACATTTTATTTATTTAACATAATTTTATTTAAAAGCATATTTAATAAGTCGTTGATAAAGTAATTCTACGTCCTTTAAAAGACTTCATCATTTATTATTTTTTACTAATAGGTAAAAGATGATTTTTTGTTTTAGGAACAATAATAATAGAGTGGGTGGTAAAGTAATAAAAAATGATTAACTCTTTGCATGGTAATCCAAAACTGTACAAATATTTATTATCTGGCTTTCCTCTCCTAAATTCCACAACGTAGTTTTTAATAGGACGTCTGGAGTTGCTATCATATCAACAAAATGTTCTTTGCCTGATAACTTCCTCAAAAATAAATACTCGGTAACTCGCAACTGATTGAATTTCATTTTTCTAGAAAAGATTACTGCTATGATGAACTTCTTCTGAGTAATCAAATGCGCCTTAAAGCTAATCAAATTCGCTTTATTCACTTTAAAGCAACGTCTTTATTGGCTAAATACATATTCTCGCTAGAAAATTCGTATTTGATTTGGCATAATATACCAAATACCAATTATTGTATTTAACAAACTATCATCAATAAGCATACGTTGCAGCTAAGCTAATTAATACGGCTAATTCCTACATAAGTTTTCTTATGCATAGTATTTAATGAAAGTCAAACGTAATCTTATCTAAATACGAATGACTAACACAGAACGGTAGAATTTATTCAAGCAAGAACCTTCAGATTACCCATAATCTTCGTATTTGAGGATCCAATGCAAAAATCCTCTTAGATAACTTTTAGATGACATAAAGTATATAGATAAATAGTCATACAGACAATCCTTTTACCAATAATCTCTTTTTAATAATCTGTAGGAGACATTGCAAAGTCAATTGAAACATGCCCGTAATTCGGCAAGAATTCTATCCGAATGTAGTATATGTTTTACAAATGTTTTATTTATATTCCATTTTTAAATTTACAGTTTCCTCTTTTTTATAAATCGTCTTTTACACAAGATACCTTCGAAAATATATAACCAATATTTTTCTATTTACATAATCCTTAAGCTTTAGGAGTACCCTTCTAGGTATGCAAAGCTATAATCTAAACAAATAATAAAGTTCAAATAGAATTTCTGACAAATAACTACCGTAATAAAAGATTGGGAAAGGTAGTAGCAAGTCATAAAGTTTACAACAGTTTGTTAAAAGAGTGATGTGCAAAAATATCTGATGCCGTTTAACAAACACACATAAATACTGCCAATTTATCTCCATAATCACTTTGTTATAGAATTTTTGTAAACAACCTTCAAATTTTCCATAGTTAAGTTTTCCGTTATCAAATCACGTCTATTTATATAAAACTGTCTATTTTTCTCTCGTTTTTAAATATAAACAATTAAATTTCAATAAAATAAATAAAACATCTTGATTTGATTGACATACGTTGACATCCTGAAGTTAAATTTCACGTAAGATATGTCTATTTTATTTACTCAACGATTTATCGTAATAAAAATATACATACACGGAATGAATTATCATGATTTGCTTAAAATTCTTTGTAAAGAAACTTAAACATTAATCCTCTCGTAAACAATTACATGCAGCCAAACACGTTCACAACTGAACAATTGTGTTCTCTTAATCGTATGGGATTTACAGAAGGGACATCCTTAACAGCAATATATTATGTAGATGTATCAATAGCATACACTGAAAAATAAGGGAACAATAATCTAATAGAATCAATTCCTTAAATTAGGGGATAATTATCCCGTAAATGTCGAGGATATGGCTTGAAAAAAAACAAGAGGTACGAGGACAGAATAATAGTGTCATTAACACATAATATACGACGACATTAATATAATTAAATATAACGCAATTAATTACGTCTATTACACAGTTAAGTGTAGCACAGCCAGTTTACATGAGATATTGTATTAGATACTTCGTTAATATCTGGCACAAGCAACAAATATCTATCACTAATTCATTAAGCGACATATATACAGGGAATACCAAATATGCAATTTTTAAAAGCGGCAATTTTTCAAATATGCTTTACCAGAAACTTTTTAAGAATTTTTTATTTGGATATAGTAAAACGACATGAGTTCAACTAGACGGGATATCTACAAAATTCAGTTTAATTGTATTGTCAGTACTTAGATCAATGTTTTCCAAATAAATGACTTCGAAGAAATATAATGTACAAGCTGATGATAAATTTTGTTTGTATTTAATTGTCAGATACGATCGAATCTGAATCAGTTGCTTTATATTAACTTTATTTTTGAAGGTTTTACGGTTAGTCAATTTGCAGTCGACTCGTTTTAACTGTCAATTATCGTTTTTCACGCAATCTAGTGAGACTTCTAAATGAATTCAATTTGATATGATTATAATAAGCGTCTACACACTTGCAGTTCGAATTAACGATTTATGATTGAGATGGGCAACTCAATATAGTTCACTCATTTTCTGTTTCCAGGATGCTGTGGATTTATATGCGGCTAAATATAACAATGTTATAAGATAACGTGATTTGAATCGACTTGTTGACGCAGTAGTAAAAGTACGTAGTAGCATGGTAACAAATAAAGCTAGATCCAGAGTTCGAATCTCTTCAGAGACTATCGCTGCTCTATCCTGAAAGATCAGTACTTTGCTGGAGCTGCAGCATAAAAGCATGTCTTCAACTGAGACAGCTTGATAAATTATTAATGTATACAATGAACAAGGTCGGGACTGGGATGGAACCCTGTAGAACGCTGGATGTTATATGTTTATTATTATTAAGGGTTCTCCCCATTACTTATTGTTCTCTGTTTTCCAGGTAATATTGCTTTTTATAGTTGTTACCTCCTATTCCATAATGGTGCCATTTCTCTAATAGAAATCTGTGTGATATCTGCAAACACGTCCCGTGCTGATAAAATGTTCGTTACAAATTACTACTACCTTACTGCACTGATGTGGTGGATCTTCCAGCCTGATGACAATGCTGAGTTATTGTGAAAAGCTGTTGTTTTAATGTTTTCTGAAGAAGTTTACCAGTTTTGTCTCTAGTACCGTTTCTAATACTCTCGATAAAACTAACAGTATCGATATCAGTGTAGTTATTTTCGTTGGCCATATTTGCTTTTTGTGGATAGAGATGACTCTGGCAAATTCCATTTCGTTTGGAAATACGCCTTATTCAAGCAAGATGTTTGTTAAATATGGCAAGGATTCCACATTACTTAGCAACGAATTGCTGTGCTTCTATCAGATGACAAATTAAAGCAATATGTTATAATTAAAACTGCTAAAGTTTTGTCAGTACAACAACCTTGTGATTTTGTTGTGTATTCTAAATTTAATTAAGCGTAAGTTTTCACGACCGCAGTTTACTGCGTTGAAGTCATCCGGGTCTTGTCGCGTAAATAAGTTTACACTTGACTTTTCGCTGATAATGCTGTCAGCTTCTTAAGAAAGTTTCTAAAGACTGATGTTTTTGGCTTCTGCTCTTCGTTGCATCTGTTCCGGTATTATGATTACGTCGACGATCTTGTATAGTTTCTACCCATCTTCAAGCGAAAAGATGTGTACAAATTGAACAACACCTAGGGAGTAACTTTACAAAATCGTCAACATAACCGCACAATACCGGAACAGATGCATCGAACTGTAACGTATCAGTGAAGCGAAGAAGAAATACGATATATAACCAGGAGTATAAGATCAGTCTTTAGAAACTTCCCGAAGAAGCTGACAGCATGATCAGCGAAACGTCAAGTTTAAACTTATCTACGCGACAAGACCCGGAAGACTTCAGCGCAGTACGTATTCTAAATTTACTATATATGTAATTACTGAAAGAAATTTTCAGTTTATATTTGTGGAAAAGAATTACAAACATTTAAGATTGAGTGCTTCTCCAAACCATATGGCAAAATGCGTACATTATGTCTTTCAAATAATTTTTAACACTTAGCTACTCGCAAAAACACAATTCCTATAACTCTCTATCCTGTATACATATATAATTAATTATCTCCTTTGCAAATTATGGAGCTTTAAAACTGGCTTCCTGCCCAAGTCATACACGCCTAATAAATCTTTCATTTGTTTTTATAAGATTTTATTTTGGATATTGGATAAACTGAAACAGTATACCTACCATATACTTCCACGAAATGCGGTATCCTCGATACAATCACATGAAAATTGATTATGTCATTACGTGGTGAAAATCTTAGATAGAATGTCAAAATATTGAGAGCGTAGTATAATCATGTGAATAGGATTTAAATCTCGCATATTCATATTAACCAATGAGGAACGAATACGAGGTGTTCACGCTTGGATTCCAACCTGCAGGTTGTCCATTCCGTGGTGTAAAATATAAATAATAATAACGATGGTTCCTAGTCGCCTTGCATACACATGAACCTATATAATGACTTTGTTCTCTATCGAACTATAAAAATTGGGCTTACCCGATTTAGTTAG
The DNA here is from genome assembly GCA_023690525.1 of Holotrichia oblita. Taxonomy (NCBI): domain Eukaryota; kingdom Metazoa; phylum Arthropoda; class Insecta; order Coleoptera; family Scarabaeidae; genus Holotrichia; species Holotrichia oblita. The sequence continues at coordinate 106,601,393 of CM043019.1, forward strand.
TTAATATAGTTGCCATGTTTACAAAATAGTACTTAAATATTTCTTTATGTTCAGAAATGCAATTCTAAATCATTTCTGACTTTTATTGTTACCAAATGTTGATTGCAAAATTCCAAAATTATATACAGAATATGGAGAATGATAGGAACTTTGCTGGTAATATATGGTAATAATAGACATCTCTGCAATATGAAGTATGATAAATTATAAAGAATAGGTGAAAATTAATCAAACAGTTCCCGAGGACAACAATGAGTAACAAAGAGATTCACTACTTCCTAGTTCATTAAAAAAAATACATTTTTACTAATTTAGTATGTGAAAGCACTCTATTCAACGTAGCGTTTGTTATGAACTTAACAGTTGCTTTTTCTTAATATTCATTGTAGAAGCCATAAATATAACTAATTCTCCATAATTGTATATGTAACCGGAAGTAGCGGCATGTTTTCTATTGTAACTACCAGGAAACTTCCTAATGTTTTTACAAACCTGAACAAAAGGTGCTTATAATAGCTCCTACAATATTATATTTAAGTATTACATTGGTTCAATTGATTTTAACGTATATACATACAAGGTATATACTACAGTTACAATAGTTCAATATTAAAACGATTATTTTCAACACTAGGTGAAGCAAATTTAATATCTCTGCATTTTTCTTGCAATTTTGACATGATTCAACGATAAGATAAACAGGTTCACATAAAATAAAGAGATTTGCGTAATTTCAATTTAAAACTAATTAATAGCAAAATTATACTCAACAACATAAACAAGATAACATTAAATTTTATTTGGGACAACCTTAAAATACAAGTATCAGCTACAAGTCTCTATCATGTGATATCTGATGATATCTGAACAATATAAACAATTATATATTTTACGAATTAATAACAAAAAATGAAGTCCTATAATATACTTTAATATACCAGTTCTCATGGCATTGTAAATCTGTTTTAGTCGCTGATATGCAGAGTATTATATTCATCAAACAATATAAACAGATAAGATAACAAAAACCAAACTTAATTTAAGGGAATATAATCTAGATAAATAAAATGATTTAAAACGTTGACATGAGTAATTTTCCTTGAAACTTCAATGCACCAATTTTAATGTCTGCAAGAACATAAAGACTTTATGCAACTATAATAAATAGACTAATTTAAGTGTAGATACGTTAAGATATACAACAACGTTAGTTACATTAATTTATTTCACAAAGATGTACTCATGGACGCCTACGCAATCTAAATTAGTGTAACGTGGAAAGTAAACTGAAAGGGTTAATTTGGTAAGTGTACAGATGTATCGCTAAACAAAAAGTCGCTAAATGAGTTTATCCTTAAAAAAAAGAAAAGAGTGTTAGTATTCAATTGTTTTAATTATTGCTGTTTATGTTAACATTTTCGTAAATTTAAAGTTTCTTTATCTTGAAAATATTTACCTGGAAATTACTTGGTTGATTTTTTAAAACAAACAGTGAGAATTTAAGAAAAAAAATTAATTAATTAAATTGCATCAGCAATTATTATTATATTATAATCAATGCCACCAAAATGTAGATCGAACGATTATTTAAAAAACAGTGTACCTAGTCATCATAGTAATGGAAAAACTAACAAAACACAATTGACGTAAAACGAAATTCCAAATCAAATAAATTGAATTAAATTATTAATCTAAAAAGGATGTAACTGTAAGCAAAGAGTTAAAAATGAAAATTATAAATTCAGGTTGGCTCTTCTAATGAATAAGTAAATAATAATTAATGAACAGCATTCATTTTTAAATGAAAAGAAAATAAGATTGAATTCTTTAGAGATACATTAGTAGACGCGACGCAGTTTCTCCGCAACCGTCGGCAAACGACACGGAATTGTTCCTATCGAAATGATTGCGGCTCCGGCTTTGTGCCGACGCCAAGGTGTTCACAATCTGCGACGTTCCGGTGATTAGTAATTGTTTGTAAATAATTAAAAGTCAAGCTAATAACTTGGCAAGTATTTTTTCACTTAGTTGAAAAATTGTTCAAATTTAATTTTCTTATAATACAAGTGGGAATGACACAAATTCGAAGCTGTCACAATGATAAGCAACAATTGATAAAATCTACTTCAAGACATAATTAGAAATGTGCATAAACTTAAAAAAATATATGCTTTAGTAGTTTATTTTTGTGATTCATGTGGTAGAGAATGATCTCATTTCATGGTTGTCATAAGAGTTCCAATCTACTTTGGCAGTTATTCTAAACATATTCATATACGAGAATTGCTCGAAAACTACGTGGCCAAGCATCACGACATTTACCATTTTCTAGAATCATTCTTTAATAGGTTAAATATGAAAGTACAGAGAGATCCACCAATTAGTCTGTTTTTGACAGAACGCCAAATAATGTATTGTCTGGTTTTATATCTAATAATGGAAAAAAACAGAGTTATGAAAGTACTTTCATTTCAAAGGTTTAGAACCAACCGAAATCAAAGCAGAGCTGGATACAACTCTATTAGAATCCACTTTTTCCTTTTCAATGGATAAAAACTGGATTGCCCACTTTAAGCGTGATCGTATGAGTACAAATGATGAACCTCGTAGTGGACGTCCAAAAACTGTTACTGTCCCGGATATGATTGGAAAAATCCACTGTATCGTCTCGAATAACCTTAGAGCACGAGATAGCAGACATTGCAACAATCTCAAATGACAAGTACGCACACCGAAGCAAAAACTGAATCATTTATGACTGTTTCTCATGACCGCAATCAAAAGGACTGTGCGTCGTGTCTTTACCGTCGATGAAATCTGGATCGATCATTACACTCTTGCAACCAAAAAACAATCCAAGCAGTGGACAAAAACATTCTCCGCCACCAAAAAAGGCAAAAATAGTTTCGTCAGCAGGAAAGGTTAGGGCAACTGTATTTTGGAATTATACTACTAAAAATCGGGAAAACAATAAATGGGGAGTATTATCCCAATTTGTTGCAACAATTAAGCGACAAAATCAAAGCAAAACTTGCCCACAAGGCTGCAATTGCAATGGCAAAAATTCATGAATTGAAATTTGAATTAGTGCCTCATTCTCTCTATTCCTAAGTTTGGCTGCCAGCAATTATCATTTCTTTCCAAACCTGAAGAAAATGTCTCAGGAGTAAAAGATAATCACTGCTGTAAATAGCTATTTCGAGGATGTGGATTCATTGACCTACAAGGAAGACATTAATAATCTGGAATATCGTTGGAATAAGTGTATTGAGCCAGTATATCAACATATTGAAAAAAATTTGGCAAAAAAAACTTGCGTTTTCTTAGGCCACGCAGTTTTCAGACAATTCTGCCAGACATAAACCGACCACAACATAGGTCTGATTTTATTTTGAAGAATACGTACCTGAGAAATATCAGAATTTGAATTCATGACTTGCCCTTTAAAAACATGTGCAGGTATCCTTTTATTTAAAAAAATGACATACCGGTATTATTGTATTATTTTATAGACAAACGATTACGCTAATATAGCAATATTAACACCGGCTTCAAAATTAAATAAATAATTTGCCTAGATGTCTGAAATAACTTTTGAAACCCATTACACATTCTACTATACCAAATTTCAGACTTGTGTGAAATTAGCAACGGCGTTGCCAGCAACGTTTCCATAGAGCTACATAAAATGTAGAGTGCAAACTATACAGTAATATACGAAAAAGGAAAACCATATTAAATCCCCCATTGCTCAAATATGCTCGCTATACTAATTAATATATCTAATAGATTTCCTGATTCTTCCTCAAAAATACAGTGCACTTGACAGAATTTATATTTGGCTGACATTACGAAGTGTACCTATACCGACAGAAAATAAAATTTTGTACTTGCTCAAATAGGTCGTGTGCACTAACTAGCACATGAAACAATGATATACTAGACCTTATTCTATAACATAGACTAGGTGCCATACTTTGTCAGGCCGTCTAAGGGGTTGAAAAAAATTCTTATTTGGTTGACATTACGAAATGTATACCCTAAAGAAAAGAAAATTTTATACTTGCTCAAATAGGTCGTGTGCACTAACTAGCACATGAAACTATGATATACTAGACCATATTCTATAACATAGACTAGGTGCCATACTTTGTCAGGCCGTATAAGGGGTTGAAAAAAATTCTTATTTGGGTGACATTACGAAATGTATACCCTAAAGAAAATAAAATTTTGTACTTGCTCAAATAGGTCGTATGCACTAACTAGCACATGAAACTGTAATATATTAGACCTTATTAAATAACATAGATTAGGTGCCATACTTTGTCAGGCCGTCTAAGGGGTTGAAAAAAATTCTTATTTGGGTGACATTACGAAATGTATACCATAAAGAAAATAAAATTTTGTACTTGCTCAAATAGGTCGTGTGCACTAACTAGCACATGAAACTATGATATACTAGACCATATTCTATAACATAGACTAGGTGCCATACTTTGTCAGGCCGTATAAGGGGTTGAAAAAAATTCTTATTTGGGTGACATTACGAAATGTATACCCTAAAGAAAATAAAATTTTGTACTTGCTCAAATAGGTCGTGTGCACTAACTAGCACATGAAACAATGATATACTAGACCTTATTCTATAACATAGACTAGGTGCCATACTTTGTCAGGCCGTCTAAGGGGCTGAAAAAGATTCTTATTTGGGTGACATTACGAAATGTATACCATAAAGAAAATAAAATTTTGTACGTGCTGAAATAGGTCGTGTGCACTAACTAGCACATGAAACTGTAATATATTAGACCTTATTAAATAACATAGACTAGGTGCCATACTTTGTCAGGCCGTCTAAGGGGCTGAAAAATATTCTTATTTGGTTGACATAACGAAATGTATACTCTAAAGAAAATAAAATTTTGTACTTGCTGAAATAGGTCATGTGCATTAACTAGCACATGAAACTATGATATACTAGACCTTATTCTATAACATAGACTAGGTGCCATACTTTGTCAGGCCGTCTAAGGGGTTGAAAAAAAATTCTTATTTGGGTGACATTACGAAATGTATACTCTAAAGAAAATAAAATTTTGTACTTGCTCAAACAGGTCGTGTGCACTAACTATCACATGAAACTAAGATATACTAGGCCTTAGTCTATAACACAGACTAACCCCATGGTTTTGCATGTCCGGGTTACTAATTGAAAGAGATAAAGAATGGTTAAGTCAGAGTGTTTTGCTAATTGTAATATCAAGACGGAGTGAAAGTATAATTTTCTTGATGGACATTATTTAGTTGTACTGGAGAATGGCGTTTGATGGGTGCAAAGAGTACAGTGGTGTTCATATTCTGGCCGAGATGCATCATCTTCCGATATCAGAGTTGACAAACAAGTGAAATGAGTCCACCTGTTGCAAATATTGCATAGTAGCCAAGAGCTACCAGTTTCCTGTTGGCCACAGATAATGCACACCTCCGCCATATTTTCTGATCGTTGCAAGAGGTATGTCTGTAATGTATTTCGATATATGTTCGCATTAAAGTCTCGATTAAAGCTCCGCCAAAGGTTTTCTAAATTACTTTCGAATGACAGCTTTTGTATGTAATAAATTACATAAACTCCACAGTTGTAGCAGTCTTCTTGTGTGGGAATTGATGCGGGAATTTTGCCCAAACTCCATGTTCTAGAATTCAGTTTTTCCTCACTATTAACCCTATCCCTAACTGAAATAAACTTTTTAATTAATTTGAAAAGTTCCTCTTGTCTATGCGGAATTTCTCCCGCTGGATCAAAAATATAAATTTTTCGCATCGATATATGAAAGAGTAATAATATCCAGTGATTGTTGTGATAACTGTAAGGTATGATAACGAATGAGTACTGTTTAAATGATGTATACAAGGGAAAAAATTTTTTATAACTACCTGCTGCATCACTGAAAGCAAGATAACCTGACAAACTGTCAATGTAGCATACATCTTTTCTGTTACGTAGGTAAGATATTGCACATGCGTCTATTACATGATCACTAAGCCAACTTTCTCTGTAATTGGTAGAAGTTTCGGAATAGTGTAAGGTTTTAAAATCTGAACTGCCTAGTATGATTTTATTATGCTCGTTTTTGTAGATACCAAGTTTAAAAGAAATTCCTTTCAAAGCAGGATTCATATAGTACGAGGTATCGGGAAGAAGATAATTCTGCAATGCGGATGGATGAGGATCTTGAATTTCAGGTTTGTTTGAAGGATTATACAAAGAGCTTCTTTTTGACGGAGAATTGACATGCGAAGGCTCTTGATGTTGCATATTCTTGAGGAGTGGTTGATTAAAATAGCCTATACGACTTCTGCCTTTTTTCGACCAACCTTCTTCGGTATCAAAGTTTGAAGGACTTTGATCTCGTTTACGTTTTCTGCTGAGAGTTTTAGGTAAGACCAAACGTATCTCAGTTATTGTCGCATTTACCTTTCTTCTAACCTTTTTAATAAATCTGCTGCATTTTAACCTTTTTCTCCGTGCAAAATTTGGTTTTTAATAATCCCGAACCATCGCTCAACAATAGCATTACTACATCTACCGGGCTTATTAGTTGAAATTAATGGTTGTAAAATACATGACCACAACGGAAGGTATGGAATATATTTTTTTAAAACTAATGACGCTAGTTCAAGTGATTGATAGTCATTACTCACACCACATTTAGGATCATCAATGAATGATTTGTCTTTTATCTTATTTAATATTTCCTCAAAAAGGCGTGTGAATGGGCTATATTTATACGTAGGAAGTTTGGGTGGAACACTTTTCTCGAATATGATATCATATGCTTTATCCGAAAATTCGATTGTTTCATTTGAACAAATACTAATCAAGGTTTTTTTTTAGTTAGTGCACACGACCTATTTGAGCAAGTACAAAATTTTGTTTTCTTTATGGTATACATTTCGTTATGTCAACCAAATAAGAATTTTTTCAACCCCTTAGACGGCCTGACAAAGTATGGCACCTAGTCTATGTTATAGAATATGGTCCAGTATATCATTGTTTCATGTGCTAGTTAGTGCACAGGACCTATTTGAGCAAGTACAAAATTTTATTTTCTTTATGGTATACATTTCGTTAGGTCACCCAAATAAAAATTTTTTCAACCCCTTAGACGGCCTGACAAAGTATGACACCTAGTCTATGTTATAGAATATGGTCTAGTATATCATAGTTTGAAGTACTAGTTAGTGCACACGACCTATTTGAGCAAGTACAAAATTATGTTTTCTTTATGGTATACATTTCGTTATGTCAGCCAAATAAGAATTTTTTCAACCCCTTAGACGGCCTGACAAAGTATGGCACCTAGTCTATGTTATAGAATATGGTCTAGTATATCATTGTTTCATGTGCTAGTTAGTGCACAGGACCTATTTGAGCAAGTACAAAATTTTATTTTCTTTATGGTATACATTTCGTTATGTCACCCAAATAAAAATTTTTTTCATCCCCTTAGACGGCCTGACAAATTATGACACCTAGTCTATGTTATAGAGTAAGGTCTAGTATATCATAGTTTCGAGTGCTAGTTAGTGCACACGACCTGTTTGAGCAAGTACAAAATTTTATTTCTTTATGGTATACATTTCGTTATGTCAACCAAATAAGAATTTTTTTCAACCCCTTAGACGGCCTGACAAAGTATGGCACCTAGTCTATGTTATAGAATATGGTCTAGTATATCATAGTTTGAAGTGCTAGTTAGTGCACACGACCTATTTGAGCAAGTACAAAATTTTGTTTTCTTTATGGTATACATTTCGTTAGGTCACCCAAATAAAAATTTTTTTCAACCCCTTAGACGGCCTGACAAAGTATGACACCTAGTCTATGTTATAGAATATGGTCTAGTATATCATAGTTTGAAGTACTAGTTAGTGCACACGACCTATTTGAGCAAGTACAAAATTATGTTTTCTTTATGGTATACATTTCGTTATGTCAGCCAAATAAGAATTTTTTTTTCAACCCCTTAGACGGCCTGACAAAGTATGGCACCTAGTCTATGTTATAGAATATGGTCTAGTATATCATTGTTTCATGTGCTAGTTAGTGCACAGGACCTATTTGAGCAAGTACAAAATTTTATTTTCTTTATGGTATACATTTCGTTATGTCACCCAAATAAAAATTTTTTTCATCCCCTTAGACGGCCTGACAAATTATGACACCTAGTCTATGTTATAGAGTAAGGTCTAGTATATCATAGTTTCGAGTGCTAGTTAGTGCACACGACCTGTTTGAGCAAGTACAAAATTTTATTTCTTTATGGTATACATTTCGTTATGTCAACCAAATAAGAATTTTTTTCAACCCCTTAGACGGCCTGACAAAGTATGGCACCTAGTCTATGTTATAGAATATGGTCTAGTATATCATAGTTTGAAGTGCTAGTTAGTGCACACGACCTATTTGAGCAAGTACAAAATTTTGTTTTCTTTATGGTATACATTTCGTTATGTCAACCAAATAAGAATTTTTTTCAACCCCTTAGACGGCCTGACAAAGTATGGCACCTAGTCTATGTTATAGAATATGGTCTAGTATATCATTGTTTCATGTGCTAGTTAGTGCACACGACCTATTTGAGCAAGTACAAAATTTTGTTTTCTTTATGGTATACATTTCGTTATGTCAACCAAATAAGAATTTTTTTCAACCCCTTAGACGGCCTGACAAAGTATGGCACCTAGTCTATGTTATAGAATATGGTCTAGTATATCATAGTTTGAAGTGCTAGTTAGTGCACACGACCTATTTGAGCAAGTACAAAATTTTGTTTTCTTTATGGTATACATTTCGTTATGTCAACCAAATAAGAATTTTTTTCAACCCCTTAGACGGCCTGACAAAGTATGGCACCTAGTCTATGTTATAGAATATGGTCTAGTATATCATTGTTTCATGTGCTAGTTAGTGCACACGACCTATTTGAGCAAGTACAAAATTTTGTTTTCTTTATGGTATACATTTCGTTATGTCAACCAAATAAGAATTTTTTTAACCCCTTAGACGGCCTGACAAAGTATGGCACCTAGTCTATGTTATAGAATATGGTCTAGTATATCATTGTTTCATGTGCTAGTTAGTGCACACGACCTATTTGAGCAAGTACAAAATTTTGTTTTCTTTATGGTATACATTTCGTTATGTCAGCCAAATAAGAATTTTTTTCAACCCCTTAGACGGCCTGACAAAGTATGGCACCTAGTCTATGTTATAGAATATGGTCTAGTATATCATTGTTTCATGTGCTAGTTAGTGCGCAGGACCTATTTGAGCAAGTACAAAATTTTATTTTCTTTATGGTATACATTTTGTTATGTCACCCAAATAAAAATTTTTTCATCCCCTTAGACGGCCTTACAAATTATGACACCTAGTCTATGTTATAGAGTAAGATCTAGTATATCATAGTTTCGAGTGCTAGTTAGTGCACACGACCTGTTCGAGCAAGTACAAAATGTTATTTTCTTTATGGTATACATTTCGTTATGTCAACCAAATAAGAATTTTTTCAACCCCTTAGACGGCCTGACAAAGTATGGCACCTAGTCTATGTTATAGAATATGGTCTAGTGTATCATTGTTTCATGTGCTAGTTAGTGCACACGACCTATTTGAGCAAGTACAAAATTTTATTTTCTTATGGTATACATTTCATAATGTCACCCAAATAAGAATTTTTTTCAAGGCCTTAGACGGCCTGACAAGGTATGGCACCTGGTCTATGTTGTAAACTAAGGTCTAGTAGATCATAGTTTCAGGTGCTAGTTAGTGCACACGACCTATTTGAGGAAGTACAAAATTTTAATTTTTCGATGGTATTCATCTCGTAATATCAGCCAAATATAAATTCTGTCAAGTGAACTGTATTATTGAGGAAGAGTCAGGAAATCTATTAGATATATTAGTTAGTGTACGGAGCATATTTTAGCAATGGAGGATTTAATATGGTCTTGCTTTTTTGTATATTACTGTATAGTTTGCACTCTACATTTTATGTAGCTCTATGGAAACGTTGCTAGCAACGCCGTTGCTAATTTCACACAAGTAAATTTCAGGAGTTATTGTTATGATATTTTGTGTAAACATGCTAGGATGATTTTGGAACAAATGAAGCCGTTATTAACTGAAAAAAGGTGTACCTACACATTTTAGAAATAAATAGGTAATACTCATTACATATTTATTTATTGTTACCTTTAGTCAGTGCTACTTGACAAGGTTACTACATTACTGCATAACCTTACACAACAAAAATGAACTTTTATGGCCTTTACAATGCGGAATGTAAATCTAAAAACTGTTATGTTCCCCTACACTAAGCTGCCAAGCAATTGTGAAAGTATGTATAGTTTACGTTAGGTAGGTACTACAAAGATTTATTTAAAAAAATGGTTTCAATATTGGTACCTCAGTTATTTATAATAAAGTTTTCTTTTATTACACATAAAGGTAACCAGCATGATTTGCTTTAACAATTAAAATCAAGCTGTAAAAAGTTTATAAAAGTGCAAAGCAGGTACTTACCGTTGTAATTATCGTAAGCTGTTGGAACATAAACACTTGGGAAACTATCATTACTATAAGACACTGCCAAAGAAGTTTTTCCTACCGCTTTGTCACCAATAATAACACATTTAATTTTACGAATTTTGTCTTTATTTTTTGGTTTTTGTTTTTTCATTAAATGTATTTGTGCTTCTTGTTTCAAAAGTGGTTTTGTATACTGCATGTTTACATCAGCTTGTGGAGTCATTTCTGTAGTTAAATAATGATGAATTAATTCAAAAATATTAAATTTTTGTCGCAGAAATGTCAAATATATGATAAATAAAACACGAACATACTCCTCTAACAGTTAGACGGGTACTGAGTCATAAAATGAAACTTGAACTTGGGGATTCTAGAGAGAGATAACAAGCGAACAACGAGAATACTTTCAGATCGACTGTCGACTCAGCGTTAACAGATTTTCAGTATAACCCGCCCTCTATTCGCAAAGTGCTGAATTAACACCCAAATACAAGTAATAGAATAAATTAATTTTATAATAAAATTAGAATCGCAATATCAATATTACACGCTACGTATTCCTGTTACCATTACAAATATACAATGTCAGGAATAATATACCGCTTAATGACTTCCAAGTTAATTGGGTGCAATCATGGTGCAATGGAATGGCGCGAATATACCTACGACCAAATGTTTATGTATAATTATCCCAACTTTGCGTGTGAAGTTAAATATACCTATATTGTAATTAAATAATTTTAATTGAAATATTTGCGTTTCTATTTTGCTTGTCCATCTAGTAAATCAACGGAAGATGCCTTTCTAAGATGTTAAGATGCATACCGAAAAGATTTATAATAGAAATGTACTTCGGATTCGATAAAACGATCGCAATTATTTTTTGATGACATTAACACCAAACAAAAATATCTGCACACATACATACAAAAATGATTTTATGTTATATTTAATTTGATATTATTTTATATTTATATAAGATTTTAGGACATAAATAGAAGAACTTTTCTTTCTATGTACATATTTTTTTTCAAACACATCCTATTGGAGAGTTTGTTTCTTACTTATGCTTATAGAACTAAATATCGGCAGTAGTTAGAGTGGTTGCATAACCGTTAACAATGTCCTAAAGAAAGATTTATCGAACGTCCTATCATTGGTCCTATCAAGTCCAAAATTCATAAATTAAATTTCTAGTGCTAACCCAGAAAAAAACATATTGCCAAAATTAGATATATAACATGTTATGTACTCGTTAAGCTAAATTACGGAATCATGTATCTGCGAAGTTCATAAAAGTAATCAAATAGAATTTAACAAACAAAAATTAACAACGTGCCATTATTAGAAGAGTCTATTTGAAATATATGCTTTATATTACTTTTGTATGAAATTTATGATTGAATCAACGTTAGTTTCTGTAAATAACATAACATATTTTTAATGGCAAAGCATAACGAGTCAGGTTAGTGGCGCATTAACTGGTAAGCTTGCTTTATGATACGAAAGCACCTAGTTGGAACTCTTGTACTTCCTCTCTGAACCTGATTTCTTATAGTTTACGAAGTTCCATGACAAATGTTCAAAACCAACATTTTAAGTCAGTCTACAATCGCAGGAATAGTAATAAACTCATAATCAGAGCCGATGCCCTTTGTATTTAGCACAAGCTGGTGGGAGATTCTAAGGCATGAATTATTCTTATTATATGCAGAAATTTTGTTTTCGCAAACATGACATTCGTAGCAAATTGTCGTTGCTCCTTGATGGACTTCCAGAAAATTTTCAGCAAATTTGCAGAAATATTGTTGCAAACACTAAGTTTGACACAATGAATGAATATAATTTGTTACAAGTACGCTAAAACAAATTTGTAAATGGCAAATTTGCTGAAAATTTTGGTGTTATCCGGATATGTGTAAGATTTAAAATTATATATCCACTAAATTAGATATTGGATGGACATCATCCTTATATCTAATTTCCAAATTTGCCAAAGAAATACGTTGAAAAAACATTACATCCCTTCATTCAGCAGAAGCAAACAAACTGATAGATTCATGATGGATTGGTTATACTCTGGCGAAATTTAAACTGCGACCAATCACATCAGATTCCTACCAATCCATCGGTTACCATTTGCTCCTGCTGAATGGGCTCAATAATTGTTTCTTATATTCGACCTATACAATTAACAACTATTGATAACAATTATTGCTGTCCCAGAAACGAACATTTTTCGTCATTGCCAACTACAGGACATAAAACGGATATCCATAGGATGTTTATGAAGGATATATAGTAACGGCTGTCCATAAGATGTCCGTTTTACATCCATTGATCACTTTTGGACATTCATATAGGATATTTTGTGTTATATGGGTGTCCTAAGAGTTATGACTTTATGAGTCACCTGTGATACATAATTTTCTAGGGACGTTCACTGATTTCTTAAAGTTTTCTGTTCTATACCAAAAGTCTTGCTAAGATCATAGTGCTCCAAATCCGGAACAAATTGCGCCAGTTATTTCTAGTAACTGCAAAATTGGTTTTTTCATTCTTGTTTAAAACCTTAAATATCTATTTTTATATATAACTAGCTGGCCCGGGAGACTTCGTTCTGCCTAGAAAAGGATTGATTTAGATATTTAATGTTTTATTTTTACGGGTACCACCCCCCATGTCCCGCCCGTCCCGTACCAGCCCCCGTGTCCCGTCCGTCCCGTACCACCCGCCGTGTCCCGCAAAACAACTGTAGCAAAAAATTGTCAAAAAAAAATTGTCACAACGTAACGTAAACATAAACGTCATCTGTGATAAAGATGGCCTCGTAAAATCATGTAAAATGTATGGCAAAATAAATTTTCTTGATCATTTTTTTTCGGGGATATTTCGGGAATTTTCTTGGGTATTCTTCTTGTTTGGCCCGAGACCAGTCCGAATTGGGGCGAATCATCTAAATCGGTCCAGGCGTTCTTGAGTTATAAGATCAGTAACTGGCAGTAACTAACGTCACTCTCTTATATATACAGTAAAACCTCTCAATAGCGACCACTCTCGGGCAATCAAATATTGGTCGGTAAGCAGGGGTGGTTGGTTAAGAGAGAAAATGTTTCGCCTCTATAAAGGCTTCGTAAGATACTTATTACTAATTAAACTCTAAGTGCAAGTAACCTTAAATACCTACCTACTGTTAAACTACAGAGGTACCTGACAGACCTGTTGAGACAGAAAATAAAGTGACATTATAGGAGACATCTATTCTAGGGAACTAACGGTAGTTGACTTAAACGTGACTTTAACAATGCGTTAACAGAAGAACTATAAGTTTTTTCTTAAGAATTAGGGTTTTACTGCCCTTAATAGAGGGTGTTATTGGCATTAATATGTAGTAAAAATTGCGAGGATGGGTGCCCACGGTCGTTTAACAGAGTGGTCGGTAAAGAGCGATATAAAACAATGGGATTGCTATTTATACACACGGGGAATTAATAATCGGTCGTTTAACGCAGGTGATCGCTTTATAGAGGTGGTCGCTAACAGGAGTTTTACTGTATATATAGATTATCTAATACTTTATGTACAGTGGACAGCAGCATAATCGATACCGTTACGGAATTTCCTAAACCTTAATAGCAATGTAGAGAGGGTTATGTTGTGCGACCTTCAGTTAGGATTTATAGTAGATATTATTATTAGTAGATAAGGTCGACGTTAGCTTGCGGTGGTGTCGATTTAAAAGCTGGCCACTGTACCTTTCGAAGATATCTAACCTAGATGCTTGAAATCAAATTCAAACTTTTCCGCCAACATTCTTGGACTTATTTTCAAAATGGCATCAATAGCCTCACTCAGAATCGTCATTAAAATATCAAATGTTCCGACAAACTTGTCCTTTCTGCTGAGCTACATATACGATTTAGGCGTGCAATCACTGGTGATACATACGGTCCCCAAGTGATCTTTAGGTTTGTTAGCACGTGTTTTTGAGTTGTTTGTTTGTGAAGTAGGTATTAACAGATGGGTTAATAGGTTATTATGCCAAAATGGATAATAACACAGAAGAAAGCTTATGCAATAGTACAACGAGCTAAACAGTTTATAGGGAATGTCCTAATGGCCCTTCACTATGCCTACCACGTTTCTAAAATATGCACTAATGAAGCTTCTATTCTATATATTTTTTGCATTTTATTTTGTATGTTACTTTATTGTTAGTAAGCTGCGTGATTATTGAGTTTTACTATGAATAAATGTTTCTTTTGTTTTTAATAAAAAAAATAAAATTATCTGTAGTTTTATGCATCACCGATGATACCAATGCAGCTATTTGACCTTATTTTCCATCCCAGTTAATTTGAGAAGGCATTTAAAATAACGTTGTAAAATATCACGGGTGATACATATATGGTCCAAGCATGTACCCATTTGTATGATATATATGGTTCTTCAAGGAGGAAACTGATAATTTAGCTTTGGTAGCCAACGTTTTAAGGAAAAATATCGAACTAAATGCTTATAAAAATATTGTAACTACTCTTGAGCTATTCAATAAATTAATGCTCTTACAATTCTTTTACGTATTAATACTCTACCACTTTCAAAAAGTTGTCGGTATAATTTAGACGAACCCGGTATATTTAGCTCTCCGGAATATTTGATGCGTTTCTCGGAAGCATTTTGGTTTTATAGAATTCTTCTATTTTGAAAAAAAAAAATAAAGTGTTTAGAATTTCAAATACTCTGATAATTTTATAAATATGTTCGTAATCATTCATTGTTTTAATCAATATTCTCAATGCAGCTTTTAATGTGTTAAACTATCCCTGTATATCTCTTAACACATTTAACAATAACCTTACGCTGTGCTTACGCTTGCTTTAACACCGTACTAATGGCTAACAGCTACTATTATGGAGAAATGGGTATCAATAGCTGCAATTCAAGATTGTTGTCGTGCAATAAGTAATAAGCAGGTCGATATCGACGTACTTAATAAAAAATAAATAGGCAAACCCAAACGAGCGTGTAACCTTTGTATAACCTGGTAGAAGTGTGTAGTTCTTGTGAATAGTGAACAATGGTGAAAGGAAGATAATGGTAAATTCCATAATTTTATATAAATGTAGCTTCACTTCAAATGTCTTATTGCATATCTTAAATCATTGATAAAACAGTATTTCAATAAAGGAGTTGTAATGTTTGGAACTACCATACACCATTTAATTTTGTCAATTAACATTTAAAATGAAATTAGAATGTTAAGGTTGTGTCTATTGTGATTACCACTACTTAAGTGTTAAACAAGAGATTTAGCAATGAATAACTATCTACATCGACTGGGACTAACAGCGTGGAGAAAGAAAACAACTGTGTTAGTGATTATAGCAGTTTTTACACTAATTATGTATGGATTACATTACACGCATTCATATCAATTTAAAACTACTCGAAACAAAGAGGGGACTAGTGAGGCAACTGCGGAACAGTTAAAACAAAATTATAAAATTAATGTTAAATTTGTGGATCATAAATCTCAATTTCGGACAGAAACGGACAACCTGGTTGAAGGTAGAATATAACACATTCCATTATTATAAAAGTATTGAATATGGCATATTGCAGAAGATAATAAAGTCATTTATGATACAGATCAATCACTTGGTATTCCACTTGTTAACTTGAATTTAGATTCACCGTATATTCCAAAACAAAGGATTGTACATTTTGATTTGAAAGGTGCTCCGCTACAGCCAAATTTCTATAGAAAAATTTTTCCCATGATCAAGAATATGGGTGCAACAGGAATTCTTTTAGGTAATTATAAGTAGCTCGTCTTTTAAAATTAATATCGTCTTTAATCATTTGCAGAATATGAAGATATGTTTCCATACTCTGGTATTTTAAAATCTGTACCAGCACATAATGCATACACTGTGGAGCAAATAAAAGAAATACTACTGCTAGCCGATGAACTTAAACTTGAAGTCATTCCATTAGTCCAAACCTTTGGTCATCTTGAATATGTTTTAAAACATAGCGAATTCATTAAATATAGGGAAGTTCCAGGTAGTCCTCAAGCTCTGTGTCCAAGTCGAAATACTTCAACTGATATAATTTTGGAAATAGTGAATCAGGTATGATTATAATCATTATAGAAATTAAACTAAAATTGTTATGGTCAGCTTGACATGTTGTTGAACTCTTCATAGAGTGCTGCATATTTTTGGTGCAGAGAATTTTTCCGACTTCTACTACTATTTTTGAAGCCAAAGTTTCCACTTGAAATCAGGTTTTTTTATATTTATATTTATACAGGTTCTCAGACTAATATCACCTTCTATGATATTTATTTATTTTATTTTTTGGGTGGGTTTATCAATGTGAGGTTAAAAGTGTTAGTTAAGTAACTGACAGATATTGCTAACTGACAGATAAAATTTATTTGTCGTCGTCCGTATGGTTCCACAGATGGCGTAGTATATAATCTGTCAGTTAACGCTCAATAAACGTTTCATTGTAATTATCTTAAGAATAAAATGTTATCTGCAAGTTAATTTATTTATCCTCACGTTGATAAACACACCCTAAATATAATAAAATTTACTTGTAGAGAATAGTTTTTTATATTATATAAAATAATTTTTCATTATACCGAGTGTTTCGTTCTCTCGCGTTACGATTGTGAGTAGGTGACGTTAAAATAGTTCATGGAACACGTGTAACTGGTTGCATATTTTACATACATATGCAATAGAGTTTCCTATTTATATTTTTCATTAATATGTATTTTACTGTCGGATTCTTTTGGTTAATATATTATAAAAAATATATAACTATTATGATTTTTTGCAGTGTTTTATCAGAAATTGTGCTAAATAAAACATACTAGGACTACCTTGAAAACTTTAGACTGGTTATACCTATGTACTAACCATTTTTCTTTTATTAAGTCAAACCAAAGGATGCATATACAGAG
Organism: Holotrichia oblita; assembly: GCA_023690525.1. NCBI lineage: Eukaryota > Metazoa > Arthropoda > Insecta > Coleoptera > Scarabaeidae > Holotrichia > Holotrichia oblita. The sequence goes on from CM043019.1 coordinate 106,618,966, forward strand.
TGCAAGTGGTTTGAGTGCCTTAATTAATCATACGACTTAATTGTATGAGGCAGTTTATTCTTTAAAAGTGCAATGTCTGCAATTTTCTTATCAACACCGCAGCCCTCAACTGCTGTAAAACGCATCTGTTTGTATAAAGTTATGGTAGGTCATGTTTCAGTGTTGCCAAAGCTATAGACATTTTACATGTATGTACTTCGATTTCTATTTTTTTTTAACCTCACCAATTTTTTGTTTGTATTTACGTGATGAGTCCATTGTAGAATTCACACTTTAAAATACTTATAACTGCGTAAGATAGCGCGATTTAAAAGTTGGAACTTTGCCTTTGTTTTTCAGGAAAACTATTTTTTTATTTTAACGCCTACTTCATAATAAACTTTTTTAATCCTATTTACTTCCTCTATATGCTAGCAAAATTTTGGCAGTCGAACTCCTTATACCCTGTACAGTGTAATTTTCTAGTACTTCTTTTAGTTAAATACCATTAGATAATAACAACACATTTTTCAGATAATGGCCGTACATCGAAATATAAGGTATCTTCATATTGGTTGCGATGAAGTATATCAAATGGGAGAATGTGAGATTTGCCGTTTAGAACTACACGAAACGCTATTTCTTCGTTACGTTCGTAATATAGCTAATTTAATTCATGACAGATATCCAAAATTAAAAATTATTATCTGGGACGACATGTTGCGACATTTAAGTCAACAGACTATGTTGGAAATGAATCTTGGCGCTTTAGTTGAGCCGATGATTTGGGTATACGCAGAAGATATTTATCGATTTGTACAGCCTCAGATATGGGAGAAATACGCTACTGTTTTTCGAAGCGCGTGGACTGCATCTGCATTTAAAGGTGCGTTTGGTGAAACACTGTACGTGCCTGATGCTAAAAGACATTTAGAGAACAACTTAAGATGGTTGGAAGTTATGGCGCAGCAATCTTCCAGATTTAGATATGGAATAACTGGTATTGTTCTAACAGGATGGCAGCGTTATGATCATTTTGCGGTGTTATGTGAATTATTTCCAGCTGGTATTCCATCTTTAGCATTAAGTTTATTTGCTGTGTCGAATGGATTTTTTAATGCTTCTTTGAAATTAAAATTTTTAGCGTCTTTGAGCTGTCCTCAAACGACAGTTCCTAGAAATTCTCCATTTATTAATTTAGATAGTGATTCTCACCTTTGGGAAAAGTTAGGTAGATGTATGTTTCCAGGTAGTCCATTTTTTAGATTAACGTTTCGTTTGCACACTACTGAAGTTGAAGTTTCCGATTATTTAAAATTGGTAAACAGAGACAAAGGTTGGATGACTGAATATAATATTAGACACAACTATAGCCTTCCACTACGGGTCGACGAATTAATTTCTGATTTACCGAGAGTGTACCACAGTGCTATATCACTAGCTCGATCAGCAGTAGATACAATGACAGGTATTTTTGACAATTACACAATTGCTGAATGGATAGAACAGCGAATATACCCCTATGTGATTGCTTTAGAAAAAATTCAAAATGATTCTTCCATTCTAAAGAGTGTTAATAGTTGGCCATCACGACCACTTCCTATATTAAGAGATTTGCAGAGATTAGGTGTTCTTGTTTTCTAAGGAAAAGACCACCTTAAGGTAAGTTAGGTTGTATTTGTTATTGTTGTGGTTGTTCATTGAATATGTAATGTTACCAAGTAGAAATTTTAGTATACAATGAGTATTGATCTCTATTATATTTTAACATATAATATGCGACGCACGATTATTCATTTTTCATATTGAAAGTGTATGTTTTATAGATATTTCATTCTATTTTATGAATGCAATTTTTGATACCTGCCATTGAGATTTAAAAGAAAGGGATATTAATTATATTTTATGTTATAAGTGTTGAATAATGATTTTCTGATTCATTTTTAAAAGTGCGAATAGTCTTAAGATCGAACAACAATTATAGTCAATCTTGGCGTCAATCTGGACGTGTACCCATTTTTTACATGTTTAGTGTGAATTGTATGGTTGACCAATGTGTACATTTTGTGTTTTTGCTTTGCGTAACGTTATTGCCTGTTAGGTCGCGTGAAATCTTCGTACATACAAAGGATTTATATACCAAAATATACAGGATCAACTAGTAATGGCATTAATCGTTAGACGTTAAATGTGTGATAAAGTTAGGTAATTTCATCTTTCAGCATGCTTCATATGTAGGCATCCGAGTAGTGTGCAGGGAACGGAAATTTCATTCCATGGGAAATTATATAGTCTCCAAATTTTTGTTGCAGGGGAGTAAGCGACTCCCTCACCATGTAGGATGTAACTCCATCTTACTGTATCCACTGTCGTCGCAGTGTATTACAACATAAGGGCGTTCAAACCATAGAAAACGAGTTGTTTGGCGATTGATGTAGCTATTACGGTTAATATGGCATTCATCTGAAAACCATACGTTATTTAAGAAATCTGGGTCCACATAAATCATGGGCAATACTCGGCTGCAACATTGTAATCCGGGCTCGCTCATCTATTTGAGTTAGACGTTGAGCAACTTGAATACGGTATACGATTCCGCTTAGCTCTTTAAATATTCCCCAAACACACTCACACCAAATTAAGTTTCAGCGATGTTTGGCGTAGACTACGTTTTGGGGACTATAATACTTGTTGGAGAAGTCGTTCATGACTCTCGTTTGTGTTGTTTGTTGTCTTCGCGCGCCCTGGTGTTTCCTTCCGTTGACACAAGACTGATCCCATACGATGGAACTTCTAGACAATAGCTAGGATTGTTTTGTTACTTGGTGGTTCTCTAACATGGCGTAGGCTTGGTCCATTCTGACGCCCAATTCCGCATGACCGGAAATAATGCTCGACGATAAAAATGTTCGCCTGTATAATGAGAAGCTTTATTTTAATTATTCTCGTATATACCAATGCAAATAAAGTATTAATTTATTATAACACAAACCCCAACACTAAATACGCAATATGTCAAACTATTATACAGAATAAATAATCACTTGGTTGCTATGGAAACCTAAACCACAAACGACGTTATCTTTGTTTTGCCGCATACTGTACTTATTATTTAGTTGTGCTGTTGTATGTACAGTTTTGGCATTTTAATCCGGACACATTGCATACTTGCGCACAGTAAAAGTGAGAGAATAGATGAATATGCACCTTCCCCGCTTATCTTGCAGGTGTCTACCATCTGCACTGATTGTAATATACCGAATATAATAAAAAACACCTTTTTAATTTGAAGATTTTGGTGTTTTCGGAGTTTTTAAAGATTATTATTAATGCCACTATAATAAGAATTGAATTTTATAGCCATTTGGTTTAAAACTTTTTAACATTGAATCTTGTGCCCATTACAACTTTTGTTTGGTAGATTATAAGCTAAAACGTTTGATAAAGATTGTCCATGATTAGTGCGAAGTGGTTAACTGATCATAACTCGTTTACATACCTATACATATGTACATATATACTCTCACACTTATAAATCAGAAAGTTACTATTCACATAAGTTTCGTATATGTCGATACATAGTAAATATTAGCAAAATTTTATATAACATTTTAGTTTGTAGTTGTTGATGCGTTAAGTAATTTATACGATGTATTTGACAATCACAAAATCTGATGCTAATATGAATTAAATGCAGGCCCAACTTTGTGAGGTATTGAAGCAAGGACTTCGTTTCGTACAAAGTTCATATATTAATACCTACAATTACTTGACGCACTTTTTAATATTTAGAAAGCTTCATCATGAAAATACATTAAATGTCGGATTTATTGTAAGATAATTTCGAAATACGTTATACTCCACTGATTAATTTACAAGCCATGCTCATGTTATTTTGCATACTTTAGAGTAGAGGGTGATTAATAAATGTGAAACCGTTAAACCGTTGTTAAACATATCCGAAGTTAATAAAGACGTTACATCGCGTTTTACAACATCATGTACTTATACTTGAAATTGATTTGCAGTAAGTTCGAATATCCTATCCCCTATCGATGCATTTATTTTCAGACAATATGAACATTTGTGTAGTATAAATGCTCATATATTTCATTATGGACAAATTCGAACGCTCCAGAAGTTGACATCAAGTTATATGAAAAAAACTACCACTACTACTACAACAAAGATTATTAACATCAAAAACCTGAGAGAGTCAGGTGTGCTGAATTAGATCACGTAGGTGCAGTGTATGTTATACTGCGTTTCGTGACAAGAAAACACAATATTTATTTGCAGTTTAATTTCTCATAAAGCAACAGCTTTCACTTCTTTATCATGTCTCAATACTTTATACCTATTAATTGTGAAATGTTAGTCGAACACAAGATAAACGCTGAGTCATACAGAAACGACAAAAAATGATACGTTATGCAGTGTTTAATGATTCATAACATTCATCAATGTTTATTTTTGGTTAAAAACAGAAGATTATTCTTTTGTGTCTGCACTTCAACATATTGCACAACGAAACATAAAATCATGTGCTGGAATAAATTGATATTTCATTAATAGCTGTTTCATTGACCTAAAAGTGGAAATACATCTGGGATTGAAAGTTTAATATTGTATTGATAAAAATGGAAAAGCGTTCATTTTTTTTTCTGCTGTGGGTGCTACTTGTTACGGTCCCTTCAGCAACTCTTGCTGTGTAGTTTGTGTACGTGTAATTGTGTGCAATGGATTTGTGACAGCACTATCCCGCCGTTTATAATGCCGCACTATTGATCATTGCCAACAGCAAATGGATAGATCTATCGCGATCCAATTCTTCGAGAAAAATGTCACCCTCCTCTCGGAGAATTAATTTTCCTTTACATGTGTGCATCTGTTTGACTAATTATTTAGTTGATGCACGAGAAATCCAGATGGAAAACTAGACTATCCCAGAAGACGGATCTGAACCTGGTCCGAATTAGAGTATTGCCTGAGATTATAGCCTCAAATAATAAAAAACCGTTATTTTGCAGAGATTTTAATTGTTTTATACCTATACATACATACTATAATTGATGATGATAAGTAGTAATCTAACGCCGATTCATATGCGATGCTACTTGCCCACTTATTAAGCGATGAACGAACTAGATGATACTTTTCTTTCGCCACGTGATCTGTAGACCTGCTGCGTACTTTTCCACATAACATATGTTAATATGTTGTAACTTTTGCTAGACGTAGTTCGATTAATCGCTTGCCGTTTTATTGAACCAAACTATCTTAATTTTGTATGAATTTACTACGTAGATGTTAGTTTTTATTGTATATGCAGAATGACATGCGCGTGACTTTGGTTGTTTGCCTCCATAATGATAAAGTAACTTACGACCTGTTCGTTTGAATTGCTAACTTTGCTAAGTTTTGCCAAAAATAGCAAGTGTAGCGAAACAGCAAATAGATCAGTTTGAGCGGATAAATCTCGGATCAGCTATTATTGCTCAACGTTTGAGGCGTGAGCAAATATAGCTTGCTATTTCTGACATACAGCGATTTGCTGAATGCAAACGAACGAGTGTTTAAAACACCTGTCAGCAGCTAAATTTCTAACGAACACAAGGAAATTGACAACAGTGATAATGAGCATTTCCAGCAACGCAAACGAACAAGCCTTTAGATGTAAGAAATGAATGTGAAAATACACAATGAAAATTTATGTAATAGAGGCGTGCACTCTTAAGTTTAATACCTAACGTCTGTGTTCTATCTTAAGTTTGTATAGATCTAGAGTGATTTCGCTTAATAGTACTTGATCAGCATCCGTTATATTTGAAAAATAAAAGAGGAAAATACAATTGATAATATATATACAGGATGTTAACTGGACAAAGTTTAGTATTTTGTGACACATGCAATTTAATTAAGTAATTCATAATTAAGGAGGACCAACTCACTAGAATCTCAGAATTTGACACATTATTTGATATTTTTAGCACTAAACAAATTATTACTGTTTGTAATTGTTTGCATTTTATAATAACCCAGAATATTTTTGTTTGTCATAGAGCAAACTGTGCACATTCTCAAAACTTCATAGACGTTTAAAATTGCAATACTTAATATATGTATGTATTTCGCAAAATCTTGCATTTACAAACTATCTTTACTATATAGCTGTATTATATATTTATTTAGCTTTTACATGTATCTGTGTGAAAGATCGTTTAGTCAATTCTTCACATTTTAGCTGTCGTAAAACTTATAACATGAAAATATGATAAAATTGAATTATTATAGTGTCTTTACTCATTAACTGTAATAGAACTTAGTACTAATCTTTATATGTACAAGAATTTTTCTGTCCAATCCCACTTGCATAATTTTTTTAATAAACGACTTACCTTTGTAAAATCATTGTTTTCCTAATTACTACAAGAACATTACATGTACATACACAATTTATTGAAACTACAAATAAAAAATTAACATTTATTTAAATACAAACATTATGTTACATTTGGCTAGTTGAAGAAATGGGCATGGTTTTACTTTTTAATGGAATATTTGAATCTTTATTATATATGGAACAAACCTAATATGAAACAATCTTACTAGATTTTTCTTTTGTAATTTACTACCAATTTAATTTACATACATAGTTCAAGTTATTACCTATTAAAAAGATATTTAGAATATTTAAGTTATTTCTTTATATTCAGTTTTGACAGAAAATGCATCTTATTTTTTTTTGTATTTAGGTAGTCATAAATTAGATGATTGTCAATAAGTTTTTAAAGTTATATTCTGATATTTCTTCAATTCTTTATTATTAGGTAGTTGCAATAATTTTTTAATATTTTCTAATTGGATACTATTATATACTAATATATTAATTACCAATTCTTCGTAAGTGACGTACAGTTTGCATTTATAATTTTCTGGAGGTGAATTACATTGTTTATCACATACTAAACACAATTTCAATTAAAACTAATAAATAAATAATACATATAAAACAAATTGCACGTTTGGAACAAACTAGTAAATAAGTACTCTTCCTCGTATAATTAACAACTTAGATTAGATTGATTTTTACGGCCATAATATATACGTAATTTTTTTGATTTATTACACACAGATTGATTAATTTCGATTAAATTTAATACACACAAATTGCATTAAGAAATATGTAATTTGGAATAGTATATAATATTTTTAATGATATGTTCAATGTTATGCTGTAGTTTCTATTGAAAGTCGATGTGTTTTACGATGTGCAGCTAATTGTCCAGATTGAGTGTACCTGCTACCACATACATGGCAAATATATGGCTTTTCACCGGTATGAGTTCGTGTATGACACTTAAGGGTTCTGGAGTCACCAAATGCTTTTCCGCAAATAGAACATACGTGATCTCTTATACCTAAGTGGGTTTTTTTATGTGCCGACAGGTTGCTTGAGGTGTGATATTTTTTTGGACACTGATCGCAACTGTAAGGTCTCTCACCTGTAAATGAAAATATCTATTGGTAAGGTACTGCTCAATAAATTACGCTATTTCGTCGATTGATGGCAAATTGTGCCACAAAACAAAATTCTAGATAGATTGTTTTCTTGTCTGAACGAGAATGAAATGTGAGTACATCGTTAATTAGTTTGGTTGTAATAACCGTTATTTTCTATTTTTTACGCTAATGCAAACTATACAGTTGTTTTTTTCCTTTAAACTTATATAAATTTAATTTTCGTAAAAGTAGAACTAGCTTGAAAATATTTGCATTTAATAAACCATACTGCTTAAGAACTATCTATTAAAACCACTTACCAGTATGGGAACGCATATGAATAGTTAAATCAGCTGCTCGTCCTGTTCTTTTTCCACATATGCCACACTGAAATTTCTTTTCACCTGTGTGTGTCATATTATGAGCAACAAGCGCGCATTTGCTAACGAAGGCCTAAAATATGCAGATTTAGTTGCACTTCTACGTACAGTTTCATTATTATGATACCTTGGGACAGGATTCGCATTTATATGGACGTTCCTGGGTATGCGTTCTGGTATGAATGGTTAAGTAGGAAGATGTAGCAAATGCTGCATTGCATATAGAACATGCGTATGGCTTTTCTCCGGTATGTATACGTTTGTGAGCCGTTAACGCAAAAGAATGAGCAAATCTTTTTTCTATTAATAAAAGTTTATATAAGTATTTAATTATTACTTTTTAACACTATTTCTAGGATATATAAATTGAATGTGATAACCGTCCGCAAATAGAAAATTATACGTAAATTAATTGAGGATGGAATGCGTTGTACCTTGCCAGTAAAAGATTTTTCTTGGCAACATATTGGAAATGTGGGCACAACTTTGTTTCAATTTTGTTGTTGAATTTAGAACACTTAAGAAACGGCCTGTAGGAACAGGTAAATGAAGTAATTCGCCATCAAATTTTGATTTGCAAGTAAGGTCAAATTACATTCAATGCATAAAAATTATACTGTCGATTAATTCGGTGTGTTTTACCCACACAGTACCATACCACTCACAGTACAATAGAATAGTATTGATGCGTAAAAAAAAATACGTACTGCATGTAATACACTCATAATTCTTTTCTCCTGTATGAGTTTTATTATGTGCTACTAAACCTCGTGGATCTGCAAAGCCCTTACCACAGACACTACAAATAATGGGTTTCTCACCAGTGTGAGTTCTCATATGAATCTGTAACAGTATCTTCTGTACATTCTGATGGCAGTTTATAGGAGGGCACCTACTGCTAAATGTCCTGGTTCATGGAATCTCTTCCCACATTGCATACATAAATGCTTTCGTTCTCCACCATGTGTTCTCATATGCTTTGTTAAACTATTAGACATAGTAAATGCTTTGCTGCATATTTTGCAATAGTATGGTTTGTAATCTGTATGTGTCTTGAGATGAGCATTTAAGTACTTAATAACTACAAACAACAAGTTCTTAGGTATTTTAGAAGTACTAAATTTAAACCAACTTACAGTTAAATTCTTTCCGCAGACTTCACAACTTAATTTCTTTCCGTGTTTCAAAGAGTGAGTTTTAAGACTACTTTCAAGCCTAAAAGTTTTGCCGCATTCAGTGCATTCATGTTTTACCTTGCCGTTACGTGTATTATTTCCATCAATTTTAGGTTTCAACTCTTCATCTGAATAATTATCATTTATATCTAAATCAGCACAACTTAATCTTCCATCCTTTGGAAGCTAGAACATAAAATAATTCTATAATTGTCATAATTATCTATACGAAGCAAGTTACGTTACCTCATCTGTTATATCTGAATCATTAAAAATATCATTCATTAATAGTGGTTCATGATTTTTAACATGTAATTCAGTATTATTTATGTTAATAACATAAGGTTTATTATCTATATTGAATTGTGACAGTAACAGTTCTTTCAGTTGAGCATTTGTTTTCTGGCATTGTTCTTTGAACGAATGTGCTAAACCTAATTGAAGTTCGCAATCCTTGCACATAAAGCTTGGTAATCCATCATTTACCAATACCTTTTACGAGAAATTATTTTTTTATACAAATTATATTTAACATATATAAATTATATACTACCTTAATATCTGCTACATCACTTAACATTCTATCAATAGAATTTGCGAATACTGATTGTAAATCTTCTTCTGGTTTTTCTATTAAACATGTTCTACATAAACGGTTGAAGTTTGTTATTACTGTAATATTTTCATCCATTGGATTCAATCTATACCAGTAAACATTAGAACTTAACCTCTAAATTTAGCTGTCAAATTGACAAACAATACATGTTTGGAAATAGTTTAGCACTAAATTACTAAGTAGAAAGGACCTAGGTAGTTCAGTGTTTCTTTAACGATATGAAAAATTCATTTTTATGATCGTAATTTTACTATTTGTAAATGTAGATATAAATATCATCCAAGTTTCATTCAATTGATTTTAATTTCTCATCCAAGTATTTTTGAATAATATCACAATGTGCAGTAATACTTTTGGCGGTTACTTGTAATAATCTTTAACCCAGACACCACCGGACAACCTATGGATGCCCTTCCAATATAAGTCCTAATGTCCATGGATCTGTTGTGGACATCCTAAGAATGTCCAAAAATGGATGTCTACGGAATATCCACTTTGTGTCCGCAATAAGAAGAACGTCTTATAATAGTATATTACCTATTAAGGTTGAGAAGATTATTATTATGAGATTAAATGCCGAGGCTCGCAGCGCCAATCAAACAACACACAAAATGTAAACGTATAGGTATAAACAAAATATAATAAAAGACAATATTGTAAAGATCGTACTGTATATTAGATCTTACTATTCGTTTCACGGTTTCATAATCCCCTTGATAATGATGTTGCATGGCGAACTGTAGTAACCACGCAGTAACTGAATAATTGTAACAAGAGTACAAAACTTATTTTCTAAGGATATGCAGCTTAGTTGCTGCAAAGTTTTACATTGATAACTTGTTATAGAGAAATTATTCAATATACAGTGAAATACGTTTAACACCAAAACGCTTAAAGACGAAATATCGGTGACCACGAAATAATAAAGCGGTCCCGAAAAAATACTATGTAATTTATACCGGTCGTTTTGAGAAATAGGATAAATAACGCCCCGAAGGGGTAAGGGGTACGAAAATTCGCTAAGAAGTGGGGTCGCGTATGAGTCCATCACAGTCGAGTCTACAGAAAGAATAAGTCCGAATGTCGCCACAGTGAACTTTTTGCCTAAGATGTGGAAGGTTCGGTGTAAGTATAAGGTGTAGGATTTCAGTAGATTTCAGGGTGATCTTAGTTGATCTGTGTGAGTTTTCAGCTGAAATTTCAAACCAACAATTTTACCACGCATGTGCATTAATTTAAATACTTGTGTCCACCGTCGTGTTGTTTTGAGAGTTGCTTTCGAACTTTCAGAATCATTAGCAATCTATCTATTAGCAATTCTATCTATTAAGAATTCAAATTATTCTAAATTTGTTAATACCTACAATAAGACTCTGACAAACTTAAATGAGGCAGTATATGAAAATATTAAAGATTGTTTACCCTGAATAAGTTCATTAAATTGTTGTGTAATGCAAAATACATAAAAAATCCAAAAGAAGGTCTTTAATGATTATGGACTTTGTTAATTTATTGATAAGAGGAAATAATATGGATCAGTGAGGATACAACAAAAGAGTAGCCAGTATCCATTATGTATTATATAAAAGTAATAAATTATTAGGTTTTACTTTTCCTCGGGTTGACGACATTCCAAGCACTAATGTATTTGTAACCTCGATGGTAAAATCCATTTTTGAGTTATTTCTCTCAAAGCATTAAATCTACTTAAGCTCATGTTATTATCGCTCAATCATTATATCAATTAAAGCACCACATGTCTGGTAGTCTTAGCACAGACAATACCTGCAATGCAAATGATGGGTTCTGACGGTGGTGAAGTATCAAAGTAAGTCTATCTAAACAAGGTTTAATGGTCTTGAGATTTTTCTCTAATGGCGATAGATTCGTAAGGCGATGAGACAAAGTAATGTGCTTTCAACAATAACTATGAAGCATGAAGCAAGTATAGGATATGATAAACATAATCAACAACAAATTGCGGAAGAGATTTCTAAATCCTATAAAGTAGCTTTACTAACTGGCAATTGCTCTGCACTTGAATTAACATTTTCAACAACTAGTGGAGTGTACATCAAAACAGAAGCATTTAGCCGATGCTCTTGTGAAGTCAGTGATCTTCTCTGACGAAGATTTCAAATAGTGAAATGAGATTGGTTACGATACCATGTTAAAATGTCGAATTAGACGTAAAGACTCGTCTTTACAAGATACAAGACTATAGATTTTAAGATATTTAGCTATACTCATATTCAAGCAGTAGTTGTAACGGCATAAAAGATGTTTTAATTGCCACAATATGTTCAGTATCATTCATCGTAAGAAGAGCTTGGTATCGACATTGCAAAGATTTGTATTGCACAATATCTTCGCAAATAAGTACATAAGTAGGATTTCGTAGCATCTAATTGTAGAAATACCTTCAGGAACTTTTAATTTACGACTGGCAATTTTGAATCTAATATAATCGTCAATTGCAAATTACAAATTTCATATACATAATACATTTGTGATTTTAAAATTGTTGTAAATTGTGATATGTGGTTATAGGAAAATAAAAATATATTAATAGTCTATATCGGGGCTAAATTTATAAATATTTTCTCAAGAATTCGCAAAAATTACCATATTAAGCTAAAAGCCATATACTAGTGTCGCTGCTAGCGCGTTTCAGCTGCTAGGAGAGTCTTTCGTTTCAGCAAAATCAGGATTGTTGGAGTTTGGATTGCAGACGTAAAAGCTTGTCGCAAAATTTAACAGATTCTAGCATATATGTAAGTGTATCTAGGCAGATTAAAAAGACTTGTTTTTTTTTGGATACGTTTATTTTAACTACAAACATTGTACAAAAACTAAGTATAATACAAAATTGATCGAATGTAAGTGACTAGAGATATAATGAGGTTTGGCTATTTTTGTGATTTTCCCACAAATCGAATAGATATGAAATTAGAAATGGAATATGCCTTTGCTTAAGGTCTTGCTACATTTTAGCTATTATTGATGGAAAATTTGAAATATGAAAGTTTTGTTTATGATAATGTCTGTTAATTATGATTAATAAGCACGTAATCAATAGTGTGATATTCTACTATAATATGTAATTATAGATTAGGGAATGCAGAATAAGTGACTCAAGTAACGTATTTAAAATTTTATCATTGAAACATTTTTTAATCAAAATTCCCTTATTTCAAGTTTTCCACTAACAACTGGTGTAATAGGGTGTTTACTAGTAGGGAGCTGCAGTTTCGCCATGATCGCCGGCAAGCTGAGAAAGTTGTTTATATAGATTCGATAGCCTACTCTGACTTTGTGCCAGCGCATCGAAATTATACGCCACGCTAGTTATAAGTTATAAAATAGCTGTTAGCACTAAGGCTACCATATACCGCTGCGTTAAGCCTTTCTGGCGTCCTCATGAGATCCACTTTTATGTAGTGGACACGTGGGCAACTACAAGGCCTATGAGTTTAGAATTTTAACAAGTTTTGACGTCATCGGGAGCCGTCGATTTAACTTTAAATGGATGGCCCTGGGTATATATAATTCTCACTACTTTTGCATTTTCTCAATACATCAAATATTTTTATCAAGTAAGTAAAGCATTCATATAAAGAAGAGTTTTTATTACTTTTTAATACTTCACATTAACAATTACATGCGTGTATAACAAAATATACTACTTTATATGTATATTTATGTTTAAGTCTATGTTACATTTTTGAACTGTGATTTTTACAATATCATGATCCGCATATCCATACATACACATATTATCCAAAACCTTATAAGTTAACACTCATTACATTACAAATACCACATATGTATCACATCATTATTTAATAACTTGGCAAAAATAGTTTAACATTATTCGTTTTTAATATATTCACTTGGCTAATATCATTTATAATATATATCTACTTTATTTATTTGATATTACATATCTAGTCTAAACTTTAGAAAATAGATATATGTATTATAAGATTAATTAAATGAACGCATTTAATTAACAAAACCATGTAATTATATATAGGTATATTTATATAAATAACTTTTTCTTATATGCAAATATTTGAAGTATTAATTTAACATTTTAGTTAAAAAGTTATACTGTTTTGAAAATCATTGGTAAAAGCGTGACTAACCAATATTGATGTAGTCCTTAATAATCTTGTATATAGGTTTATAAAAAAATATAAGAGAAATTAATACTAGTTCTATAAAGGAACTCAGTACTGAGGCATTTTTGTATAATGGCATATAATACCCTGCACATCGCGATATTTATAGATAAATACGTTTGTGAGTAAATAGTACCTATTTAACTTTGGTTTAGCTATATGATTAGGTTTCTTTATAATTTATTTTAGAGAAATGATTATACACAAGTGATAAATAGAACGTTTAGACGTATGTTTAGACATATTACAAAAGCCAATAGCAAGTTTTTAAGAGATCATTTCTCTTTATATGTGAGTTGCTCTAGATAGATGATTGGCTTTAAACATTTTATGAGTGCCAAGGATTATGGTGAGGAGGGCAAAATTGCAGGTGGACGTTAGGATCGTTATTTATTTAATAGCAATAAACAGATTTATTTTATTATAACAAAACTAATAGATTATGAGCCAAAAATTGTTTCACAACCAAAAGAAACGAAATATTTAGATTTACCAATATTAGAATTACCTTTCGTTTATTACCATGTAATATTAAATTTGAGTTTTCGTACTAAATAATCTAAGTAAAAGTAAATCCTAGTAAACGAGGGTGGCCTGAAATATTTCCGACTCTAACGTGAAGATGGCGGTATTCGTCAATAAAATTTGTGGGTAATGTGGTTGCGTATCTATTAATGGATGCTCACCAAAATTTCAGCCATTTTGGACGCGCAGTTGTTATTTGACAATCGTTTGAGTGAGTCGATATAAGTGTTTTTCTAAAAATGGACAAAATCGAGTATCGAACCGTCATTAAATATTTGGTTTTGAAAGGTAATACGCCAACCCAAAAAAGATGAGTTGGATGCTGTATACGAGGACTCTGCAACCTCACTTACCCAAGTGAAATTTTGGGCAGCAAAATTTATATGTGACCGTACAAGCTTGGGAGACAATGAGTGTTTGGGACGTCGAGATCCAAAGAATATGTTCGTCACATATTGAATCAAGATTTAAGCATGCGAAAGCTTTCCGCGCGTTAGATGCTGCGTTTGCTCACGTTAGACCAAAAACGTGATCAAATGAACAATTCAAGTCAACAGTTGGTGCAGTTTGGACACAATAAATCAGAGTTTTGGTAGATGAAACTTGGATAGGTACATCTTTGTGCGTCCGTAACAAAAACACAGTCAACACTGTGGACTGCGAATCTGGAAACAAAAACTGTTTTTTCGGCTGGAAAAGTGATGGCGAATGGATTTTCAAGCAATAAAAACCATTACAGGAGCATACTAGACATCATTACATGACAAACTAAAGGCAGAAATTGCTGTAAACCGGTGACATTTGCAGAAACAAAAATTGTTTTGCTAAAACAATGAGTAGTCTCACACTTCAGCCGTTGCCATGGGCAAAATCCAGAAATTATGTTCGGAATTGGTTAACTACCCTCCATACCATATCTAGCCCCAATGTTCCCTAATCTAAAAATTGCGCTTGGAGGACAGAGATTTTCGTCAAATAAGGAAGCCATCACCTTCGTAAACAGTTATTTAGCAGAGAAAGACGCCGAGTATTATTTGGACGGGTTGAAGAGACGGTGGCATTGCTAGGAGAAGTGTGTATTACATTTACAAGGAGACTGTGAAGAAAAATAAAAATAGATTTTAGGAAAAATTACTTACTCCGTTAACACATGTGTTCCTACTTAATACACAATCTTGTTGCAATATTCAATGAAAGTAAGAAGAATAGGAGAGGGTGCAATTAGTTATGATTTATGTAAATTGTAGAAACCAGCCAAACGCGTTGTACACTGTTGAAGAAGTAGGTGATACTGGATTAGTAGTTTTACTAAATACAATTGATTTTGCAACATTTAGATGTGTTACGATTTTGGGACTACTTCTACACACATACATACTAATTTGTCTTTTTAGTAGTTTGGCAACTGTTATTTTTATTTATCTAAATATAGAATGTATTACACATTAACAAGAAGTAAGCTAGTACGGAAATTTATTGTCAATTGTCGCTGAGAGAATAGTAGCTATTAATTACTTGTTTAATTAGATAACTTGAATTGTGGTTCATATGTTTGTTATGTAATCTCATTTAAAAGCTGAGGTATATATATTTACAATTTTTTAGTAAGTTGTTTAATGACGAGTATTAGAATAGCGGAGTGAAGAAAACAACTGAACATATAATTTAAGAGTTTGCTAAAGCTACTCATTTGTGAAGTAGAATAAAGAATTTTTTAACATGTGTAAAGTGTGATTACACAGTTCTATGGCTTTGTTAAATTCTTGCATTTTTCCTTCCAGTCATTGATAGTTAATACACACTTGAAAAAAAAAGAATAAGTCTAATGCGGAGAAGAAGGAAGTCTCTGACTCCAAATGTACGGGTACTTTCTTGTTTAAGTGTAGTAACAAGGAATATCTATGTATGTCACAGACATTCCCTGTGAATATAAGCAAAAATAGTACCCATGCAATTTGATTAAAAGGCTTCCTTCTTACTCCTACTGGACGTATTCTTTTTTGTCCAAGTGTACTATCTGTGTACCTAATGTAAAAGCACCTTATCGTTCACAGATGTGTAAATGCAAATTTTTAGAGAATCATGTAGTCTTATCATATCGTGAACATATGCTTTGCAACCAGGTATACTAATAAAAGACTTTAGGTCCTGATATTTAAATAATAAATAAGACGTTCAGTAGTTGAAAGTTTTAAAAGTTACTGTCTTTTTTTACACAACTTGTATAGCTTAGAGCAGATAAATGATGAAATTCTGCTTAGTTTTTAGTCCATGATTGTAAAACAATATTAACTACTCTTTCAGTTTAATTATAGATATATACTAATTAATTAGGTTACTATTTAAGTAGTAAACTAATTCATTACTCACCTTTATAAATACGAATCTCATTTTGCACTTATTTTCATTTTTTTAATTCTGAGTAATGTTAATTTCTTTAAATATTTTTCAAATTAACGTATACATGTATACACAATGTGGGTCCTCTCAATATCACCAATAGAAAACGTATCAGAACCATTCATAGATTACTTAACGCTCAGTAAAAATCACAGTTCAACATTTTATTGACATTTAAACATAACTTTCTCCATTCTTTAGATTAGATGATAATCTGACATAGGACTCTCTAAAACATTTCTCGATATTCTTCACTTTCGCTGCGTTCTCTTTATCAAGTATATGTGCGTTGTCTTTAGCGTCTTTTACGCTGTTTGAAGTTCTAGATGTGGTTTTGCTACTGCTATATCTACTAAAGAATGATTCAGTTTGATGAGATGAATGCTGCGTTGACGACATTGTATTGAAGGTAGGCTTCCTGTTGCCCTTATTCCTACATTTACTTCTCATTCTTCTTACTCCACACAGTCTAAGGAAACCACCTCTAAATTTTGAGCTCATTATATTATAAAGAATTGGATTTATCGCAGAGTTTATGTAGATCATTATTCTACAAAAATATAATATATTGTAGTAGGCTTCCATGCCTAATTCTACCACAGATTCTGTTGGAGCAATTAGTATCCAAAGCGTGAAGACTCGAAAAGGAAAGAGGCAAATAAAGAATGCTAAGACGACAGTTCCGAGCATGAGAATTACTTGTTTCCTGTACTTCATTTGCGGTGGTATGGTGTTATTCTTTGATGGCGCCATTATGTTTGGATGTTCCATCAACGTTTTCGCTATAAGGACGTACAGCATTAGCAAAATGGCCAGCGGTAAAAAGAAAAATACTGATATAGATAGGACGAAGAATAGAAAAGGAAGGGTTTGATCTCCTTGACTGAGGCACATAGAAATGACAGTGCCATCGAAGGTCTCGATGACGTACTGAGTGATCGCCAGTATTGGGCTGAAATATTGGAAATTTATATTAGCATACACAACATTGTATAACAGCTAGATTTTGTTTATTGATTTAACATACACTTATCCAATAATAAGGTGTAATCTAATTTGATTCCACTATAAAGTTCATTATAAGGTAACGTTAATTGTATACATATACCTACTATCTTTTGCAAATTAAATGCAGAATTTTCAGTTTTGCTGTAAAGCATATTTAATTAATCTGATGAAATGTACTCTTTTTAGAAAAGTGAAATTCACTTTAAAGCAAAGCCTTTATTTATACTAAATTTAAATTTCCCTGGAAAATTTGTATTTAATTTGAAAGAGATGGTACATGGCCACTCTATTTTATATGGGAATAGTGTCATCCCCGATTAAAACAGGATTTAGTGGCGACCTACGTATGAGTGGACATCTATTCCAATCACTACTATTCATGCATCAAAAAGACTGCACGAATACCCTTACTCTAATAATCCGATTAGTGTCGCTCCTCGTATAAGCTTGATGACTACGCCTGTATGTATACCGGTCGTTTTGAGAAATAGGGATAAATAACGCTGTGAAGGGCCAACGGGGTACGAAAATGCGCTAAGAAGTGGGGTCGCGTATGAGTCTATCATAGCGCTGTAGACTAGACCAGACTAGACTGTGATACACTTATACGTGTCCCCACTTCTTAGCGAATTTTCGTACTCCTTGCCCCTTCCCGCCGTTATTTTTCCTACTTCTCGAAACGACCAGTATATATGTAAAATTGTTCTGTAGAGATAAATACAATAGAACAGATTGAGTCTTAATTATTTATAGGCAAAGATAATGACAAAGTTACAGTTTACTTGTACTTTTTATTGTTTTGAATTAATTAATATGTTTCTACTTGTAAAACCACTGTCCTATTTTTGCCTAAAATGCCAAAAGGATCAATAACATCTAAATCTTTGCCAATTAAGTTAAACGAAGAATTTGGATAAGTGTACTCATGGGAACAGAGTTTAATGCTATTTAAGTAAAGTTAAAGAACCAATCTGCAAATGCAATTGTAATAATTGTTGGCATTATCTTTGATTTCATGATAATCAGATTTGTTGGTTTTAATTATCCGGCTTGTTGATTTTATTTGAAATGTTAAATGATGAAAATAAATTGACTACTTATTTACTTGAATGACTACTTATTTAAATGTATACCCTTATTCTTTTTTTGTTTTTACAATACTAATTCGTGTCCAACTTTTCTTTACTTAATACCATAGAAATGATTAATATTTGCATGCCTATAATGTTTTGTACGGTATTGCAGTTAAACATTTTGTGACTGACAGCTATGATTTTACCATTTTCGATGTCCTCGAAGTTAATTGTGAACAAACATTACTGGACTATTCCTGTTGCTTCCACAAGTGCTCTAGTGTTATACCTTTGCAAAGTGGATATTTTGAGAAATTTATTCATTTTTGTCACACTTCGCCATTTTTTTTTATGGTAATAAAATCATATCTTTGAGCATTTTTAGATTTGTATAAGAAATGTCCGAGAAATCACTAATTCAAAAAATTGGAGATATTAAAATAATGATGAAAGCGAAGAATTATCTAGCGGAGAAAAAATGCAACCTAAAAGAAGAAGATATTATTCAAGAAAGTAAACAAGATTCTGTATTTGAACAAGAAAGTGTCGAATCAGGAACTGATTCAGATTTGGATGATGTGAAGCTAATCAGAATTCATATGTAGGAAAAAAAAACTTCCAAGTAAAAGAAGATGAAACCTACGCTCCAGGCTCATAAAAAAAGCTCATAACATTCTCACTCAATTTCCAGCCCCAGACCTAAAAGGTTGAATATCTTGGATTGTTTATTAACAACAAGATTATCGTTGTTTCTACAAATATTTACATTGACAAAATTCAAAAACGGAGAACAAGTTGCGATATTTACGGTTATTAGACTTTGTTTTTTGATTGAAGCTCTGCGAGGATCTAGAATCAGTGCAGTTTTTTTGATAATTCTAGAGGAAGTGGAACTAGAGCTTCTTTTCTCGGCATGAACTTGAATCGATTCATCTTTTTTACTGGATAGGTACTTAAGTTTTGATGATGATGGAAGCAGAGATGAAAGAGAAAGCGCAGAAAAGCTAACTCGTATAAGATAACTGTTAGAACCGCTGGTCGCATTATTTTGTAGTAAACATTTGCCGTTCCTTAGTAGCTTCTAATACCTGCCAGCGTTAACTAAACAGTGATAATAATTTGATTAATTTGGGTCACCGGTTTGATATTTCTCCATCCCTCGCAAAACTTTGTTATTTATATTTCCATCCAAATGGCAACCTTAGTGGACTATTGAACAGAGTGACAAAACGATGCTGGCGTGGCATCCAAATCATATAAACAGCCAATATATTTAGTAGTATTGAAGGTGCTTAATCAAAGTTGGCCCACTGATAATATGTTGGTTGCGTTCAGAATAACTTAATTTTTTCTGAATATCTCACCATTGATGAGCAACTATTAGCATTTATCCCGAGTTAGCCAGCACAATAAAGCGTAAAATGTTTTCATTAGTTGACGTGGAAATAGCATATACTATAGATTTCGAAGTTTACGTTGATACTCAACCTAATGGACCTTCCAATCTTGAAAATGGTTGCGAAGCAATGATTCGACTTTTTGTTACATCTACTTAAGGAAAAAACTGAAATATAAGAGGCGGCGATTGGTTTTCCAAAATAGACTTCTATCGGACTCTCTGCCAAAACAAGTAACAGACTTTTTTTGGTCACTAAATCTATGCCACTAAAATCGACACTATTTGCTCTTCAAGGAGACTGCTCTTTAGCATCGTATGTTGCCAAAAAAGTTGGTTTGTTAATTTCGACGATGCGTCATGATGCTCTAATTGATCTGGAGATGATGTGAAATCAGAAGTGATCACTTTTTACAATAAAAAAATTGCTGTAGATCCTATAGAATAACTCTACCAAAAATATAATGTTACAAGAAACACACACCAGTGGGCTTATGGTGGTATTTTTGACCTGCTACATCCTTCTGCCATCAACACATTAGCTATATATGAATGTTTTATTTTCAGCAGCTTTCTTGAGTTATTTCAGGTTTTGTTGAAAGTACTCGTAATTAATTACGATTTCAAAAATTTATGAATATTTGAAGCAGGATATGTGACTCACATGATTAAAAACTGTTAATTGTTTTAGATCTTTTCATGAGACTTTCCATTAGTGCTATTAGACTCGGCCATTTGTGAGTGGGTTACGCGCATGGTCCACGCAAGTACTTGTGCGTCGTACTATCACACGAGTACTGAAAAGTTAACAAAACGTGGAATGGAAGCAGGAAAACTAAAAAGATTCTGGAAAGCAATAGAGAGATAACTGCATGGAAAAAATATTCTTTATAAGAAAGAATCGCGCAAATTCCAAATTAATGTAGTTGAGAATGAGAACGATTTAAATAGGTTCCCATAAGGAAGATCGTTACCAACACCCGAAAATGAAGATAACGATTTACGACGACTGTATACACTGATGAGCTGTTGCGTTACGATCACCTTTCGTGTAGAAGAAATCAGCACAGTTGGAACTGACTAGATGGGAGCCGTAGGTAATGCTGCTTTCGCGCATTTTCGATGTCATTTATGCCGATACCTTTAAGGTAACAAAATGTAAGACAAACTCTACCTCTTTATTGGCCTTTCGATGCAAAATTTGTAGATAGATTCTAAAAATGAATTATTTATGTGCGGCTATTATACTAAACGTTTTACTAACAAAAATAGAATCTTGTGTAGATTCAAATTAAATTTATAAGACTATAAATCTATGTTTTGATTTATATTGCTTATTTTACACATTGAGCATAGTAAATTGCTATTTTCTGTGTATCACATATGAGTTGACAAGCTGTTACTGCTTCCTTGTAATGAAAAGTTGAACAAGACAATATAGGAAAATGTGTACAGGCGCCGCCACCTATTCTGATTTAGCTTGCTTCTTGTAAAATTACATGCTTCATATCGTTCAAATATTGACTTATCGGATAAATAACAGATGCTATAGCGAAAGAGTCGTACTAAATCAAATGTAATAATTTCTAAGTAAAGCTTTCTATTTTTATGATAACCAATACACATCTTTGTAATTACATCTACATATTACTCGATACTATTAATACAGATGGGTAAGATATATCTATCCCAAACAAGCTGCACTTTGACTATTTTTGCTTAGGACTGCATGGATACTTCACCAAACGTTTGCTCACTGTACAGCTCTATAATAATATTCTGTTTCTCGTTCTTTTTCTTGGTACTTAGGTTATTTTATGACCATGGGTTTGTGGTCTAAAACAAGTATGATAATAACAAACACTTGCTTGGGATTCTGCTGTGGTTTCTTGGAAGAAATTTCTTTGGTGAAAAAAGACCGCTATGTTTTGCTTTCAAAAAAAAACACAACCAATTGTTTCTTCATCGTAAGACTTCTATTGAGTACACACTAATGCTAACTAATTTATAATAAGTAGATAAAAGATCGTGAAAGATTAGAACAAACTAATGTAATGTATATTTGTAGACTTGAAGTTGATATGACATAAAATAGCATTTTACTTTAATCACGATGTTCTACTATTTGATTGAATTTCTTGACCTTTTTGTTAATAATTTTATGTCGGAAATGAGTAGATATTTAAGTTCCACACATTTAATAAATACAAATATTGAAAATAGAAAGCACTAGAAAGAAAACAAAATATTAGCATAAGTATATTAAACACTTATTAAAACATCGATAACTTAATAAATTAAGAAGTGTATGATACATGGTTATAAAGTTATACACATATACGAATTACTAATTTGTAAGTACAAATCTACGTAAACACTGTTAACTCTATGTAAGCAACAGTAAACATCTGCTATTTTATAAAAATGAAATAAAAATATTGAGAAAAGTTGGCACTAATACATTCATATATACAATTTCCGCGACGGAAGTTAAATAAACATCTTGGAAGATGAAGTGAGGAGTAATGTCAATGTTAAATTGGATATAAATGCTTCTCCTAAAGCAATTACACGTCAGACTTCATAACTTTTTCGTTTTGAATGTGCTTCATCTTATAGTTAATTTGCGCACCTCGTTTCAACTTTTTGTCTCATAATATATTCATTTACTTTTTATTATATTATGGACTTTGTTCTTTCTACATTGTTTCGGCATGAATTTTATAATGTTAAATAGTAGTAAGTATGTATGCATGTCTAAATATGGACAGATATATAGTTCTTGATTTTTGATAAAACACACAAATTAGGAATAGGCTGCAAATTAGTAATGACGTGATGAATGTACAAAACATTTTCCGACACAATTTTTTCCAATTTGTTATCGAGTAGTAACGTTAACTCATTGCATCAACGACTTTAGTGTTATACTTGTGGATTTACCACCTTCCTATGAAGGAAAGAAACTTTGGATACACAGCCAGACACATAAATTATTGTCACAGAATAGATAGGTAACAAAAGTAACGTGAAAAGCTGTTTAAATCACATAGAAACTAGAAAATGGTTTCAGCCGAAAATATTTTATTACAACTTCTTGAAGTTACTGCTGGGTTTAAGACCGAGCGGAATTTAGATACAAAATTGGAACTTACTTCGACTTTTCAGTATATACCTACAAATAAATTCCGATCAATAAAGTGTTCAGTATTACTTGCAACACGTGAGTAAATATTTTTGTGAGGCTTTAAAGGTTTATAGAAAAATTGATTTTTGTGCACTGTATAAATTAATTTGAGTGCCTCCTAGATTCGCAAATTTCCTTCATCGGCCCTTTTATGAAAGAACCGCAGTCGTGAACTATCTGTAAATTGCCTCTGTTTCGAAAAGGATAAGTATAATTCTCGCATATATTCGAGTATACTTAAGCGACAGCGTTAGAATTATTCAAAATATTTTAATCAACCATTTAGAATTTTCAATTTACATTGACATGTTTTAGTACACCTTAAAGAATGTTATCTTCCAAGTTATTTATGTGTGAATTTAGTCTATAATAAAAAAAAGGATAATTCTCCAACTATTTCTCAAATAATAATATAAAGAATAATACTTACGTGAATCCTAATGGTTTTTGCGGAAATATGTTAAAAGTGTATTGTGAATTTATGTAAGTGTTGTTTTTTATAAAAATGAAATGGATTTAGAAGGGAGCTCTGAGGATAAAAAAGTAGACGTACATTTAAATTTATTTATTATACGACATCATTTATTATATATAGTATAAGTATGTGTGTTTAAATATATAAAGATATAATCTTTGGCAAATAGATATCGAATGCGGTATACACATGCAGTTGGATATATGTATGTATAAATGGGAAACAGATACTACATTTATGTACTCATATAATTACTCTTACTAAGAGGTTCTTATTTTTCCTTATGCATTTTAGTGCCAGCCATATATAAAAATACTGTTGGTGAATTAACAGGAAATGATTTGAACATAATACTAAATTTAAGCGTCTTGTGTTACATTAAAATATAGAGTAAACTATAACAGAAAAGGACGAGTGAGTGGGAGTATTTTAATATTTTTCTTCCATAGAAGCCATTGATGGTCAAAATAAATCTGGGGAGAGCGCTGTTAAATTTTATTCCAACGATTAAGAAATAATGATGACTAATACTGATATATGAACAATGTTTTATATGATATTCATCTAATTTGACATATGGAAGCTGCGAGAGAATTATAAATATGATTATGTATCTATTTCGTGTACGTAATCATCAGATAAAATGGGATAAAAAATTGAATAAGTAAGGAGCAATTTTTTCTAAAGCTATATTCTGGGTTTTGTTAAGAGAAACCTAATGTATTTATTTTACATTTCATGGTTATTTATATTTAGTTATACTGCACAAAAATGGGAATGCGCAGTACACAATTGCAACGTTTGGCTGCATTTAATAGTAGGTACATCAAGTTCGCATGCCAAAAATTATTTCCGAAGAATTGAAACCCGGCCCCTATCGTTCCACCACAACGATAGTCAGCCGCCTAACCACTGCGGCTATCAACCGATAATTCTGTAATAGACGATGAATTTGATACTTTTGAGGGCACCGTAGGTAAATGAGATTCTAGAGGTTGAAACAGATTCTAATACGAAATTAGATGAATAAATCTCATTCAAATAAACTAAAGGAGAGAATAAAAATGCTAAAGAAAAGCAGAAAAGCCGCTGAAAAGTCTGGAAATTGGAAGAAAATAAATGCCAATTCTTCAATACAAAATTACGATCTAGACGAAAATATTGTGGAAGAGCTATTTCAAAATTGCACAACGTCGAGTTTTCTTTGTGGTTTTAGCACTTGTTAATCCAAAACATATAATTTTCCAGTTGAACTTATACTCAAAAGGCTAAAACAATGAATATCAAAGAAAATCAGTGACAGGCATAAGTATCACTTCTTTTATGGGCTACCACAAGTTACTCAGTTATAGATATTACTGATGGTTCCGAAGATTTAAAAGTGAAAGTTGTAAAGTCAATAATCATGAAAAATCGGCGGCTTGAATAATTCTTGCCTTATTTTGCACATAAACGATAACATGCGATATCTCTCAACTACACCGAGAAAAAATTAATAAAATGAGGGTATAAAGTCTGGTGTATTGTTGACCAGGAAATCTTCATTATAGAAATTGAAGTATACCAAGGAAATGATGAGCCGGCAAGGAAAGATTTCAGTTCTTTGGAGTCCTTTGGGCGAAAGAGTGCTGCTGAGTCTTACTGGAAGTTATTGAGGGAATAATAGAAGAATTTATTTTAATAATCTTTTGATATTAGTGGCTCTATTTTTGAGAACCAAAAAAATGTTGGCATGTGATGCAGTTCAAAGCGGTCGATGGGGTCTACTAATTGTATATAGGGTGTAATGAATGAATTTAATTCCTTTCAAATGAGGTGAAAACCAAATAATTTATTTTCCAAAATTTTATGGTACCGAATTAACACACGTATGATGTCCTATAATAGTTAAAGATTAGAATCATTTTATGGATGGTATACATCACGCAGATCGTCTTAAACAGGTTGCATAGATCGGTAGTCAGGCACATGATGGAATGATTTTTTTTTAATTTTAAATATAATCGGGAATAGCTGCATATTATACAAAAAATATCCCTCCAGAGGATTGGTATTCTTCGATTTTAAACCGGGAGTTAATCAAGGAGACATGAGCAGAAATTTCTTAAATTTATGCAAAGAACGAATATGTGCTGGTACTTCAAACCCTTGCAGTAGTCGCCGTGATACACAAAGAAGTCCAAAAGTAGCACCAAAGCGAAGAAATTATAACTATAGCGTTTACAATGGAAAATAAGGGCGTACACTGGCCAACCTTTACAAAGCAAAGAGGCCGTTGTGAATAGAGTTCTTCAGTTGGAGTTGGAGCAGTAATTTTTTTTTCTGAAAATATATGCTGAAAAATAACAGGTTAAGTCAAGTATCACTTCGATTCTATTTCGGCTAGTGTGAGTATTCCTGATTCTGGTACAAACATTAATAACAAAATCACTATTTCAGACTATTTGTTTATAGAAGTTTCTAAAGTACAGGTTTCAGCTATAATTTCTTTTATTATCTGTTTCTTGATTATACATATGTTGTATGTAGATCTATGCCTAAGTTGTTGAAATTGTGTTTCTCTTTCTTTACATTGTTCATAGCTCATCTATTTAATTTATATCTCCTTAACGAAGCCTGTCCTGAATTTTTTGATTGATTTTCACTGTGTCTAAGCATTGAAGATACCGAAAGACTTGTGGCGTTGTTATTGTTGTTGCTACAATTGCGTAACTGTATTATTTTTGTTACAATTAGGATTTATATGTAGTTCCACGTAGCATTATTTTTGCCTATGCAGTTAAAAATAATTGTAATAATTTTTTAAGGTGTTCCATAAGTTTTACCGTGAATTATTGCTTTATATACAGTCACACAGAAAAGTATACCTACGCGTCACAAATAGTGCGTATCGGAGAAAATTGATTTTATTTAAAAAAAATGAATATACCAAAAAAATACGTCAGAACACAGATATCGTTTTCGTGGTTTAAATATAAAATAAAATATTTTAAGATTGTATAAATAACAAAAGATGAAATTCACAACACAGAAAAGTATATATACTCTAAAAGAAAATGTACTTAGATGTAGTTGAAATAAATATTTACAGTTTCTCGATAAGTCAATTAATACTTAGTTGGACCTCCTTTTGTCTCTAGTACTGCCCTTAACCAATTATAATAATATGATAAAATACGAGTTTTTTTGTTGTTTCAGCAGATATTTGGTTCCACTCACGCGCCAGAGCATCTTTCAGTTGTTGTTTGTGTCTATATGCTAGCTGGTTTTACGTAGACGGCGTTCTAACTCATCCCATAAATGTTCTATGGGGTTGAGGTCCGGTGACTGAGGCGGCGAATGGAGCTGCTTTGATACGTTATAAAGCAACCAATCTTCTCCTATACGCAGTATTTGTGAGGCGAACGTATACTTTTCTGTGTGACTGTATATGCTACATAGAATTAGTTTTGAGAATTAAGTCTTTTGCCCAACTTCTTGAGGTTATCAGTGTAAAAGTTTAAAGGATTAAGTTTTTACACCATTTCTTTTTCAGTCTATATTTTCGACTTATCACCGTAAGTGTTTTCTGTAGAACATGTAGTTACGTTACTGAACTTATCAGTATTAAATGTATTAATGAAAACATATAAAAATAATGTATATTAGGGCATAATTTAATTAGATTTTTTACATTATTATCTTTAATAGTTATGTACACGAAATAGAAACTACATCTTAAAAGACACCTTATAGAACTCAAACCTTTATCTCATTATTATTATTAATTGTCTTTTTTATAAAAAGATAAATACATAATTTTCTTATAGTTGTTATGGTTATTGTCATAAGTAGGTTCCCGACGTTTGTATAAATTCTGAATTATCGATATCACCGATTCCAGGAGCAGTGACTACTATGGAGATATCTAAAGAAAAACGTATATCCACGTATCGGTTTTCCGATGCACGTTATCCAATTTTATCAAATGACCAGCCGCATTGGCAATGTACATTCGAAGAGTTAAAGAAACAAGTTAGACAGGCCTATATATCTGATATTTGTGCAGACAGTTCGCTTGCCATCCACTTAATGAAAGTAATAGCTTTTTGGCTCCGTTGGATTTGTTATTTGTTTTTTGTTTATTTACAAGCTTGAGGAGATTAATTCCTATTATGTGCCTGTGTTTAGGAAGTTTAAGGGACACGGTATGTTTAAAATTTTGGAAAAAAACTAAATTTCTTCTATTTCCCCCTAATTAGCTTCAAATTTTCAATCTGCCAATCATTTCACTTAATTTGTTTCGTTAAGAACAGCTCATTAGATAAAAATCAACTTTACTACACAGATTGTTAGAGTTTGGAATACGTGTTCTTTACCGTACAAAATTGAATTATCTAGAAGACGTTACATACAACACAAGAACTAGTTACAGAGATAATTGGGTAAGATTAAGTGCTCAAGCGGAGACAAGTTAGAATTAATTTATATGCAATTTTGGTATTGTATCTCGCAGCTTGACAGCAAAGTTTTGTAGTGTATAATAATCATAATTGCTAAACTAAGCTCCTTCAATATCATTTTCTGTTATTTCCGAGGCTATAGATATATATTGAGGTATTTATTTTTCATATTACATTTCTTAGAATAAAATAAAAAAAATAAAAAATAAGAACCACTTAAATACAACGGAAGCGATAGAGAGACTGGCCTAAAGCTTATTTATTATCTATACTTGAAATCGTTTCAGGTTATACTTGTCATTACATTTTCCTTTTTCTTCAAACATTACTATCTGTGTATCCTTCAGCCCTATCCTTTTCTCATAAGCGTTGTGATAGAGAGTTACTTGTTCGGTAGTTGCATTAAAATTTGGATTACCGTTTCCGAACTTGAACTCTTCGTCCTCATCATTCGCTGTGTCTACTACATAATGGGTGGCCTTCTTTAAAGCGTTGCCGCCTGTAAAAATGGGACTTTCCTTAAAATATTCGAACGAGAATCACCGCTTCTGTTCGATTCGGGTGAATCGTTACAGTTTTTGATCACCACTGAATTGCTACCCGGTTTAAAACAAACGCGATAACCGTCGTGAGTATGCCTTGAAGTACTGCTTCTGCATGAATTCACGGTTGTACTGAAAGTTCCATTGCGTGATCTGTGAAGGTATCGTCTGCGCTCGGAGCAGATTAGAAAGCCCGTGCGGAATTTGGAACTCATCAAATTATAAAGAATCGGATTAACGGCGGAGTTTAAATAAAGCATTATCCGGCAAAAGTATAAGATATTGTAATACCTTTCAAATCCCAGTTGACTGACTTTTTCGTGCGGTACAATTATTATCCAAAGAGTAAAAACGCGAAATGGTATAAGACATATAAAGAAACTTAATACGACTGTACCTAGCATTAAGATTACCTGCTTCCTTGCTCTATTAGAATTTGTATCAATATGTTTATTTAAAATCAACGTTGCCGCGTTGGAGATCAAAGTTTTTGCTATAATGAGGTAGAGAACTAATAAAACAAACAATGGAACTATAAAGAATAGTACAATAGTACCAATGAAGTATAGGGCGGACCAAAATGTATTAGCTAATGTTTGGCAATCTGCGGTTTCTGAACCATCGCTATCACTTCGATATTCTGCTATGCTGAGCATGGGGCTGTAAAATGTAAAAACCGTTATTATTCGAAGAATAAACAATGTATTCAAGCCGCAAGCTCTTTATCTCGCATGTTCATGGCAGCAAGACATCTCAAAAATTATAATAAGTACAAGTCCCACACGCAAAAAACCAAGAAACAAGAAAAACAAAACTGTACAATTTCTTTAAAGGTAAGGCATTCCTTTTATCAGTTTTTAATAGTGATAGATATACTGTATTCAAATTGTGTTTGTTAATGCAGAAACCATTTGTATTTGTAAAATAAAATTGTAAATAGTTGATATACTTCATATATTTAACGAGTTTTATAATATCCTTTGTGTAATTTACATGCACTACGCAATATGCTTTTATAGAAAATAGTCTAATATAGATTCTTAATCTAGAGGTGCCTGTGTGAGTGAAATTCAGTGAATACTTTTCATTTGCAACAAATACTAGCGAGATATAAATAACTGTATACTTAGATGCTACTTCTACCAAATTAATTTTTAATTACTTATTATACAATATATTAAATTTGTTTGTAAGTATATAATTTTGCAATCTCGTAAACTTCCATTATTGATAGTTAATTTGAAAATTGAAACAAGTTGTTTGTTGTGTTTACCCTCCACATGCCATTTACTATACCCATGATTTGGAGGAATCCTCCACCGACTCTTATGTATTTCTGTTTTGTAAAACCCCTACCCTATCTTGCAACCTGCAACAGGATCAGTTCTATACTGCGAACTGATGGTTGAACCATAGCAAGGCCTCCAGAATATGTGATATTAGATGAAGAGCGCTTAGATTCTGATGGAAGAAAAAAGATAAACATTTTGTTAATCCAACTTTTGAACCGAGCTGTTCATGTGAGCATCATTTAATGACTCAAAAGATCTCATACGAGATTGAATATTGTTTGAGAAACAGCCTGAAATGCTTGGTTCCTGCCTAAATGAATGGAATCTTCTTTAAAAAGGATAGGTACAAAAATATATATTTGTTGTAATCGTAATATAGTTTAAAAACTGTGCTTCTGGCTCACACTGCTAGTCAAATATGTCAAACTTTAAATTTATATTGGAAAAGCGACAATATGCAGTGTATGAATAAAATATTAGTCATGATTTGAAGATTACTCCACTTATTTTTGGTGTTCTTTTTACTTATATAAAGTGCTGTTGTTTTTAATACAAATAGGAGACAGAAAAAAACTTTGCGATAGTCATAGACAATATCCTTCCAGATGTTTCCTAAAATTAGCGGAGTTCTTATGGCAACATCAAAGCCTGAAGCATGAATCCGGAGTAAGTCAGTTAACTCTTGACCAGGTTGGGGATTTCTGTGTCGAGGTGCAATCTGGTTGAGAGGACTAAAATAGCATGGGGGCATAATAGGCCTCTCTTTTGGCCGAGTTTGCCTTTTCGGGTCGTTCCGCTCGTGCAACATTAGCGAAGCAAAAATTAAAGAAGATATACGAGTATTTGTAAGTTCCCAAACACGATTATTTATGCACGAGAAAACGTTCGAGAGGCTATTGAAATTGAAGCTGAATTGAAAAGCAGCTGGGCAAGTATTCGTAAATGGTACCGATATTTTTTGAGAAATCAAACGGCGACAAATTTACCGTGATATTGTCAACGATCTTATAACATCTTGTAAAAATTTGAATTTTTAACGTCCTTAAAAGTATCCTTGTTGTACTTGTACCTAGCTTTTTGTCTAGGAATTCTTGACGCACTAAGCCATTGTCACGCAGAGGTTTCAGCTATGAAAAAGAGGTACTAAGCCAAACAAAAGGAATAAGTCGCTAGCAACAGCAGCCGAATCTAATCTAGTAGATGGATTATGGTTGATTTGTGTGTATCTAATGCATTGCTAATTGGTAATCTTTTTTGAGATGGTGTATGATACTACACAACAAATGATGAATATGGTATTCAATTTATGGGAATCATACAGAAATTGCATATTAGCAAGTTGAATTCGGCAACTGGGAACTTCGGGTATGGAACGATTTATAGAAGCAGGAAATGTGGCTTATAGAAAGAGAAAGAAGTATAGGTCATCATATGACTAGGCGGATAACAGCAACGACTAGACGCAGCGTTTTTTCTTAAAATAAGAAAATATAGTGAGAGTGTAATATCACCTTGGAGCACCCTATTTGATGACAATGTCTCACCATCAGTAAATATTGTCAAAGACGAATAATGTTTGTTGACTTCTTTTCCATGGTACAGTAGTGAAACCTAGCATAAGAGGCTTGCTCTTAAATCCAACTCTATATTTGGATATTATAACACATTCAATTGCTCTGGAAGAGGATTCGGACCGACAAATTGTTGGTGAGTTTTCACGTCATTCTATTTCGTTCAAGAATTAAATTAAGAAAACCGAAAATCTGTCAATTTTCGAAAGGATGCCCCATTCTTTCAGAACAAATATTTTTTATTTTTAAGTATCAACATGCTCGACTTACCTACCAAGTTTCTTTAGATTTGAATATAATACTGCAGAACTTTTCTTTGGTATGTCTATCTTGCGTGGAAGTGTAAGTAGGTGTACATAAATCCTTTTTAAGGAATTATCAATCAATTAAATACATATCATAAATAAAATATCTTGTTGGAAATAATTTACGAGCACACTTCGTTTTTTGATGTACCAAAGATATACGGACATACGACTTGAGTTAGCAAGGTTCATATTGATTTGCTACTGTAGTGGTGAGTGCCTATTATAGTTGTGGTGTGGGCATTAATTATTTAGAATCGAAAATCGCAGTTATACTTTTACAAGACGGAGTCTGTACATGCTTTGCGTAGACTAAAAGGTTGTAAAAGACAGTATTACCTGAGCGGGTTCAAGGAGGCCAAGTTTTTGGAATGTGCCAGCAGGTTGTCTTTCTGAAATATCGTGTGGCATATGAATAGACCGCTGAACAGCATTTAGCGGATGACTGTTCGAATAGATGGTCATCCCTTTACCAGCAGTTAGCAGATTCTCTGCTTCGTAGGATTGCTGCGATATCGACGGTTCGGTTAGGGTTGTGTTAGTGTGACTGTGGCTGCGCTTATTTACGATTATTTCATTGAGCATGTGCATGCGGTAAGTAACACTAGGCGTGTTCGTGAACTATTTCCAACAGTGTATATGTTTGTAGCACAGAGATTTATTGATTATGAATGCACGTATCTATGACATGTATAATATATATGTACATATATATATATATTCGTATTTCAAGTTTTTATTGTATAGTAAGTAATTAAAAAGTGAATAAAATTTGATGTGCTCATTGTATGTTTCTGCGTACGCATATTTATATATAAATATATATCTAAATTTGTGGAATCCGACCACATTTGCATAAATTATTAACGTGATTTAGATTAGTGGTATGCATAACAATTAACTTGAACATCCCTCATGCAGAATTTTATTTAAAAACTTTATAGGTTATTATGACCGCATTCTACGACCGGTTTCAAAATATTGTAGTTTTAGAAATAAGGTTTAAGAGGTGCAAGGATAAGGGGATAAAAATTAAGTATATGTTGTCTAATTTAATGATAGCATGCATAGATATCGTGTTACCTCTTTTAATTCTTAATTTTACGTTAAATAATCGATAAAACTTAATTCGATGCATAATAAGATATCCTTCAAATATAAAAATTCTTACATCAGCAGTATAATCAATTTCCATAACAATGACACGCTATATCCATATGTGAAGAATGTGCTTTTGTGTGTCTTGTTAAATGAAATGTGACGGAAAGCGTTTTGCTCCTGCGATGAATAAAACATGTATAGCAAATGTGGCACTATATATACAGGTTCATATATTACAAACTTCTTTCATTGTAAGTGTAACTAAACGTGCGTTTCATGAAATTATATTTACCTTTTGACCATAAAGTTTAAATTTAACGAAATTAATGTGAAACAACTGGGTGTGAAACGGGTGATTCCAATTAATCTACTAAACTGAAATTATAATGTAAATATGCAGTTGTCTGTGCGTATATTTAAACCGTATAGAATCATAAGGTTTAGAAACGTAAAGCTTATTTGATGTAAACCAGATGCATGTGGTTACACCTTAAATAATTTTTGTTATTTTAAATGATCAATCAATACAGTGTTGTAAGAAATGTGTTGCTTTAACATATAAATAGTGATCCAAGGATAATAAATCTTTAGGTCTTTAAATATGTGCCCAATTATTTTCTAAGGATAGAGTGACGTGGTTTTACTATATTTACATCTTTTTAATGAAAATAATAATATGAAACTTGACAAAAAGTTATTTTCAATTCTTGACTTATGCCAGCAAAGTTTAATGTTCATTGAAAGTGACAGGATGTTTAATAAACGAATATACATATACTCTTCTTTTGGCTACTTCTTATATTTTCTTTAAACTTTTCTTCTCTTCAAGATACGTTAATTTGCTGTGTTACTTAACTACCAAAATTGTAATCATTTTCATTAATGTATCTACGAGTGAGAAAAATATATGTGTAAACAAATGTAGTTATTTAATTTTTATAAGATTACGTGATTACGTGAAAGTGATGACTATAAAAAGAATTATAAATACATAAAATTAATTACTTATTAGGAATATATAATTAATATATCAAAAATATTGACTTTGTCAGGAAAGTTTCGAATGTAACGAAGAACAAATACTCCTTCGTTCTTATTATTTTAAAGTTGAATATCAGTCAGTCCCAGACAATGTAAAGTTCCTCTTAAAGTTGGTTCACATTTACTTTTAATTGTAGAGTTAATTGAGGAAGTTAGTTTTACAGAATAACTCCCCGTAGTTAAATCTTTTAGGCTAAATCTTTACTAAATTCATCCAAATATCGCCTAAGAGTTCTCAATTAGAACGTTCATTAAATCTAACATTGCGTGTAACCAGCCAGCGACCATTGAATATTAATCGATTTCAATTTTATACTTCAGTAAGTTTTAATTAGCTCAAACATTGAATATAGTTTACGTATCCAGAAGCAAAACATTTTTTGTAATTATCGCCGCTGATAATTTGACTATTTTCTACCACTTACGCCTTTAATTCCGTCTTCTGTTATTAATGACTAATTACGTAATACGCATTTATGTATGTAGGCATTTCAAATTGGTGTCTATAAACACCATAGCTAATGATGACATTAAGTTTCTCCCTAATAGGGTAATATCGCGCTATGAATTTACGTAGATGTCTTATTTGCCAAGTTTACGTCAATACACATATCGAAACATATAATTATATTCAACCCCAATTATTAACTATGTCTGAATTAAATTAATAGAAATTTTCTGAGTTGATTGGTATACGATAGGAAGTTGTTATTATAGTATTTAGTTTAGCTTACGAGTTCCTAGATACTGTACTAAGTAATAGCAATTATATCTTACAGTTTACTTTAATGTATCATACTTGCCATTTAATACTGAGAAGCAAAGTTGCTAAATATACAGGGCGTTTAGAAAAACTTTACATACTTTGCTGGGTAATAAGAGAGATGAAAACAAAAAAAAGTTCTAGTACACTAGAATTGAATGCTCAATTGTTTTTTGAGATATGGATTTTATAAAAAAGTGTACATCTGTGGTTTAATAAACTTATCGCCACGACAGCAGATTTTCCAACAGTTGCCATTGCTGTTATACGTTAGGAGCTCACGCACTTGACTGTATCCTCAAACAAGAAAATTCAGAGGGATTACATTTGGATATTTTGATATTCATATACTAAGTCCGCCTTGATGCAATTATGACAGCAGAAAAGATTTTAAATATTCTAAAGAAAATAGAATATCGCGAAGTAATGAATACATAAATAATACTCGTCATAATAAACTATAACAATTTATTATGCTTTCTTCTTCTCTATTTTGAGAATCTTCTTTGATTCACTCACACTGTCTTACAGATTATTAATGTTTTCGTGTTTGAGCATTGCTAAAGTTCTTCCATCTACTCATAACCTGATAACGGGCTTCATCTATGTATACACTTTGCAAGATAATATCTGCACAACAATGATATGTGTTTTGCAATATTGGGGGAATAAACCCGACCTCATATCTGATTTAGAAAAGACCAGATGAAGTACCATTGTCTTTCAGTATTTTTATTTTATGTGTGGTGGGTGTTTAATAATAATAATAATAATAATAATAATATATAATTTAATTCCGTAATGCAATACTGCGTGGAACAAGTCAAAGAAAATACATATTGTGTTTTTTACAATAGTAAAAGGTACATAAATACAACACATAGCATATAACACGAGTTAAAATTCATAAGTTAAAAAGTCTTTTAGACTGTAGAACGCATTTGCACACAGTAGATGGCACAGATCTCTTTTAAATTGAGTTTGTGGCTTTTCCTTTAAAGTCTTTGGTAGATGATTATACACCTTCACTACATGTGTCATAACACTTTTGATAACTAAACACTTTTTTGTTTGTAGCGTATTTAAGTGCCTGTTTTTAACGCCTCTAGTGTTGTGCTCGTGTTTTAGTTCCTGCTCGGCAAATAAACTGTAGTTCATTTTCACAAAAACCGCACACTCAAGTATGTACAAGGACGGTAGAGTAAGTATATCGTTGTCAATAAACACCCGTTTACACGACTCTTTATGTTTCAGGCCAAAGATCCGTCTCAAGCACAGCTTCTGCAAAACAAAAATGCGCGACACCTCCACCGATGCACCCCAGAAAACAATGCCATACTTTAATCTGGAATGGACAAAGGAATAGTATGCATTCAGCGCCGCTTCCGTATTTACTGAGTTCGCAATGGTATGAAGAGCATAACTAAACCCAGATATTTTTCCGGCCAAATAGTCAACATGATGTTTCCAGTTGAGCTGGCTGTCCATATATATGCCAAGGAATCTTACTTCATCGTCAGAAGACAGCATTTGCCCCCTATAATCTAATGCAAGTTTAGGCTTTTTGAAATATCCGAATCGAATGATTTCTGTTTTATTAACATTCAGTTTCAAATCGTTATGTAGAAACCATTCGTCAAATCTTTTGGTTGTCTTTGTAATTTCCTGTACAATATCTTCTTTGTTAGTCCGTATTATGACTGATGTGTCGTCAGCATATAATGTGATGGTGTGGTTAACGATAGTTGGTAAATCGTTTGTGTAAAGTAGGAAGAGGAGCGGGCCCAAGATAGATCCTTGAGGGACTCCTCTCTGTACTAACTGCCAGTCAGAAAACAACAATCTTCCAGATTCCTCGTCTATTGATTCGACACGCTGCATCCTGTTGGTGAGATAAGAACGTATCAAATCTAAAGATACGCCCCTAATTCCCATGCTTTCCAATTTACGATACAGTTTAATGTGGTTTACACTGTCAAACGCTCTTGACAGGTCCATAAAGATCGCAATCGTCTCACAGTCATCATTAACACCTTCCAAGACAGCCTGCAGCACCTGATATACCGCCCTGGTAGTTGCTCTTCCTTTAATATAGCCATTCTGTCTTTCAGTAATAATGTTGCATTGTTCGATAAACCCATATATTCTTCTAGATATAATTTTCTCAAAAATCTTAGAGATGTTAGGTAGAAGAGATATAGGTCTGTAATTCTCTATGTTTCTTTCATCACCTTTCTTATGTATTAATTTTACAGCAGCATGTTTTAGTTTGTCGGGAAACACACCAGTTTGCAAACAGATATTAATCACTGGCACCAGAACCCTTGCAAACGCCATACTACAAAATTTGATTAACCTTACAGGTATCTCGTCAAAACCGACGGAGTTAGTGTTTTTCATTTCTAAAATTATATTATTTACTTCTGTGGCAGTCGTCGGAGTAAAGAACAAAGTCACAGGATTTCTAGGTATGTGGCAATAGTCAGGTAAATTCTTCTCCATATCTTTGCATGCATCGATAAGGTAAGTATTGATGTACCTCAGTGTTTCGTGTTTGTCATCATTTATTTTGTCTCCAATTTTTATTTTCGTTATGTCAGATTTCTTATTTTTTGTATACCCAGTAATTCGCCTGACCAATTGCCATGTTGCTTTTACTCTGTTTTGAGAGTTATTAATATATTGGCTGTTTGCCTTCCTTTTTTCAGCTGCAATTTCAATTCTCAATGCATTACAAAAGGTTTTGTAGCTATTTGCCTCAATGATGCCATTTTTCATATCTTCATACATCTGTCTTTTAATTGTAGTTTTGTTCTTAATTTCATCTGTTATCCAATTATTTGTTTTTTTATATCGTTTCTATTTCTTGCCACTTTTTTTGGACAAATGTCATTAAATTTATTCATTATGACTTCCAACAGATTATTATAACAGGTGTCCGCGTCGCAGTCATTTATAATCGATGACCAATCGATAGTACTGAGGTACTCCTCCATTTCAGTAAGATTTTCGGAAGTAATTATTCTCCTTTCTGTATATGTGTTTTCTACCTTGGCGGAGGAAATGGGCATTATAATTCGTAACCTCTGCGCATAATGATCCGATAATGCCGTAGCCACAACACTGCTAGAGAAATCTTTAATATTAGTAAATATATTATCAATCGTACTTACAGTGTTTTTTGTAACCCTGGTCGGTTCCGTTATGGTTATTGACAGATCAAATGAAGCGATAACGTCCTTCATTCGTTTTGCATTACTATTATCTTCCTTCATCACATCTATATTAAAATCTCCCAAAAGTACTATTTTACGATTATGCTTCATAGTTGCAGTCTGTAGTATATCTTCTAAAACGGTGAAGAATACATTTAAATCTCCCGATGGGGCTCTATATATATTTATAATTAGCATGCTATATTTGGGTATATATACACTGCTGCACTCAACCACCATTTCTATGCTTTTCTGTCTCAGATTAGTCATCTCCACGAAAGCAACATCATCCGCAACAAAAATGCAGCACCCACCATGTTGCCTTTCTGCTCTGCAGAATGAAGAAGCCAATACGTATCCATCCAGGCACATTCCCGACATACCGTCAGCCGTCAACCAATGCTCTGTCAGTGCAACAACGCGCACTTTTTCATCATAACTGTTTAAGAAGATATCCACCTCACCTACCTTATTCATGAGACTTTGTATATTTTGGTGGATTATTGTAAAAATACATTTGTCTAAGTAATCACATTTTGTGTTTATTATGTCGTGGCTACATTCGTCAAGAGCTTGCGAAAATAATAGGTATTAATTTTGACGCCTGTTGGCCATAGTTCTGGGTTCTTAAAATTATCAGAGTTTTCTGCTAAAATTGATACATTGAAAGAAGAATAACTGTCGGGATATTTCGATTGAATCTTTTCACACTTAGCATGCAAAAATCGATTTTTGCTTAGAAAATCTTTTACGTCAAACTCGCTCGTTTGCGGATCCAATCCACGGATGTGAAAATGATTATATTGCAACGCCCCCTTAGTTGCAGGGACTTCGTAAGGTGTATCGTTTGTCTAACTATTACTGCATCTCTCGCGGTGTAGTTTTTTTATGTGTATAATTGTGTTCAAATGACGTTGCGACAGCATTATAACGCTTTTTATAATGCCGCGCTGTAATGACTTTGCTCCAGCGAATGGTAGGTCGGTCCCG
Organism: Holotrichia oblita; assembly: GCA_023690525.1. Lineage (NCBI taxonomy): Eukaryota > Metazoa > Arthropoda > Insecta > Coleoptera > Scarabaeidae > Holotrichia > Holotrichia oblita. Next base: position 106,658,129 of record CM043019.1, read on the forward strand.
TTTGTATATAGTTTTGCTGTTTTATAACTCCAATAATTCAATCTTCAGTTTTATTGTAGCAAAACCAATATCAAATACGTAATTTAATATTATATCAGCTCTAACGTTAGATATTAAAAGAAATTATTCGTATAATAATTGAATCTACTGTCCGTACTTTTGTAAGCCGTAATACATATGGAAATTATAGCGAAGATGATCAATTATAGATTGGTTTCCATCTTGCTCTCAACCCTTTTGCGGTATTTGAAACCATATGCCACGGATGCATTTATAATCATGTAACAATAGTTTTGGCATCGATTCAATACGACGTTGTTCGATCCGATTCACAATTAGAGATCTTAGTTGTTATGCCTCAGAGTCTGTGTATGATCGCCAAGTTGATGGTGTATCTTTAAAAGATATTCGATCCAGTAGATGATTGTTGTATACGTTGGATATTACTAGGTAGAATATAATTAAAATGTTTCGAACACACAACTATCAATATCTGATTTCCCATAAGCAACTAATCTGGCCTCTGATTTGCTTTTAATTTTCACCAGTTTCAGTTGGTTAATTTCCCACTGTAGACAATCTGTTGGCTGAAACTTAAACATCGTCCATAAGTGTATGTCATTCAAGATTACAACCTTTTACCTATCTCTTCATTCATTTTGTTTGGAATTATTTTTTCTCAAATTCTCTAAATACGCCATGGACTTGAATTAAACCAGAAGACTTTTGACAATACAAAATAGGAAATGTTATTCTTTGATATTTAACTCTTGTTGAATCCATTTTTTCATCAAACAATTTTGAGTAAAGATATTATCCAAAGAAATTTCTGATTTGGTTATGAAAACGTACTAAGACGGCATCAGTACCGGAAGTAAACTTCTAAGATATTTTGTTACTCGCTTAAGTTTTATTCAAATCTACAATATTCCAATACAGGTTGAAAAAGATCATCCTGTACCTCCAATATAGATATAAAAGAGGAAATAATTTTAAAAGTTTTAAAGATATCCACTGAAAGTTAACCGATTATCTCCGTAAACAGTTAAATAAAATAGAATTAAATTAAGCTTCTCTCTGTAAATGGAAGGAATATTTTTCCGGTATCCTTAAAAGAAAATGCTGACAAAATTGACATATAGAATTACATCTTTGACGTTTTTCTGATGCAGTACTATAATTATATTTTTTTTACCTCCTGATTTAACTTTTCAATAAAGTATTTTATGCGTAAGGATATGATGTGAACGATACATAAATGAATGTACTGCTTAAAACTTAAATATTGAGTGCTGGTGCGATAAGGATTGCCTTTTCATGGCTCTAAAGCCGTTATATTCTATATGGTGTGTTGTTATTATAGGGGCTCTCATATTTCTCATCAATCATTCTGTTCACTTCTTTTGTAAGTGATGAAAGGACCGTTTGTTAATAGAACGTTTAGCTGTAAGTTTTGATGCGTTTCATTGAGAATTCAGTTTGTCGGCTCGAGCAGTTATGGAGTATGTACGTATTAAAAATATCGTTCCAACTACGCACACAGTGATGTTACAGAAATGACATATTTCAGTTTATGACGTAATTTACTAATTGTGGTAAGTATACTTCAGAAGTAAGAAACATGAGCAATTGAAGGAATAAATAACAAGAAAGATTTGTATCGAAATTAAATAATAGCATAATTAGTGGCAGGTCTCAGAAACAGTTACTATATTACAATGTGTTTATTTTATGTAAGACGTCCATTAGACTTATTTTTTGTATTTTTTAGTACTTGATACGTGAGTCATGATCAAGTTTTGTTAGAATTCTATTTGTTGTCTTTAGTCATTCTTATATAGAGGGCTCGAGATTTAAAATTTATGTTCCAAAATACACGCAGCGATCTCTTCAATCTGTCCAAATAGTATTCGGCGTCTTCCTCTGTAAAATAACTTAAGATGATGGCCTCCTTGTTTGACGAAAATTTGTGTCCTCCGAACGCAATTTTTAGATTAGGGAACAAAAAAGAAGTCGCTTGGGACTAGATCTGGTGAATAAGTAGGGTGGTTAAGCAGTTTAAACGGTAATTGGTGGTTTTTCACCATGGCAACTGCTGAGGTGTGAGACGGCGCATTGTCTTGGTAAAACATTTTTTTTTTCTGTAAATATGGCCGTTTTTCAGGAATTTCTGCCCTTAGCTTTGTCAAATAATGTTGTGTCGTATGCTCCTATAAGGGTTTTCGCTGTTTGAAGATAATCGATTAATATAATTCCATGAGTATCCCAAAAAATAGTCATCATCATCATCCCAGCCGAAAAAATAATTTTTGCTTTTTTGGAGTCGATTCCTCCTTCGCAGTCCAGTGTTTTGGCTGTATTGTTGTTTCGGGTGTATTCAAGTTTCGCCCAAAATTTCACTGGTAAATTTTGGTGCAGAACCGCCGTATACAGCGCTCACCTCATCTTTAATTTGTGTTGGCATATTGCCTTTCAAAAACAACTATTTAATGATGACTCGATACTCGATTTTGTCCATTTTTCAAAAAACATCAACTCACTCAAACGATTGTTAAACAACAAATGCGCAACGAGAAATGCTGAAACTTTGGTGAGTATCTGTCAATAGCTGCGCAGCCTACCCAGCTTTTATTGACGAGTGCTGCCATCGTCACGTTGGGATCGCAAATATTTTAGACCACCTTCCTAAACGATGGCCTTTTTTATATTGTAATATTACATAGATTATTTTTTATGGTGTATATTTTGTTAAACTGAAGTTATGTATAGACTTTGCACCAAATATATTATAAGAATTAGGTATAAGAAAAATTTGCAAGAAGTTACTTCTTGGCCAAAGTCTATCTGCTGCTGTCTACATGTTTGTTTATGTATTGTGTGCTGGTGTGATCTTCACAACGAATGATTAAATATCTTCTATTCCTGTTTGTCTTTTCCACGAAACTTGTGATATATAGAATACCATTATATCATGCAGTATAAATACGCATTTTGTGCTAAACACCTTCAGTGATGAGCGATAAGCATCATCAACTTTATCATTCCTAACGATGTCACATACCAAATTAGATGCAGAGTTCTCTGTATCATTTAACACAAGCTTGATTTCAATCTTTCATTAGATTATATAGAATCCAATGCAATCATAATGTTATTGTATCTAAGTCATAGTATAAAATTTTCCGTTGGTTCAACTGTTCTTCTTAGCTATTTTCTATCATCAATATTATGATCATCGAAAGTAGAAATATCATTTGAAAATGTTGATGACTTACGTTCAAGTTGATAAGACAATTCATAAAATAGCCCATACACCCCAGACAATAATTCAAATGATAATGGAAGTTGTGCCTTTTAATTGATGTAGTATCAGTAGCATGAAACGGTTGTATCATATTACTTACTATATACATATATCTGATTTTCCGTTTCAGAGGAAATTAATAAAGTCTTGCATAAATAAAGTTACATGTCGCGAATTAGCATCACATTGCATTCCCAATTACAAACCTGAACGTTGTCCGTAACTTGAGTTTATCGCATTAACTTTATTAGTCACTACTAATAAGGTAAATTACTATTTCATAGTGTTATTATTATGCTCAGGAATAAACCGTAGTTCTTTTATTAACTTTTATGCATCAATGAAATCAAATCGACCAGAAATGGTATATTGAAACCGGTCAACATAAAACCACTCAGAATAACTAAAATGTAAATTTTGAAGACCACAGGACTGCTATTATGCAAATTGGCTTCAAAAAAGAAACATAACTACACTTATAAATATTTTAGCGACGATTACATTTTTATTGCTGTTGCTTATTTTTTATAGTCCCATTTATGTTATCTTAATTATACGTCGAATGAAAATCTCATAATTAAAAATAAATATCATATGCTATACATTCTAAATTAATTTAAGATATGAAAATTCAGATTATCTGTAATAAATTGTGGAAAATGAATAATATTAGAACTGTTGATAGGATGATTAAATTATAATTAATAAAGCCGGATTGTTTTTGTAAATTAATTAATTATCCTGAAAGTACGTGGAAATAAGAAACGATCACTTGTTGATTATGTAAATAAATGAAATAATAATTGTGTAGTGGAGGTATGTTGCATATGTATGTACTTTCTATACACTAAGAATTGATAAAGAAGATTAAATGTGTTTTTTGCTTATGGGTGAAAAATACACCAGATATAATCAAACTAAAGTGAAAGTTCGCTTGATATAAGTGTGCGGACTGGAGTTCACCTCAAATCACATTTTCTATTATTGTTAGTTACTATGACATGGGAGATCTGTACTGGCGAAGATAGTACTGACAAAGCTGGTGCTAGATATGTAGATTACAATAATTTAAACTAAATATGACTCATAAGTTACCTCAGCTTTATTTTTACAGTATTTACCAAATGAAACTATGTATAGTCGATGAAAATAACTTACCAAATAAAAATATTAATATCAAAACTGTAGAAACCAAACTGTGTTTGTTCTAAATTGGGGCAGGTTAATTTTTATGTTTGCATATTTATTTGATTTTATCTAAGGTTGAGGAGGAAACCATTATTATAGCATTATTACCGATAGTCATATGAATAAGTAGGTTACGGATTTTCATACTAATTCATAAATTTTATGTTTTCACGATAATGAACCGTTGTCAGTTTTATATAGAACTGGATGAAATAAAGACACAAAAGTTTTCGACTTCAAATGAATTGAATTGGGTCCCAATTGTTGCAATCTTCCTCATGATTAAAAAGTCTGAACAAGCCTCTCGAACAATAATATTTTTTAATCACTAATTTTGGATTTAGATTATAAACTTTAAATAAAAGTTATTTTTTTCAACCAAAGTAGTTTTTGAATTCTTGAAGTATTTCCACTTATAGGTCAATGAAACAGCAAATTAATTAAATAGCAATATATTCCAGAACATATAAAATTATGTTTTCGTTAATAAGACTTCTTTAGTGGAAGAAATTGACATTTAATATGTGTCAAAATACTAATAAAGCTTATTAATATTGCAGTGGATTATTATTATTGCATTAGGTCTAGTTGCTAGAAAACAAAAACACATGTTGTTGTTGTGAGTTAATAGTGGTAATAAAACAAGTGTGACAGAAGGGTCGCATAATTGTACTGTTAGTTGTATTCTTTTAATTGTAGTTATACTTGAATTGTTTCAAAGCCCAGTACAATTGGTGTCAGGTGTGGGGTACTAGTTTGGTAAAATAAGTAAAAGTATGGCTACACGGAAAGTGCTTTTAAAAGATTTAAAAGTGTCCGACTTAAAACGGGAGTTAGAAGAGAGGGACCTGGAAATCAGCGGAAATAAGTCCACGCTACAGAAACGACTGCAGGATGCATTACTTTTAGAAGAAAGAAATCCAGAAGATTTTTTATTTGACGTATGTTCTGACATTGGCGTAATTTTGGCAGAAATACAAGGAAATTCCAGGAAAGTAGAAAAATATGTTACTGCTTTGAAAGAGGAACTAATCAATAAAATTAGTATAAATTCTAAAAAGGCAGAAGCACTGGAAGATCACATTGGAAATACATTTAAAATTATGGAAGAAAAACTTCAACTACTGGAGAACAAAATTGAACAAAACATGCTTCCGGACGCTGAACAAAGTGAACAAACTGATAAAAAGGTGATAGGATCTGTCAACGTTCAAACTACAAAGGTACACATCAAACCGCCGACATTTGAAGGGAAGACGTCTTGGCCGACATATTTGAAACAGTTTGAAGCAGCTGCCGAGGCGAATGGGTGGTCACCAGCTGATAAAGTCGCTAGACTTACTGTATCACTACGTGGAGATGCAGCCGAAGTATTACACACGCTATTACCAGATCAATTAAAAAATTATTCAGAGTTAGTTAAACGCTTAGACATGCGTTTTGGACATTCACATTTGGAACATGTGTTTCGATCTCAGTTGAAAACTCGTTTTCAAAAGGGGAACGAGACGTTGCAGGAATTTGACGCAGATATTGCACGTTTGGCTCGACTAGCCTATCCTACTGCTCCAGATGATTTCATCGAATGTTCTGTTCAAGCTTTCGTTGACGGTGTACGTGACGAAGAAATGCAAAAAGTCTTGCCACTAGGTCGCGCAAGGAAGCTTGTTGACGCGTTGGCACATCCGCTGGAGTATGAGGCGGCAGAGCATGCTTCTCGCAATCGTGTACGAGCCCGAGCAGTTACGGACGAGTTAGAAGAATCTGCGAATGAAAATTTGGAACAAGCCTGTCAGCGCGTATTGACAAATTTCCAGAGAATGAAGTTGATGAAGTGTTGGAATTGCGGTGAACTAGGTCACGTGAGGAGTCATTGTCGTAAATCACCTAATACAACAAGAGTCGCAGACAACCAGGGAAACGAGATAGGGCCGGCGTGAATGGGCGAACGTCGACCTGTAGTCAAAATGCCCATATTATCTCACTGCGTGGAGGTCCTAATAAGCCACAATGTGGTAGTGTTTTCGTAGATGGCATTGTTGACGGAAAATCGTTGTCTTTATTATTGGATACGGGCGCGACGAAAACAATCATCCGAACAGATGTGACAAGTGAATCGAATTTCTTACCAAGTAAATGGAGACTTCGAACAGCTACTGGAGATTTGGCTACAGTACATGGCGAGGTTAACGCTAATATAACTATAGGTAATAGCACTCTTACACACCGTGTCATTGTGGCTGACATTGAGAACGAGTTCATACTTGGGATGGACATCATGAAAGCATTGGGTTGTGAGCTAGATTTTAAATGCAGTGTAATGAGAGCAATCACGATGAAGTAGTAATACATCATCGTGCAGATGTAATTGTTCCAATTGTTTTGGGCGAAGATACTACTTTGCCCGAAAGGACTGAGATTATGGCCAGAGCTCTACTAGACGGTAGCTTCCAGGAAGGTGACATAATGATGTTAGAACCGGAAACCCATGACAAACAACTAGGACGGGGAATTTTAGTCGGCAAGGCGTTAGTTAGAGATCGAGGTGATATACCAGTGCGCATTATGAACATTAATAATTATCCGGTTACATTAAAGAAAGGAACAGTTTTGGGAGCTTGCTCTTCTGTATCTGTAATTAACCGCCAGATTAAAACATGCAAAATCGCCATTCGGAAAACTCCAGCGGAATTGTCAAAACTAATGTCAACTTTATGTCAAGGATTAACTGTCAAGCAAGAAGGCAACGTTAAAGAGTTTTTGGACCGTTATCAAGATGTGTTTGACACAAAAGTTGGTAAACATGGGAGAACAGACATCGTACAGCATAGGATAGACACTGGTAATGCTACACCTATTCGACAAGCTCCAAGAAGATTACCTATAGCAAAGCGTGATGAAGCGGAACGAATGTTACGCGAAATGGAATTGGATGGCGTCATTAAACCTGCAACTAGTCCATGGGCATCTCCAGTTGTATTAGTAAAGAAGAAAGATGGCTCGACGAGATTTTGTGTAGATTACCGAAAACTGAATGAAGTAACGAAGAAAGATAGCTACCCACTACCCAGAATCGATGACACATTAGATACTTTGGCAGGATCCAATGTATTCTCGACGTTAGATTTAAAGAGTGGTTATTGGCAAGTTGAACTAGCACCTCAGGACCGGGAAAAAACAGCTTTTACTATCGGCACAGGGTTGTGGCAGTTCAAAGTTATGCCATTTGGGTTGTGTAATGCCCCGGCAACGTTTGAAAGATTAATGGAAACCGTCTTGAAAGGATTGTCCTGGGAAACATGTTTGGTATATCTAGACGATATAATTGTGGTCGGAAGAAACTTTGAGGAGCACACGAAGAATCTGGAGGAGGTATTCCAAAGACTTCGCGTTGCTAATCTTAAGCTTAACCCGAAGAAATGTAATTTGTTCCGGAAAGATATCAATATCTTGGTCACGTTGTTTCTGGAAAAGGAGTCGCTGTGGATCCCGACAAAGTTCATGCGGTAAAGGAATGGCCCAAGCCCATTGATAAAAACGCTCTAAGGAGTTTCCTAGGACTGTGCTCATACTACCGCCGATACGTTCCGGAATTTGCTGATATCGCTAAACCGTTGATGCGCCTGACTGAAAGAGATACGCCTTTTCAATGGGAGAAAGATTGTGAAGAAGCATTCGAACGGTTAAAACAAGTTTTAGTAACTGCCCCTGTCTTAAGTTACCCTATCCTTAATGGGCAGTGGATACTTGATACGGATGCGAGCAACGTGGGAATTGGCGGTGTGTTGTCTCAAATTCAGAACGGTGAGGAGAAAGTCATTGGGTATTTTAGTAAAGTATTATCTAAAGCTGAACGTAATTACTGTGTTACCAGAAGGGAACTGCTGGCAGTAGTAAAATCCGTAGAACATTTTTACAAATATCTTTATGGCCGAAGATTCACATTAAGAACTGATCATGCTGCCTTGAAGTTGCTTCTGAAATTTAAAAATCCAGAGGATCAGGTGGCCAGGTGGATAGAGAGGCTGCAAGAATATGATTTCATTATAGAGCATCGTGTCGGATTGCAACACAATAATGCGGATGCTCTATCAAGAAGACCATGTATTACCGCCGATTGTAAACATTGTAGCAAGATGAAAGAAAATGCAGTTTTTGTATCAAGAACGATGATTGTGGACGACCAGTGGCAGCCGAATCAACTTCGAGCAGACCAAGAAACGGATGCGGAATTGAAACCAATATTGGAATGGAAAATATTCGGACGAAGACCGACCTGGAGAGAGATAGCGTTCCATTCACCAAATGTTAAAGCGTATTGGGCACAATGGGAATCTATAGCGATTGAAAACGGGCTACTGAAGCGCTACATAGAGAATGGCGACGCGACGGTTTAGAAAGGAGATCACAAATAATAATTTCTCGAAACCGCGTGCCAGAGGTGTTGAGACAGCTGCATGATGGATGTTCTGGAAGTCATCTCGGCGTTCACAAAACCTTGCAAAAAATCCGTCAGCGCTTCTACTGGGTTAACTGCAAAGAAGACGTTAAGGAATGGTGCCGGAAATGTGTCGTATGCGCCGCAAGTAATGGGCCATGCAGGGGTCGCAAGGCTCCTATGCGACAATACAACGTAGGAAGCCCATTCGAACGAATAGCGATCGATGTGGCAGGCCCGTTTACAGAATCCGCAAATGGAAATAAGTACATTGTTGTGGTTATGGACTACTTCAGTAAGTGGGTAGAGGCATATGTTTTGCCTACGCAAGAAGCGACGATGATTGCGGAAACCCTAGTCAATGAATGGATAAGTCGTTTTGGAGTACCGTTGGAGTTACACTCGGACCAAGGACGAAACTTTGAATCCCAGATCTTTCAGAACATATGTATGTTGATGGGCATAAGAAAGACTAGAACAACTGCTCTGCATCCCCAGTCCGATGGTATGGTTGAACGAATGAATAGGACCATCAGCAATCATTTGTCAAAAGTCGTTTCTAACCACCAACGAGACTGGGATCGACATCTGCCGTTGTTTCTCTTGGGTTACAGATCGGCTCTTCAAGAATCCACTGGCCAAACACCTGCTAACTTGGTAATTGGACGGGATCTACGGCTACCGTGCGATCTGAAATTTGGCAGTACTCCTGGCGCGGATCTTGCAGGCGAAGATTATGTTATTAATCTTCGAAGAAGAATGAATGATATACACGAGGAAACGCGTTCACATATACGGATTGCCAGTGATCGAATGAAGGAAGCTTACGATCAACGGGCTGAAGATGGAGGATATCAACCTGGTGATTTTGTGTGGTTGTACAATCCGAAGCGATATCGGGGTCGGTCACCAAAGCTACAGCCAGCCTGGGAAGAACCGTATAAGATTGTGAAGAGAATTAACGACGTCATCTATCGAATACGAAAAACGCCGAGTGGAAAACCGAAGGTGGTACATTTTAATAGATTAGTTCCTTTCATTGGTAAGAACTATGATGAGGTTGAAACAAGAGAAATGTTTCGGGGCGAAACGTTTTAAGAAGGGGGCAATGCAGTGGATTATTATTATTGCATTAGGTCTAGTTGTTAGAAAACAAAAACACATGTTGTTGTTGTGAGTTAATAGTGGTAATAAAACAAGTGTAACAGAAGGGTCGCATAATTGTACTGTTAGTTGTATTCTTTTAATTGTAGTTATACTTGAATTGTTTCAAAGCCCAGTACAATATTTTAGGAATTGAAAGATAAGAAGCAATTTAATGTAGCGAGTTTTTAGTGACAAGATTCTGAATAATGGTTTTCTTGAAGATTATGAATTTTGGGAATAGATAGTTTTCACTATGAGCCTGGTCGGCACTACAGGGAGGTTGGTCGAAAGATTTTCTGAGTTGGAGCGTTGTCTTGGTGCAACAGATACCACACCCCAAAAAATAAGCTTCCGATATGTTGTTAACATTTTTGTCATACAACGTGTAGACCTTTTGTAGAAACCGAATTCATCGCGGAGCTTTCAACAGAAAAGCCGTAGGTCTCCGTCATAACCTAACGGTAATTCTTTTATCATGTAGTACCAAATCCCGAACCAAATGAATGTTGTTTTCACTAATCAGTTTTTGGGAGGACCAGTACCTGGTCTCTCGTCTAGTTCAAAATCACGTGATCAATTTTTAATAACTTGATATGGATGTAAAGACTCACGCAAAACGTCGATCATATCCGCAGAAATTTCTTCGGGTGACAATCATCTTTTACAATGATATTTTATTACACTGCTTGCTTCAATTTTGTTCATTTCCATTAAACTACGTCAGCCAACTATGGCAAGGAGAATATATACTCTACCTCTCCTAAGTTTGAATGAAGTAGAAAAAGTTGTTATGTATACTATGTTGTATGTATGTATGAATTTGTATTCAACATTTAAAAAGGATACAAATAAAAACATTGCAATAAATATATAATTCATAACAAAAATAAAATATTGGCATTAAGCGTATTAGACTTATCATACATTTATAATATTAACACAAATAACTTAGTTTTATTGGATTGTTTTCGTTTCTATTATCTTGAAAACCAGCCGCTTTAGTAAAACTAGTAATTTGGCGTTATAGTTTTTCCTCATTATGTATCTTGGACATTTTGCAGTATTAGTTTTTTGCTACTCTCCTGTAATGATGTATTTAGCTAATGGAACAGTGTTTTTTTGTAATTTCCACACAGTCTGACATTCTAAAGTGGTGTTTTGTTCGTTGTTCTGGTTTAGTGCGAATTATACGTTTTCTTCTAGTTCGAAAATTCTATTCAGTGTTTGTAAATGTCAATTAGCTGATGCATTCTATTTGTAACACATAACAAATGTCTGAACATCTTTTTAGGAAATCATTTTAACTATACAGGGTTTTAAGGTACCTCTGTAATTTGTGTAACATTACTATTTTACGCAAAACAGTATAGACTGTTTTCAATTTAAATTCTCTGTCCCATGGAAAATTTAAATGGTATGGGTATCATATCGCTATTTCTATTTCGTTGCAGTATTATATTATAATTCTTTTAAAAGAATAATTTACCACTATTCTAAAAATAATCTCCATCTTCTTAAAAATAATATCCTGAAAAAATTATAGTTGAATGAAGCTTCATTATTCCTACAATACCATTAATTTAGCGAGCGTAGATATTTGCCTAATTTCAGCTGTCTAAAATGCCCATTCGTTTCGGATGACACTTCACAGTCCTTATTAAATATCTGCATGAATGATGCGAATAGAACTTTGAAGCAAAGATGGAACTTTAACTAACTGCCAACGTGGCTAATTTAATATGTAGAGTCTGAAAATTCATAGGCCACAACCATTATAATAGTGGTGGAATTTCATAACGTAGTAGCTTTCATAAATTTTATTAATTATCTGTCAAGAATTAATTATGTTGGAATACAAATAAAATTTGGTAATATACACAGTTAAGATAATATAGAAATGATAAAATACGTAATCTCGACAAAAACACTGAATATCTTTAAATGTACCCGTATAGGGTGCTGGGTGAAAAAATAGCGTTTTAGTAAATTGTTGAAGTTGATACTTACGAGGGCGACCTGAAATGTTTCCGGAATCGACAAAAAAACACGGTATTGGTGTGTTTTTTTTAACTTTTATTTTTTGATGTAGTCTCTTCGAAGATCAATACACTTTTTCAAACGGTGCTCTGTTCAAGCCGTCGGAAAAGTAGGATGTTTCGAGGTCTGCAAAATAATCATCTGTAGTGGCGATGACCTCCTCATTTGAGCCAACTCTCTTTCCTGTCAGAGATTTTTTCACGTTTGGTAATAGAAAAAGTCGCTTGGGGTTAGGTCCGGCGAATATGGGAGATGAGAGACTAATTCGTAGCGCAACTCATTCAATTTGAATGAGCCAGTGAATTGTCGTGGTGGAAAACCACTTTTTTCTGCTGCAAATGAGGCCGTTTCCCCTTCAATACTGCATTGAATCGGGTTAATAAATCGTTGTAGTATTACCCCATAATCGTCCTGCCCTTCTGTAGATAGTCGATGGGAATCCCTAAAAATGGTCGCCATGACCTTTCCCGCCGATGGATCAGTCTTTGCTTTCTTCGGAGCTGATTCGCCCAGATAAGTCCACTGCTTCGACGATTTCTTGGTCTCCGGTATATAGTGGTGCATCCAAGTCTCATCCACGATTACGAAACGCATGAAGAAATCTCTGGGATTGCGTTGAATCCTGACCAGACACTCCTCCGAAACGGTCACCCGATTTCGTTTTTGCTCCGGTGTGAGCAAATGCGGTACCCATCGCGCCGAAAGCTTTTTCATTGCCAAAATTTCGTGTTGGATATGGCCAACGCGTTCCTCTGAGATGCCTTTTGTCTATGCTATCTCTTTCAGCTTCAATCGGCGATCGGCTAACATGACATCATGAATCTTGTCGATCATTTCATCGTTGGTAGCGGTTTTTGGGCGTCACTTGTCACTTGTGCTTGTGCGACCACGTTTGAACTCGCTCACCCAGAAGCTGACGGTCGAAAATGATGGAGTAGATCCGTCATGAACCTCTAGTAAAATATTTCTAATTTCTGTGGCTGTCTTCCTAGCAATCCAGAAGTGTTTTATCACTGTACGTAATTCGATTTAATCCATTTTTGCGAAATCGTCTGACTTCAACCTTCGTGCGCCATCTCTTGCTGATTCAAGAAACATTTCAGGTCGCCCTCGTATATCATATATGAGATTCAGATGTACCTTTTTAATATATTAAGTATAAAATATAACATAACATCAGTTGTTACACGCTAAAACAGTATCTAATAAGTAAATGAATTGTTCACAAGTGTTAAATACAAAACTATCATGTCATTGAACTCATCTTTAACCGTGTTTGATCGAATGAAATGTTTGAAATACAATAATGCGAAAGCTAAATATAAATGCTGTCGTTTGTGAACTTAAATCGTTCTGTTGACACTTGGATTAAGTTGTCAGATGCTATATACTTACATAAGTTTCTATAGACGATGGGGTAAGCACCGCAAATATTTAGAACTTGATAAAATACAAGCGTGGGAATTCAAGCCATTTGGTGAAAAAGCTCTTTGTTTAAAAGCGCTAAGTGTGTTTAGAAGTTGATGCTTGAGGAGTTTTAAAAGATCTTATGTTTACTTTTCACGAAAGGACTTGAGTTACTAGATGTGTTCGTATTGTGTGTACTAAATCAAAGTAAGGTAAACGTGATAATGGTTCAACCTTAAAATATTAAGTTTCGTACCGTAAATAACTGATGTTTAACAGTCAATTATTCGTTTCTTCTACGATATACAGTAAAGGCATAGAATATATGCTATTTAAGGTGTATTTGTTAAAATATATAACACGGTAGATTATTCTTTATACATCGTGGTAATATTATTTCCTATAATAAATATGGTTTAGCTGAGTTGATACAAGAACTAAACCTAACTAGTTATAAATTCATGTAAGATTAAAAATACATAAACAATTCCAGCAAATACTAATCATCCGGTGTTTCTAAATTCAAATTTATCCAAAATGTTCTTGTATTTTATAATGAGCGCATTCCTGCTTCGAAAGCTGCGTTAATAAGAGATTCTGCCAAATGCGCGACAGAGAGTTATGTCTAACTTTGGATGTAGAATGTGAATGAATAAATATTTCATTATGCAGATGTGTTTAGGAAATGCGGTAAAGTAGGAGCTATTTTCGAGTGGCATCAGAGCGAATTATATTTATTCTTTCTAACCATCTGCGTTTCGTACCTTATTTATGTAATTTGGGTATTATTTAATTATACCGAATTTGGATTGTAAACGGTTATAGCGTTTCAGTGAAATATAAAATGTGAATTTTTATGCGATAATGTTTACTGTGACCTTGAAAATTAAATCATGACATAATTCAAAATGTAGGAACTGGAACAGCAAAATATAATAAACATACTAAGAGAACTGGTTGCTGGTGCGATCAAATAAAAGAATTGCCGAAAGAAATATATGCGGTTACCTGCGAAAGAATAGTGGAGTATCAGAAAATTAGAAACAATGTAAAACAACTAGTGAAAAATGTCAAACTGAATGTTGAAAAATTGGACAAAATTTAAACGAAGTTGATAATAGACATTTTTGGAGAGAAGTAAAACGGGCAAAATTAGAAGTAAAACAAGTTGAGAGCGATAAACGACAAACAACCAAAGAGAAGCAAAACATATGTTAAAAATATGATAGAAACACTTTTTTTCAAAAAAGAATAAAATAGGCGGTATATATTAGAAGAACTAATGGGAATACCTACGATAAAATAGAAGAATCTATTCAAAGAATAAGAAGAGAAAAAGTTGCAGAAGATGAAAGGCTATTAGGAGGATTTTAGTGAATAGTGTGCAAGAACGCATTGATACTATATATGTACATGTTGTGATTTTCTTAGTGCATGTTAGGGATCTTTTAGCGCATAATCGTCTAAATAATTGTTGTAACCACCGCCTTGTGACAAATGTTAAATCAATTAGTCCTGTGCGCAACTAACTAACGTAAATGAATTCCTAATTGGTACAATGAAACGAAAGTATTTCTATTGCATATGCGATATGTGCCTGAACAAAACTAGAAACTTTGTACTTGACTTTCATAGATTTAAAAAAGATTCTGTTATATTGAATAGATCGGAGATCTAGAAAAGAATCTGATTGACGACTGCAAGAATTTTAAACGAACAAGACGATTTTATAGTCAAACCTGACTCATATTTATCCTAATTTGGCATAAAATATTACAAAAGAAGTAATGAAGAAGAATATAATGTTTTTTTTTGGATCTAATAATCGTAGTTTGGTATTACTAAATAGTTATTAAAATTCCTTATTGCATTATGTGTTAATGACTATATATTTTAAACATAGGATTATTATTATTATAATATTACTATTAAGGATCAAAGTAAAATTACTTTTGATAAGAAACTCTATAGTCTAACTTTATATAATTTAATATAACAAAAACAAACAATACTTTGCAGTTTACTGTTCCCGATATATTTCTAACACATTGTTTTCAAGTTAAGAATGGGATTACGATTAATGCCTGTTATCTATGATCATTTTACTATTGTTACATACTACTATCAAACATAATAAATTCAATACATTTTGAACACCATAATAGTTGTTGGAACTGAGGACTGCTAATTTAACCGTTATGTATACAGACTTCTCCAGGACAACTAAAGAAGAACAACATGAAGTTGCATGCGAAGAAAATGTCGCTGATTCGTTTAGAATGGATCGCGTAATTTGAGGAAGTTTGCGCGACGACCACACATGCATCTTTAACTCTGGATATAAGCCAAAAATAATAAATTTCTTGATATACCTTTTAGTCTATATTTAAACGTGCATTAAAACACTCTAAAAGTGAGATTGATTTTTTTGCTTTATGTTAACTGCATTATTCAAGTTATCATCCCCATGTAGATTGTTTAAGTCTTGTCAAATTGAATTTGAAATTTACACAAAATTATTATAATATCTTAATATACATAATTGCAATTCATGCAAATGCTATTTTAAATTCTTAATCAAACCCTTAATGAGGTGCATATTCTCAAACAAAATCATACGATAAGATCTTTTCAGATAATATGACTGTAGCATATACAGTCCCTGTTCATATTACTTGGGCCACCACATGTCATAGACTCTGTATATAGTTGCAATGAAACTCTATCCATTTTTCCTACTTATTTATTAAGGAAACAACTTAAATATACATAGTTTAATGGTTAATATAGATTTTCTCAATATTTTGTACATCCACCATGGTTTCTAATTACTTCTCGCATTTGTCGTGACATACTTAAGATACAAGAGTTAATAACTTGTTTGATGTTAGCATCATTATACCATATATCCAGTATATTTTCTTGTAGTATTGCTTTAGTGGGGTTTTCTCTTTCATACACTTTTCTTTTCAAGCAATTCCAAACATTTTTGATAGCATTTAAATCTGGCGAATTGCCAGGCCATGGAAGCAGAGGAATTCCGTTTTCTTTCAAGACAATTATGAGGTTTTTCGCAACATGGCATGGAGCGTTATCTTGCATAAAGATTTGCCCAGTTGGTATACGACGACCAGGTTTGAAATGGGGCAAGAAAACATCTGTCAGTACCTTTAAATATTGATCCTGTCGCATTCTACCGTCTACGAAATACAGCGGTCCGGGGCCTTTGCCGCTTATAACACCCCACACCATCACTTGCGGTGCATGTTTTATTGTTCTTTGAACGCAGGATTCATTAAGTTGTTTATTTGGTCTCCTTCTTACAAACTGCGGCCTCTCCTGTAGTACTTGTAATGTGCTGTCGTCGCTAAAGAAAACCTGTTAATTTGTAAAATTCAGATGTTCTTTAGCAAACTTCAGTCGAGCAACTCTCATTTTTGGCGTAAGACGTGGCTTTTTTATTGGCCGTCGACCAATGATCTGATTTTCATACAACCGGCGCCTGATAGTCATCGACGAAACGGATATCCCTTTTTCATTCAGATTCCTTTTGATTCTTCTAAGTGTAGCACTTCTATTATATAATGCTTGGTGGACAATTTCCCGGTCTGCTCGCGTCGAAGTTTTCCTTTTTCGTCCACATTTTCCTTTCCTTTGACTAGAGGTGCTAGCGCCTTGATTTAGTTTTGTTAGTACAGAACTTCGCGATACATTTTGTAACCGAGCAATCTCTCTTATAGAATGCTTGCCAGGCTCTAGAAGAGCCTGCATAGCAGATTTTTTAGACTCCGTTAAATCACGGCCAGGCATTTTATTGCACTGCCGAAAATAATTCAAATAAAATTTTCAACACAGTCAGCAGAAGCTAGTCGAAAAGGTACTTCAAAATATCAAAAGAATTTCAAAGATAACTACTGTATAATATATAAAAGTTACAACAATTACGAATTTATGCGTCTCCTTTAAAACTGCGACGTACACACTAAAGGAAAAAATCGACAACTACAGTAGTTGTCGATTGTTTCTGCAGTAACTGCACTGCATTCATTTTTAGGCCTGCTGATGTAAATAATTGCCCGTATTTCCCATTTATTTGTGATGCTTAACATTTTTTAAGAACCCCTTGCCTCTTGCAATGAATCCCTTTACCTGCGGCCGCTTTTGTATTCAATGTTTACAAAAATAGACGAAGTGTCCCAAGTAATATGAACAGAGACTGTATATTGGAGGATAGATATCATCAGAAATGTTAAATATTTGAACATTTTTCACTGATAAAATATGCATTTTCTACAGTGAATTATGCTTCCAACTAAGGCCGAGCTATTGAATGCAATAGCTTTATTCAGCACACACTTCGGAATGTTTTATTAGAAGCTGATCTACTTTTATATCTTCGCGAAGTGGTGAGGAATTATTAAGAAATATAGGCAAATCTTTGACTTATTCAAAATATTGAATCACTTTTACAGTATTCATTTAGATTCAAAATTAACATTGCATAGAGAGATTTAACTCTAACTTGTTTGAAATACAGTCAAATTTCTCTATGTCGAACTTCAATTACCTACTAATAATTTTCTGCCAGTTGATTCTTTTTTATGACAAAAGCTCAGCAATTTACATCGGCATGTATTTCTGTAGCTTGAACTATTTTTACTACCTTTACAAGGTCAGTAATATCATAAAATCTTGTAGTTCACATAACTAACAATGTGCATTCTGCATTGTATGGCTAGACAGCTATTACATGCGAACGTTATCAATTTAGTAAGCTATTAGTCAGACTAAATCTGACGTAAACCCGTTTTTCAGTTTCTATGTGGTTCAATAAATGCCACCGTCTGTTATCTGGAAATGATTCCATACAACAACATATCCTACGCCGAGTTTTATCAGTACAGTGCACAAGACTACACCAGTCAATTCTTATCAGCTCATTATTAATGCTTAGGTAACTAATTTGACTAAAGTTTTACCTAATATTGTAATAACTTCTCAAAAACTTCTTATGATACTTAACATACACGTTAAATAGAATTTTTGCTTCAGAAATGAAAAAAATCGCAGAGGGCCGTTTTCGGTGAATGTGACAGCTGAGGCGTCATGGCGGCATTGCCGTTGAAATTAACGAAAACATTAATCAAACATCACATGTAATCGAATTTGATGTGGATGAATTTGGGCGAAGGTTTGTTAGTAACCTTTCATTGGGATAATTGCAACTTTATTTCGACGTAAAATGTGTGCATAGATTCCGTTTTACCAGTTTTTAATCGCTGTTCAAGTCACTTAAAATTTTTCGAGCAATGATTCAGCATTGCCTTTAGTTGCAATTTAACAATTTTGGGAATTTTTTCTCTGTCATATGCCTTATGACAAAAACGTTCGAAAAATGGCCTTGACAAAAACTGCAACTCTTGCGGTGTAGTTTTTGTATAATTGTGTTCAAATGGTGACAACTTTTATAATGCCGTGCTTTCACTTTGCTCCCAACAGCGATCTGGTTGCAATTCTCCGAGAAAAATGTCTTTCCGGAGAATTGAATCACGGCTCCTATCATTCCGCCCCAGTGATGGTCAGCCGCTTAATCACAGCGGTTATAGACCCGTCAATGTTAAGGTTTTAGACATTGTTATGGGTTATTGTTTAAGCATTCACGTCTAATACCTTCACGGTCTTTTGGTAATGATTTCTATTACCAGATAAAAGCAACATTCGTCATTCCTAAAACAGTGCTTCACTTTACTGCACTCTGAATTGTCGAGCATACCAACAGATATGTAATCTTTTCGACAGTCCAAAGCAAAGTAAGAGGGGAGACAAATTAGGAAGAGTAAAATTTTGTAAAATTAAAAAACACCGTGAATTTATGCCACTCTTAACCAACGGCGACAAAATACAAAAATATGGCCGCAAAAAATTTCGTATGATGTTATATTTCTATTCCTGTAGGTAAGGTTTTGTAGTTTTATGCAGTGGTGAAATAGATTATAAAATTAATTAAAAGTAACGTCATTAGTACAACTTAACATTACTTCGCCGTATAATGGAATTCTTAACAAAGGTTGTTATAAAATCAATCCTGTTGACTTCTGTTACACATTTTGCAAAATGTCTATATCGTTAAAGAGAAATGATGGGTAAACTAGATATGTTAGAAGCGTGTAAAGCCAAACTCTCCATATTAGACGATACACAATCTCTCTAACTTTTCTAATACTACATGTGATCTTCTTAAACTTAAAGTTTCCGAGTAGGAGATTGGGTCAGAAAGTCGACAGCACTTCAGTGGAAAACATTACGCTTATGTGCGGTAAACGTCCATAGAACACAGTCTCGGATGCCTATTAGTTCGAAACAAGCGTGGTTCTGCTTTACTATCACAACTGTTTCATTCTATTTTGCAGTTTCTAAGCGAGCTGTCTTGAGAATGTAATCATTTTCTGTAGATATTCGAATTAAACTATAAGAAGCTGTCGGATTTACTACGCCTAATAAATACCAAATGCACACATAACAGAGGAAAATGAAAAAATAACGTAGTTGTGTATTGACCAGCCTACACACTGTAATAAAATCGGGTGTTCGCACGACGAAGGAAAGGCCAATAACCAAATAAAAGCTTTCTCCACAATTGATCTTTATTTCTCATATAGATGTGTATTTGCTGTTTTCCTTAAAGTTAGTGTTCTGAAGGGATATGTATCCTGAAATATATATGTTAAATGCGGTAGTAATAATCTGTACAGTAATACGTGCTTTTGTTGTACATTCGGCATCTACATTAGCAGATATTCTTTTGATGAAATTTTTTATGATATACTTCTTATAATTACATTTTTCAGCAATTTATTTTGTTGGGTTAATAAAAACTAACAAAAGAAGGATTTATTATGAAAACCTAAGGATTTATGTAAATTACGACAAATAAGGGTAATTTATGTGCGGAACCTATTGTAGTGATATTTCTACCAGCGTTCCCTGCGACACAGTTTACATAAAAAATCCTCTTGATGTATTTATTACCACAATTGCAATTTTGTAATTTATCCAGGCTTCATTATAGTTTAGTTTATACCGAAATTCCTTTAAAACATTAAACAAACATATAACCTTTATTAATATGATTTCAAATGATTTTTCCTGGTTTCCTGTGTTGACTTGTGCTAAATTCTAGTTTTTGTGTTTAATATTTTTTCTACTTTACCAATTTTGGTATTGTACCATGTTAATGTTACACTGCTGATTAATTTCAAATATAAATTATAAAAACTATGATCTACGAATTTTTTAAATAAAAAAACTGACTTGAATAGTTTTGGTGATATTCTATTTGTAAATATCAGATTTAATTCCTGAAATTTAAAAATTGTTTTAAGTAACAGTATTCAGTTGAATAGCGGTTTTACTCCAAATAGTAACATCTCAATAATTTTAAAAAGAGTTTTGCTCTACGTGATATTTAATGAGTGATGAAACATTAACGCAATAAAAATTAAAAATATATTAAAATGTACTAAAAAAAGTTGTCCCGAATCACATCAAACCCCAAATCCGCACCTCATTTTCAAGCCAATATTTAATTTTATTCTTAGACATGTCAAAGAAAATATATAATGAAAAAAATGGTTGTCTCTACTATATCGCCATTTAATGATGCACATTTTTAAATTTGTTTTCAGTTGTTGTTCTGCACAATTCAGCTGTCAGTAACCCCTGACAATCTTGGAATCATTCTTTCATACAGTTATTGTAAATGTGGTGGTGTTACACTTTAGCGTTAATAGTTTCCTATAAATAAAAATCTACGAATTAGGTTGAGAGATGTTAGAGCACCGCAAGGTTAATTTTTGAAAACTTTGAAAATTGGTCACCATTCAAATCATAATTGAAAACAAAGGGCTTTATATTCCACACCACGTATTATTTTTCTGATAAGACTGCAATGAATAACGTTAGTTATATTTTCTGTGACTAGTAAGGGAAATTTTGTGATAATACCACATGATTTGTTGTAAAGGTAACAAGTAACATTCCAACCTCCTATCATTGTAATGTTGTTGATGGTGTAAATATAATTTTCTTATGCTGACAAAAGTTAATTAATTAGTTAATCAATTAGTTGAAATAAGCTATATTGTCCTAATACTTTTCTGAACGTTTCTCTGCACGAAACTCAAAGTAACTTGATCATCTGATTATTTTTGAAGGAGTCTTGTTTTTCTGGTTACATTTCCAATATTATTGAAGAGTTGGTTTACTTTATGGACAGTCTTACTTGTTACAGGGTGACCAAGATGTTTTGCACTGAGTTCACTCGCATTATCATCAACAAGGTTTACAATTTACGCTGTTTTCTACTATAGTAAGCGTATCGGCAGCAATATTCAGATTATTTAAATCAAAAATAATTTACGGTTTCTTAGGAGCGAGTTTAGTTAATAATAGTCATGCGATAGATATGATGATTAGGTAGGTATTATTTATAGATCACGACAATCTCGTCAAAATAAAATTGGAACTAAACTCAATTTTATTGGTGTGTATTTTTTTTGTTTTCAACCAAACTTAGGACTTCGAGGGTTTGAGATCATCGTAAACAAATTTCTTTGAAAAAAATAATAATTAAAAAAATCCTAATGTTTTCTAATTTTTTTTACTTTAATTTTAGATTACAAGATGCTAGCTTTTTTTCTAAAGCATTTACAATTGGTAAAGTATAAGGAGTTCAATATTTTTGTGGATGGAATACAGTCTCAATTCAGTATTCTCGACATTATAAAAGCTGTGTTTGTTGATTATTATAATCTTCTCCGTGGGAGATCGAAAGCAATAAAATAAATTTTCTTTAATGTAGACAAAGTGTAATGAGTTTGTATAAAATACAAATATATAGCTGATTAAATGTTTGGATACAAATTCGCTTAAACGTTAGAATAAATAAATGTGTCTCCAATTTTTTTATATTTAATTACTCTACAACAGTGCGAAGTTTGCTGCTTTTGTTATGTGTAAGAAAAGTATTTTTGTGTTGGTTGATGACATCTGGTCTAGCTGGTTACCGGTTTTCAGGATCTGTTATATCTCCGAATTATGTATGTTTCGTCATGCTTATTTATTCCAGTGAACCAGTGAAAGTAATTTTATCTGAGAAGAACGTCTGTAGCACATTTTCTTCTACTTTTACCATAAAAATATTATCAACCAACCTCTTGCTTGCAGATAAGATTTAAATGTTACATATCCATCGAAAATCTTTTAGCTGTTGTCGTATGGATACGTTTTGTAGATAAGTATTCTCCGCAATATCTACGCTTCAGTATAGGGCTCAGCGATCATGAAAACTTACGTTAAACTACAAGATATAAATAGCCAAGTTTATTAAACACAATTACGTTTTTTGTTCTATCCGGTGGTTGTGCAGGAGTTACAGAACATATGTATTACATATGACGCAACACTGTTAATGGAAATTATCTAGTAAAACATTATGGTATTGTAGCAACAATTACAATTTTGTCTACATGTATTCAGTTGAATAGCAAGTAGGTAGTTCATTCCATATTATATTACTGTAAGCTGACAGAATAAATTCAATGGTACCATAAATTGAATTTTAGTTTGTATTTTTGTATCTCCCGTTACTGTAAGAAAACGACAATGAAGTATTTCAAATGGAAACAGTTTTTATATCCTTCCTTCAATATATACTGCAAAAATAGTACGGCAATGCTTACACGTATGTATATATATTTATAAAGAGATTCAGGATATGTTTTTATACCATCTGCACATAGAATGAAAGAAAACGGAATAGTCTTCGTATTAATATTTTGTCTTACTTGGCTGCAGTCTCTTCAACTGGATATAACGTATACATAAATATATAGTTATAAGGAGCTATATCTAGAATCGCTTACTTTATTCTTTTGCATGGTATATAACACAAGGTTTCCATTTTTTTTCTCTTCTTCGCAGATAAAGCGATTTCGATAAAGTTTTTTTATTGCAATTATTGCTTATCAAATTTGTTAGTTAAATCAAAAGTATTTATTGAGAAGTTTGTAATCCTGGAATCTTTTCCGGTATATAAACAGTGAAGTTTATTGAAAATTCGTTGATGGCGGCAATTCAAACCGAAATGGGAAAAAAATCAATTTCATTGCAAAAGCACCTCGCAATGTCGTAGCCAGAAGAGTGATTATGTCACGAAAAACGTTGACGTCATTGAATTAAACACGATGGCAATCGTTACTTTCTTTGAATATTCGCGTGCTGTCAGGGTAGTAGTCAGGGTAAAATATTATTATATAATATTGTTGTAACAAATTTCATATTGAAATAGTGAATTAAAAGAGAGACAAAATTAAACCGTACTTATTGAATTTATAATAAGTAAAATTCATATTGAATTACTTTTTTAGAGAACACAATATTTGCAGCCAGAAATAACAGTTACAGGTAGAACGCTGAACCTACACATTTTAGGTGTGGACTAGGCGATTTGGTCTGTTTTCTATACGATATTTGTTATTGGTTATCCAATTAAGTTTGTATTTCTTATACTTCTGTACTGTTCCTTTAAATGCTAATTATTATTATTATTATTATTATTATTATTATTATTATTATTATTATTATTATTATATAAATAATCAATTACATATCTTAAGTCTGGTCAAGCACTATAATTTTGAAAGCTAGAAGCTGGGGTTTTGGTAGAGATCTTGTTGATATTTAACGGGTTCTAATTTAATTACTTAAGATGGCTTTCTGATATAATTTATCAATACTAAAAACGTTTCACACACTGATTAAGTTGATGAAACAAGTCTAGCCTTTGCAAACATCAAGATATCATAAAAATACGAATTATAATATTGATTGAAAATGGGCAAACTCGAAAAATGATTTTGCTGTTCACAAAAACGTCGTTCACGTATGCATATTATTGTTATATGCAAGAGAATGCCAGCATTGGAAAATCGTCGACTGGAGTGTGTCAAATTCCGACAGTAAAGCATGATGAACGTCAATATATAGAGATTTTAGAGGATCTTGAGAAAATATAGAATCAGTAGCTGAGCTAACCAAAATCTTGATTTTCAAGCTCAATCATGAACGACCATTTAGGGTGCTGTTTCCAAGCCGCGAAATAGAATTGTCTGATATATAGATAGACGAGAGTTGGAGTTTATTGTCCAAATATGCGCAGTAGAATTTCTGCATCTGATGAAGTCTTGATAAAGTGATGAAAAAAGCAAATATCTATATCTGCATTGACAGCAGGTTTTGCTACATGCTTTAGTCTCATATACATGTAACGTTGAGTTAAGAGTAGTCTAGAAATTGTAAAAAAGATGATAATGGACTAATTTGTTAGATACAGAGTTAATATGTAATATATAAGGCCGGAAGTTCTGTGACGTCTCTAATATCTAATCAATCCAAGCAACGACATTCAAAAATGCCGAAAAAAATTCAGGCGCTTCTCTGTAACAATGACCGGATAAACACAGTAAACTAGAATTAGGGATAAGAACACCTTCTGGTCATTTGATTAGACTTTTCTCTTTAAGATACTGTTTCAAAAGGACAGATAAATCTGATTAAGATAAGCGTTGATTTCGCAAACAGGTGCCACTCCCAATCCCGGTACCACTGGACTAGGAAGCAAGTGTAACATTTACTACTTCACTAGTCCAGTATTATATAACAGTAATAACATATCGATATATACGAGTTATATGTATGTATGTCGTTATACAGGCTGAGTTTTTTTGAAAGTTTAGCATTGCGATCTCAGAAACTACTGGAGATAGAAAAACGCTTAAATGGGGAAAGATGCGCAGTTTTACGAGTTTGATTTAAAACTGCTTTTGTTTCTCCGTGTTGAGTATGTATGTATACTATTTTATGTAGGTGTAGGAGGGTTGGCTTAATCACTGAAGTAAAACTTTACTAAACACTAGGTATCTTACTCTCTCTACTTCTTTATTACTTCCTAACTTAGCTTCTATATCTTACATGACACTTTTACATTGTCTTTTTTTACCTATCTTGCCCCCTGTGTTTTGACTTAGCAACTAATACAATACATAGGCGTAATACTCCGATAACTTTCATTACTTAAAAATAACCATATCAAAACCTTATATCATTGTAATCATCAAAAATAAGCTTTTCAATGATGTCAAAACCAACTATGGTTTCCATTTAAAAAGATACAAGTTTGTGACATAAACTCGATAATGGTGAACGAAAAAGAAATATTTAGATAGTTTCATTTGGCGTAAAATTATCTAACACTTTTGTCTGAATACTTTTTCTCTAAAATTTCTATTAACTATGCTAAGCATGTTTAAAGAAAATCGTAAAATTTAGTTTTCTTTGAATATCTAATAAGCCATGAAAGTTATCGGAGAAACAAAAGCAGTTTTGAATCAAACTCGTAAAACTGCGCATCCTTCCCATTCAAGCGTTTTTCTATCTCCAGTAGTTGCTGAGATCCCAATTAAACATTCTCACCCTGATGTCGCTGCAATTTAAATGTATTGTGTTATTTTAAATACTTGTATTTGCTAATAAAATCCTAAATTTCTTTAATATAATTAAGATGCTTTTTTTCGGTATTCATCTTGCGTTTTTATATTCGTATATGTATTTTACCCACTAGGTATTATAAAAGGTGTAGTAGAGATGTTATCATGTAGGTTTGTAGTCAGTTAGTTGTAATTGTCACATATGTTAATCTTTTGTAATGCTCTGTACTTTATAACTTGCGTCCTGACATCTCTTACTCAATAAGTGAATTCTCTGTTTTCAAACTAGATTATAATAGTGTACTGGAAATTTGTAGACACTACTGTATGTACATATGTAGAAAAAAGTAGGATTATTCCCTTTAAATTGGTTTTTTGTTACACCCACTTATTTACTTTTTCTTCTTCTTCTTGTGCTCTCATTTTTGAAAGGCGTAGAATATTTGCTCTCGTTTCGCGTATGATGACTAACTTTTTAGAATTCTGAATTCAGTTCACGGGAACAGAAAATATTTATCTACAGATGTCGCGACACGAAGACATTGCAGTGCCTATTCAAGCGTACTCTAATTTATCATTTATCTACCAGCTTGTCTGTTTTATTTGCAGTAATTTAAAAATTTGGAGATGACAGATTCCCATTTAATATGAAATAGAGAACTCAAATAAAACGACGTTCCAGATGGAATTGGTAATGTCACTCGCTGGCAAAATATTATATGTCTTGACATTAGTCATCTGTTCCCGATTTTTTTTTAATATATTAAGAAACTGTATATGTTTGAAGGGGATGTTAAATATTATCACATGTACTCTATTCTGTATGTTGTGAATGATAGATTTTTGTGATTGTATAATAAAGTAAAGTTTACACAATTTTGTACATAATTTGAGTAATGATGTTAAGTCATTACATCCTACATAATAAAGTGTAACGAAATGTTCAGAACTTATTACACATTTTTTTTTTATATATCTTCATGTCACATTAACATTTAAGGTGCTGATGTGATTGTGATTTCGTATGGTTTGTCAAAAGAGGATTTCAGCAGCATTAATCATTTTTGAATTGCTACTTTACATTTTTATAATCCTCCTGAGATTTTAAAGTGCTATTGTGTATGCAATTATTTCTATCTTGCACAATTATTAAGATCTCTACTTTCCTTTGTAATTTTTATTAAATTCATGCTATCGGAGAAATATATTTTTTGGGCAGATATGAAATAGAAGCTTGATTTTTAACAAAATGTGGACCAAATTTAAGCAATAAAATGTTTTTGAATTGTTATTTAGGGTGTCTAAACGGTCGATTTAAAATTTAACAAATGAAATGGATTTTTTAAATGGAAAACCTTTGTTTGAATGAATAAATCTCAATGAAAAATAAACAAAAATTTTGTTATGTCGTTTATGGAAATTGAGATAAGGTTCTTAAGTTATTTGAAAATAATCATCTGGAGTTTGCTCACCATCAAAGCCCGCCATCCAGTTTGGGAGCTTTAATAAACTGCAATAATTGTGATGGTTTCAACGAAGGTATTTTTTCTTCGTCTATTACGTCTTTGCCGAGAAAATTCGGAATTCTTTCCCCCACCCGCAGAACCCGCAGTCGCTATTCTGTTTAAGACCTGTCCTTGTCATGTGTTCTTCAAGGCGAAAATGCTCTATAAGAAAACCTGTGAGGATGCGTAGTCTGTTCCTACTTAGTTCAAGTAAGGTATTTGCTTTATGCGTGTTGTAGTTTTCAAGGAATATCTTGGAGTGTCTCAAATCAGGGAGATTCTCCCAGAAGGATAGTCTGAGCCTCCTCCCTTCTCTATCTTTGAGTTTCTATTTGTGGGTGCTCATTCCTATTCTGGAAAAGCGTTCCTCTCCAACAAACAAAGTTGTGGCGGCTTTCTTTGCTAATGATGAAATTTACAATTTAACAAAAAATGAACCAAAAATAAGAAAATGTAAAAAAAATTAATAAAGAAAAAAGCTGAAACGAATTTCTTACATCTCTAAATCATTTCCTTCTATCACCAATTCCAACATTCATTAACACAGTTAATTTCTTATATTCTGTCAGCTGACTGATTTTGGTCAAAAATTAAGTATAACTCATAGAAAGTATTACTTTCGTACTATTGCAAACCTTAGCTTTTTTAGTTATCGAAGTTGAACGAATTGTTTGAATGCTCTAAGTAATATTTCGAAAACAAACTTGCAAAAAATCAAGCTTCTACTTCAATATTGGTCGAAAGAAATTATGTTTCTCGTGGACATCCATTACAAAGAAAAGTAAATATTTCAAGAGTGGTGCAAGATATATAATTGCGTATACAAAGGCAAAAATTTTGCGAGAATTACGAAATCGTAAAAATATACAGCGTGTTTTGTTTGAAAAAGGAAGTTGAATGCAATCTCTATAATAACAGGAGCGAGATAGATTAAAAATATATTTATATGATAGCTTGCTAAAACCAATAACTTTTGTTTGAAAATTTATACAATTTCAAAAATATTTAGGTATTTGCTGTACAATATCTCTACATATAGAATGGATAAAATATATATTCCATTGGCAATACACAGGAGGTCTCATAGCAGTATTGTATAGGTTTTAAATTTAAAAATAGGATAAGAAAGGAATGCGCTCATCTCATATATCTCCTTAGCATTCGTTGCAACAAAGATATGCGACCTAATCGCATTATTGTTGTTTGAAACTCATACGATTACCGGGAAGCTTATAGTGTATAGGAAATAAATTTATTTTCCCTATGTGCATATTCGAATTCTGAAACTCTTGGATAACTAATTATAGTAGATATTGCAGCAGTAACTCTAATGGTCGGTTTTAAATCACATATATTGTAGGAGGATTGAGCAATCTTACGTGAATATATATGTAGATACATATTCTCTCTCGGATGATACTACTGCTTCAGCAGGTAATTTAAGTTAAAAGCTAGATATTACTTATTATGCATCTTTTTGAATTAACAATTTTAATTACATATTTATTAGGTTTGTGGATTCATACAATATCCATGCACGCTTTTAAAGTTTCTTTCTAGAGGCTGTCTATGAAATATCTTCAGTATCATTTGTATATTCATTTTTATATATTACTTATAGTAATGGAGAAATGTGGTATTATTGGATGAATATGGAGATTATAATGTCTGTTGTATACAAGTGTAAAAGTATAATTGTATTCGATATTACTTCTAGAAGCAATTCTACAGCGTTCTACGTATTTTGGAGAATGCACACAAAGCATGCGAAAGAGTGCGGTAAAAAGTGTACAAATATAAAACTAAAATGTGCGTACCTTGTAAATACAGCCGCTATTACCCAAGCCAGCAAACATATTAAAGATGCTCGAGTTTTAGTGCAGATGTACCCTGCCTCCAGAGGCTTACATATAGCATAATAACGTTCAAAACTAATGGCTAGAATAGTTAATACTGATGCGTGGGCCACGGTTAATTCGACAAATGGAACAGCTTTACCTGGAATGAAAAAAAGCATTTAAATTATTGTTATATTATTTGCAAAATGTTAGAATTATATACATTTTAACATGTAGTTTAATTTTTGTTATAAATGTTATATCTTCTACGACATATTTTCATTTCATTTCATTTCATTTATTGATCACTTGTGCCGGAGAACTCCGGATGTGAAACGTCACAATATACAATCATAAAAATAACAATGTAAAACATATTATCTAAAACATATTATCACATAAGATACAAAACTAATATCTATAAACTACACATGTAAAAAACTACGTTACACAATTACAATTAATCTACAATTCAGCAAGAAATTCCCCCAGGCTGTAATAAGTCTTGTTCATGAGTATCTGCTTCAATCTATATTTAAAATTAATAAGATTTGGCGCAGCCTTAATGTCACAGGGCAGCGCATTATACAATCTACTACCAAACTGTAAAGGAGTTTTATTATAATTTGCATATGCGTGTGACTCAACAAGGAGATCATTTCTACCCCTGGTATCGTGGCTGTGCACCGTGCCAACCACCGGCAAAGTATCCCTTTTACTAAAAATCACCTGTAATAGTTTATATATATATACAAATACAAATGTCAGAATTTTATTATCTTTGAAAACTTCACGGCAAGAGTCACTGCGTTTTATGTCAAAAATTACCCGTATTATGCGCTTTTAGATTATAAACACACGTTCCCATTCAACCAATTGCGCCCAGACAATAACGTTATAACTAATAATGGAGTAAGCCAAAGAATAGTAAACGGTTAAAAGAGACTTTCTATCTAAATAACTATTATATTTCAAATTGCAGATGGCAAAGTAGGCAGAGTTCAATTTAGCACACAAATTCTATATGGGTACTCCAATCAAGGTTGTAATCTATAGTGACGCCCAAAAATTTAGAAGTTGGACTACATTGAATACTATGAGCTAGAAAATTAAAACTCATAGTTTTGAATCTGGTGTTATTTCGTTTATGATTAAATATAATCCACGTTGTCTTCTCAATATTTACCACTAGTTCATTTCCAACACACATTGGCTAGAAGATTGTCCATATCAGTACCCGTTACCACAACCGCAGCATCATCAGCATAAAGAAAAACTCTTCCAGCACTTATAGCTTCGGGGAGATCATTAATAAATAATAGAAACAATAGGGGACCAAGAACTGATCCCTGTGGTACACCCATGATTTGAGAATAAGAACCCGAAAAAGTATCATTGAGTTTCACAAATATCTTACGATCTGACAGATACGACGATATCCAATCATTTATTGTACCCCTGATTCCCAAGTTTCTAAGCTATCGAAAAATAACGCAGCAACTTTTAATTTTTTGTTCAATTGATTATTAACACACTGCACAAAGTCTGTACATGTAGTTTCCGTGGAGCGACCTGTTCTAAAGCCATGTTGAGATTCCGAAAATACATTAAATCTATCACAGAAATCAACGACATGCAATGCAACAGCCTTCTCGAAAACTTTCGACAATGATGAAAGAATAGAAATGGGTCTATAATTATCAATAAGTAACGGGTCACCTTTTTTGAATACTGGAACAACGTATGTTATTTTCAAAGCATCGGGATAGTGACCCTTTTCCACGGAAATATTCACCATTTCAGCAATCCACCCCGCCATAACTGGGCAGCCAAATTTCAGGACTCTAACAGGTGTACATATTATCTGCTCCAACTGAGTTCTTATTTTTTAGATTCAGAATTATGTTACATATTTCACTGCAGGAAAAGGAAGCGAAGAACATTCTGTTCGTTAGCATCTTATATGGTCCACTATTGTGACATGCAAACCTGCTGAAATTACTAGACATTAAGTTGGGCACTGTCTTAGTAAAGTATTGGGCAAAAACATCAGCAATTATTACACTTACATGTTTTGGAGATGTTCAAATGTTAAATATAATAAATCAAGACGTGATTGCAATAATTTAAACAAAGTTTGTTCTAATAAAACTTAGTGTGATCCAATACTACCAAGCCTTTGGGTGTTGTCTGATTAACAAAATGAGCAATAACAAAACATGTTTTTCTGAGATAAGAAGCTTGATTTTCTTTCGAAATGTAAGTAACACCTTTGTATGATAATACTTTGTACTCTATTAATAACAGTTTGGAACTAATCTGGAGACCATTTTTAAATTAGAACTGGTTAGTAATCTATCATCTGTATTGTGGCATTCTATATAACTACAACTTTTACATTTCATAAAATTTGTCATCTGAGAATACAACTTAGCCATAGTTGTTGCTGCATCTACGGTTGTTATCAGGTCTTAAGCGTTATAGAAACGTTTTCGGCAATCTGCAGCAGTAAATCCACCAACAGGTGGTAGCCACTGACGTCTAGACTCTATAAAAAGCGATCCGGTTGTAGCTGGCTAAATGATGATTTTGGGTGGGTTGAGAAAGGTGTGGTTCGTCAAGCAGTATGACTCCGAGCTATATTGCTTGTCGGACTACCACTGTATAAATGTATGTTTTAGCCTTTATTAGAACATTGTTGTTAATTATGTCCCAACACCGAATGGTATTCTGCCGGGGAAGCAATCCTAGCGAAACGCACTATGACATTGAGACCAGAATCCGATCCCGGGTACTCGGGTCTGCCACCACCAGAGAACTACCGCTCACTACTGCGATCATCGACCCTTCGTAGTTATAATGGTATTCCATCATCGAAACAAATTTTCGAAATCTAAAGGTTACGACATTGAATTTTTCATCTTATTATTTAAGAATCAAATTACTGCTCATTTTTTCCTGGTTCAGATCTCTATTAATTCTATAAACGCAGAGATTCACTACAGATGCGCAAAACGAGCACCGTTGTGCTAAAGGTGTAGTATGCAGTTGGACACACTTATTTAAAAAAGAAATGGCCAATACAATCCTTAACAAGAGAACACCAGTACTCCAGAAATTCAGATTTCTATGAAAGTTTACACGGTGAAATAGTACTTTTTTGTAATGTATCAATTCCGTAGACAGTATCGATTCTGAGCACTGGAACCACATGAGTGTCGACAGGTATCCATAGTCTGTAATAGTAATGGTATAATGGTATCGATACCCTGGTGTCGGTTCCTTGGTAACGATACTCGAGTATTGGTCGGTTAAAATGCAAGGCAGACGTAAAATTGTCAAAGATATCTTAGTAGTTAGTATTATTTTAGTAGAACTTTTATAACCACCGTTTATGTTATTAAATTCTTATCAAGGTGAAGTTATTCTTGATGTAACAATGATTTATTATGTTGTACAGTTTTTTGTTTCTGCCATACTTTCTCATTGCACATGTCCATTCTTTTGGTGTTATATAATCATTTTATGAGTTTGTTTGATACTTTATTGGTACATAATTATGTAGTACTTTTGTAGTCGTGTGAACATAGTAAATAGTTTAATTACTATATCATACTTAAAGACAATTTAAAATCTATATGTGGTTTGATAGAAAAGTTTGCGATCATTTTGACTTTATCGACGAATCTATTAATTAATCTTTATTTTGATACGCGTAGCTGGTTATATTTGTAGTTATTCTTATATACGTGTACATAATCTTCAATAAATCATCAACAAGTATTAAATCTTAGAACGACTATTATTGACAATAAATATGTAATTTTGCAGAAGATGGATGAAGGAAATTAAAGTCTAGACGACAAACACCATATATCTGATTCAATCTCAGGAACATTATGTCTGTCTCACTTATAATGTTGGCACAGTAATAAATGTCTTAGGAGGTTCTAATTTTACGTTAACAGCTTTAAGAAATTTGTCACGAAAAGGAATCAGCAATTTAACTTCGCTATCTATTGAAGAAGCGTCGTAAGAATGTGTTAAATCAGCTAAGAAAGAGTGATTTACTACTGCTAATTTGTAATGAACAGAATTGTAGTTTTTATCTTAGTATTGGTGTTAAACTAAATGATTCCTTTTCTGCGTCTTATTTGTTATCACGATAATTTATTTTCCATTTCTTATAAAATATTTTTTAATAGGGAACACCTACACCTAGTATTTTAACTTATACTAGTAAAAGGTTTTTTCCTCAATTCAATAAAGTACAAAAAATTGATAATTATTAGCTTTGTTTTGTTTTCGCGTGCTCTATTTATATTGCTCTAGATCATTGAAAAAATACTGTTACGCTGTTCGAACACTTTGTTATTTATATTGTTTGCATTTTTTTGGTTGTAATTAATAATTATACTGGTTTACAATGTGTCTGAGATCAGTAGGAGCAGGTGCTATATGTTTACTGATTACTAAACTGAAGCTATTTGTTTATATTTCACAATCTTGTAACAAATTATTATCAAAGTATGCGCAAATTAATGTAATATTATATGTATATACAATACAACAATAACCTAAATACGCAGTTAAGGAAAATAAAAGCACAAAAACTACAAAATATAATAACTCAAGTGCTTTCTTTAGGAGCAAACCCGACGTGTAAACCACGCTAGAGGGGAAAGTCGTCACCTACCAACTTTTTACTCCTGAGGAAACCATTTACATAAGTGGCCAAGCATCGAGTTAGTAGATTAGTAATTATGATTATCCAGAGATGAGAATGCGGAATCATGAGCTTCTAGTGGAGGAGGCTTTTTCACTATTTTTATTGTAACTACGCTATAAAAATTATATTTTATCTTTCCTTGATCCGGCAAAAATTATAAAGAGTAAAGAGGTATCAAAGAAGAAAATTCAAGCACCAACGAACAAACTTAAATTTGTAAGGTTGTGTTATTATAGAGCGTTACGTGAACGCCGTTTATTCATTAACTAGAATCGTTAGATATTATAGGTGACTAGAATCGTTAGATATTATAGGTGATCTTCCACATCTAAAGCTACCGTAGCCAGTACTTTATCGTGTGTGGTAGTAGCAATCAAGTTATCTACCCGCATTTCCGAGAGATTTTTGAGAATTAAATTGTAGTAGGTACATATAATTTGACTTTAATTGACTTATCTTTTTTTAATTGTAGTGTGTTGTGCTTTCATAAAATCGTACTATTATTATTAAATTTATTTACTAAAATATTTGTATGAAATAATTTTTTAAACAGGATTAATGGGAGGACTTGTCGAATTAAAGGTACAAAGGCATGTATGCATTTTCAATTCAAGGTAATCATAAATGTCTTTTCAATTAAATCTGTCAGATTGTTTCCATTTACCGTCAATTTTGTATCTATGTTGTTATAGTTTACATAGTAGATTGCTACTTTACTATGAAAAACTTTTTTTTTTTAACTGATTGATATTGCAGGATCTGTAATAATTGTTGGTTTAATTCTTTCTTGAAATTGCTTTATTAGAACAAATATAAAAAGACCTGATTAAAAAAATCGTCAAATATGTTACGCAGTAAAAAACACTTACTGAAACTTATTCTGTAGAATTTTTTTTGCCAAAGCTTTTTATGTTTTTATTGAATTTCGTCAAATATGGAATTCTAACAACAGAGTGTACTTCGATTTTGGTAAGCCTATATTTAGGTTGATTTTAAAAGTTTTTCAGTTTATTCATTCGTATAATTTAAGGAATAAATAATCCATTCATTTATCGCAATTGTTCGATTTTTCGTCTTGTTTACAAACATAAACTTATTAATGTGAAGGTTTCATATTATAACAATACAGATTGTTGTCTATAGGCAAACTATTCGGAAAGAAGAAATTGGATTTTGACGAAGAAGAAATACTATGTCATATTACCCATGCCATTATCTAGAATTGAGAACAAGATGCATAACGTATACATGCAAGATATAATTTTAAAGTAATATATCTGAGAAAATTAAAAGGCAAGTGTAGACAGAGTTTAAGTAATGGTTACATATAAATTTCTTATATACGAGACAAGAGTTCTTTTGCCTTTTTTATTTTAACAACCGTAAATTTATGCGTGTTTCTCTTGGCTTGAGTTCCTTAATACGACGTTTGGGTATAATGTTTGTGACATGAGAGCTATACGTTCTCATCACTTAATAATTTCAATGGAGTAATAATAGATTTCTGGTAGTGTGAATGCTAAATTAGATCGTAGTTTATTTTTTCAATCAGTAAGTCTATTTTCATCGCTGCTCTTACAAAATAAATTTATAAAGGAATACTAAAAAGTGCCGCATAAACCAACGATAAAGACCCTAGAGGGAAAGTTTCTAATGAAGAAGCGAAATATCTGTCTGTTTCCAGTAAGTGATGTGAAGTGATATACAACAAAGTATATAGCAAATCAATTTTAAAAACGACATATGCAACAATTGAAAGTTAAAATAATATTGCTTTAAACGAAGAATAAACAAAGAAACAAATTAATTAGCAATATTTACTTAATGTTTAAATTATTATTCTACTAATGTAGTTTATATCGAAAGAAGCTGAAATGATAAACTTTCAATTAAGTTTTTTTAAATATAAAATGCAATGCGCACTTTCATTGTTTCCGGAAACTTTCTCGACGTCTTTCGTAATAAAAAATATTGTTTCAAATACATTACAGCTACTATTACGTTGTTGTGTAGGTATAGCTCTGCACAAGACACCCATATAATAGTAATAATGAATAACACCTATTCATCTGGGTTAAGTATCAGCATGTTTCTTTATTAAGCAATTTATACTGACTGTAAAGGTATGAAATACGGCAAATAAAAATACTGTAACCACTATGATGTACGATGAATTCCGTATTAGACGTCTACGTGGGAGATATTATGAATATATACTGTAGGTACACGTCAGTTTAAAGATTGTTATTTCGAGTTGGTAAAAGGGAAACAAAACAGTGCAGTTGATGACCTTATTTAATGGGAAAAATAATCTTGACACAGTTGTTTTGTTGTTTGGTAAAAGTTGGCTCTTACTATGAAAATATTTTACGTGCGACGATTTTATTGTTACCGCTAAATCGCGCAGATTGTTTATATTATGATCGATAAATGGTTCGACATTATGAGATGCAAATATTTGCTAGTAATGGAAATTTTGATAAGAATGCCAACACTCAAAGTACTTCAGCTGGCATTTGTTTACTAATTAGTTCCCAATGTGTAAAGATCGAAGCATACAATGATATGGTAATCAAAGTTTTTAAAACAATACCTAGTAATTAATTAATTGTTCTGTATTTAGCATATTATTTTTGCCATAGTATTTTAATTTTCATCTGCCTAATTGCACTTATAATTTATTGCAGTTGTGCCTTAAATTTTCGACCGAGTATTTTAGTAGTATTTTAACAAACAATTTTGGTTATTTAAAGCTGACTAGGAGTTCAACGACTTCAATATTTAAGTGGTTATTTAGTGGTGCCTTAATTAAACCTTCCAATTCAAATAGTTTTCTAAATTTTGAGGAAGGCGTAGGTGTAATGGCTTATCAAAACTATCATTGTCTAATATGTAATGTAACATGTTGTTTAATGCAACGTAGCGCTATTAACTGTATCCCAACTGCAATTATCTGCGCGAGACTATATCGACTCGCTGAAGACGACTGCCACAAGTCATTCGCAATTAGATGACTGTCGATCCTTCACCTCGACAGTCAGCTAATCTTATCAATTCAGGTGATGTTTTGAGTTTCAATTTCCTTCAAAATCTACATTAAGCTACACGGTCTGGTAAAAATGCGTCACAAACGTTGACGAGAGGTAGTGATTCAAAATGTGTAGAAA
Organism: Holotrichia oblita; assembly: GCA_023690525.1. Lineage (NCBI taxonomy): Eukaryota > Metazoa > Arthropoda > Insecta > Coleoptera > Scarabaeidae > Holotrichia > Holotrichia oblita. Next base: position 106,695,433 of record CM043019.1, read on the forward strand.
AATCTTAATAAACATGCCGAGTTTCGGAAATGCGAAACATTTTACAGCTAGGTATATAATTTTACCACGTTGTGAACAAGCAAACGGGCAGAAAGTAAAATTGCATATTGAAAGAGTTCTTTCTTCGCTTCACAACAGCCGTGACATATCTGCTCCAGAATTCTGCGAGCATTTTCGAAAACTTTCACACTAACTCCAATCTGGCAGTGTATTTTGACCTATGCTTTACTATAACTTCCGGTGGCATCGACAGGCTTCTCGAAGTTTAGATTCCACAATAGCATGGAGTTTGGTCAGGTTACAGATGTGTATGGTGAAAAATTGTGATGTTATTAGTGAAAATCTAACGGAATCAGAGTCCTCAGCATTATGGCGCAGAAACCAATGGCAAACGATTCATACTGAGGCTAATGTAATGTTAGAGTACATAGACACAAGCACCCTAAATTAGTATTATAAATTCTATTGCTGACTGCATATTATAATTTATAATCACTAAACTAAGAGTTGAATGAAATGTATCATATTGTAACGATATTAAATAGATAATAATTAGTAATACTAGAATACAAGATCTTTTGGTCGGCAGTCAACTAAGCTATTAATTAATTTGTAAAGAAATACAAGACTAATAGTATTTATTTCAAGTTCAAGGGATTCCAAATCTTGAAAGTAAAACGTTTAGATTCATTCCACTAGTTGAGTATACATCATCAGATTTCCCGTGAGAAATCAATAAACTTCATCTCTTCATCTCATTGCATCAATCATAGACAATGTCCTAATATTCATAAAGCAATTTCAATGAGATTAGGTATGTAATATTTACCGCGTCATTACATCGTTATCACAAATATTTTATATCTATGCTTGCCTATCGAAATTAATCGTGCAGCAGTAAGGTCCTCACGTTTATGAAGAAAATTAACGTCAAGTTAAATTGCAAAAGTTGTTTTTAAGCCCTATACGAAAATTATGTATGCTGCCCACCGTTCTTTTCTACCTAAGGAGATTGAACGTTCAGCGTTCATATCTATGTGTTTGACCTTTGTTTCAGAAGCCTCTTCGATTATAAAAGTATTGTTTTCTTCCGCCTCATTACAGTCGTAAAATCTAAAGGATTATTGAAGTTGAGAGCATTTTTTTTCCTATTATATTTTGTGTTGATGCAAGGCAGTGTTTTAGACTTGCCGAATTGTATAAACGCCAATTTCACTTCAAACATGTTCTTAAAAGTTGGACTGGTCTCCTTAGAAGTAGAAATATTAAAAATTAGTCTCAAGACAATGCGATCAATAATACTTTATGCCCGAAAACAGTTTTTCTCTGAACAATTTATGCTTGTTTTCCATGTAGCTGTTTTGTTAGTGTGTTTGAAATCCCGAGTATTTCAGCGTCCGTTTCTTAACAGGTTTAGAGTAAAACAACGTGCACCGTAAGTGTCGCAGTAATATTATTTTTATGTTTCACTGTATCGTACATTCTTGTTCCTTACACAGAAAGTCACGATTTCCTAATAAATATACCTAAGAAGTAAGAATGGTTGAATATCGTCAATAGTAGTTGTATTGAATGGTATGGACATAAAACATATATTTTTTTATTTTAGATTAGACTAGGTAGTATTATTATTTATTCATGGTTTTGTTTTGTGTTTTAGAAGTTTCCATACATTTATTTGGCGCATGGAATTCTTGTTCGCCATCAGTAATGTTTATATTCATAATAATAGCATTCCCCATATGTCCATCAGTGATTTTATTAATTCCATTTCGAATTCTTCTAGAAACCAACACCTTCTCATTGGTTTATCTTTTTTCATAATCTTGGTACTTGTGATGAATAAAACGTCAAAATTACGCGATGACGTTTTAACAGATTTGTCGAAAATCGAGATCGAACAGGAATTACTTTTTATCTTGTCACAATATACAAGAACGATTTGTTATGTCTGTTAAGACAGATCTTTCCCGTTTCGGATCGTTATCAAACTTTTGGGCGGACTTCAGCAGTTCCAGCTTCATTCCTAAATTTCTCATTGATCTTAAATAAGGGTTGCCCTAGCACAATTACATTATACCTCTTTCCTGATATATATTATGATGTTTTCGAAGTTCACAAAAGACTTGTAAGAAATGGTCAACTAGACTAAACACAACGTGAATAGCAATATTTAGTTCGTGTACTTCAGTAATTCGTTGCATTTTAAATCGATCAGTTGTTTAACGACTGCGAAAATGTTTGAATATAAACGACAAAGCTTTGAAGTTCAAGCAACGGTTGGCTCGATAAATTCATATTCGTATTGTTGAAAAAGTTATTAGTGGAGAAAGCGCGGATGTTAATGAAACAGATTGCAATGATTAAAGGAATAAAACATTTTGAAACGAATACTAAAACAGTACCAAACTAGAAACATTTTTAATGGCGACGAAACCGCGGTCTCTTTTTCAAATGTATACCAAATAAAACCCTCACCTTCAAAAATGATAAATGTTTCGGTGGAAAACAAAGCAAAGAGAGAATTACTGTAATGATTGGAGCAGATATGACAAGAAGCGAGAAATTGAATCTCTTGGTTATTGGAAAAACCAAAAATCCAAGGTGTTTCAAAGGTACAAAATCGTTAGAAGTAGATTATCATTTCAATAAGAAAGCCTGGATGACAAGAGAGATTTTTGAAAACTGGCTACTAAAATTAGATCAACAGATGAAGATAGATTTAATTGTTGACAACTGACCTGCACACCCTTCTAGAATTTCAAACAGACTGGAAAGCATAGAGCTCGTCTACTTCCCCTCAAACATGACGTCTAAACTGCAGCTAATGGATCAGGGAATAATGAAGAATGTCAAATTTCATTATCGCAAAAGAATTCTAGTAAAAATGATAAACGCAATTGAAAAAGACAACACCACAGTTATTAAGCAGATAATTAACCTGCGAGAATACATTTCTGAATTGTCAAAAGTGTGGACCCATCAAGTTAGTGAGTCTACATACTATTCAGCATTGCTTCTCAAAAGCAGGCTTCTCTGAAGTTGCAATAAATTGGGATCAAGAAGATCCAGAATTGCCGTTTGCCGAAGTAAGAAATTCTTGCAGAGCACTAGAAATGTCTGGTAATATTGATAGCAATATTACCAGATTGATGAAGATATTGTTACAACTGACTATCCAAGTAATGACGACATCCTGAAGATTGTAGCAAGTAAGCTTAGAAGTGAAATAGCATCAAACGATGATGACGAAGAATATGATTCGGATGAACCTGACCTGAAGAAGTTCTTCACTGGATCTCTTGGTGCAGAAGTAGAACATTAAATACTTTAACCCACTAAACACCAAACAAGTTTTAACTAAAACATCGACGCGTTTCAACAGCAATGCTGTCATTATCAAGGCGATAATAAAACTATATTTATAATGATAGTTGTCTCCATCCCGGACGTGGATAAACAAAAGTCAATGGTGTTATGCAAACATGTGTATTCACCCACTTTACAATTTAAGGAATTTACAATCAGTTTGCATTTTTTGTAATTAAATATAAACTGCGGTTTAAAATTGTTTTCTCAGTTGTTTAATTTGAAATGTTGGGTCGACAGTATGATTACACTTACATTTTTGAGAAAATGTCAAATTTTCATATCACCTCCTAAAAATACAGCATCCCTTGACTGTACCGTATGATTAATCTGGGAATATACATTGCTTTGATTTTCACATTAACGCAGTTTGTAATCTGTACCGGAAAAAATGTACATTAATCACTGGAAATTGGTCATTACATCATCATTTTATTGCGTAAAATGTCCTGGAATACGGTTACTGTAACAGATTGTTACGCTTCAATGTTCAGCAACTTGAGTATGGAGCTTTTTGACGTGATTAAACATAGAATGATGAAATTAATAAAAAATCGTTAGTAATTCCGCAAAATAATAATTTTTGTTATAAATACAAGCAAAATGACATTATAAATTATTAAGGAATAAATAACTCAATTATTCTCTGTAGCTAATGAACACAGTTAAAATAGATTTCATAACAGCATACTAATTGCACCCTTGAAATTGTTATAATTTGATTGCAAATTCATAAGTACGTGTCACGGTATGAAGTTGTAGAGTAGAACTAATTTACATATCTAAGCCACTGTATGTAAATGAAAGGATTTTACCGTTATTGTTAAACTAATTTGATTACATAGTCACACATTTCCAGTGTTTTATACAGCATGCTATAATTTACTAAGCATATAAAATGTTGAACACTTCCGTCTAGAAATGCTATTTTTGAAGAAAACGTCATGATGATGTGGTTTAAGGATAAAGGAGCTTGGATGCATTTTCACATCAGAAACACGATTCCTCCTCTTTATTCTCTTGAGGCTTCAAATGACTATCAACCTCAGCTACAAAATTCTAAATGTTAAAAGGTTGCAGTTATGAATTCAATAAATTAAATAGCTTTCTTCTCTCCAAAATATTACATAGAGCAGTAAATTAATTCGAAAATCGCAGAGAAATTTTCGCCTCAAGTGGTAAATTATGTTTTAATCGTTGAGGTTACAAATTATTCCACCAAAAGTTAGTTGACGTTTTTAATCAAAAAAGTAAGTAGGTACCCACTCAAACACTAAACAATTTTAGTGTTTGTTGTGAGCATTTTTCAAGATCAGTACACAGTAGAGAATGAAAGCCATTTTGGAAGGGAATCTTGTGTACATTTCAAGTGACCGCCTTTCTAAGATAGCTACTCTATTTTTTTTAACGCTTGACGAATGTTTTCTCTTTAAAGAAAAAAGAAAGAGCATTCAAGGGAGTGTTATGTGCAGGAATTGTTAGCAACTACTTTTCGGGTACGCACGACAGCAGATTTATTTTTCGTAATCTCTGTGGGGCTCGGAATTTAATATACACTGTTCTTAAATAATTCCTTTAATTTTACTAAGATCTGTAATATTTAACTTTATATTATTAGAGCAAACATTCGTAAACAAATTATCTACAAAGAATAATTGTCATTTAAATATGCAATATATTATCAAGAATTTGATTAGAGAAAAGGGCATCAGAAGAGTTACATATCTGTGATAATTAGTTTTAAGTAATTGATGTGTACTTGGGAACACATGTTGACGACTTAATTAATCAAATATTATTTCCTGTGATCCAATTATTGTAGTATATGGATTACATCAAAGGCAATCGTTGAAAATGTAACATCATTATACAAAATAACTGAAAGCTGGAAGCATATGTATGTCAAACGAATGTATGAAACATAAAAAAAATTGAAAGACGTCCGTTGAAATCATCAACTTATATCAAATAACATTCGAAAAGTACCCATAATTTGTATTTATCTTTTAATTCCTGATTTATTCCCACTTAGAGGTCTAAGTGGGAATAAATCAGGAATTAAAAAAAGATAAGTACACAAAGGTCAAAAAATACATATATTAATAATTTGTATTAAAAGAAACGCCACGTGTTCATTTTAATTACGTTGGGCAACGAAAAGACAATAATATTAAAAGTACCTATCGTCGAAGTTTGTAATTAGACACAATGTCTGATAGTGAGTTCACTATTATTATTAGTGATATAGTTTTTCCTTCAGCGTTACCTACAATTTACTGTAAAGAAAAGTTCAGAGTGTTTGGCCTACGATTTCAAGTTCATAAAACCCTACACTATGGTGTGAGATGAAACTATTTATGACAAATTGAGGGGCTATTAACTTTTATAATCAAACCAACTGATTAACGAATTTCAATCTTGTGTAATAAAATGTTAAACCCACTTAATGAAATTTGCGTAATTGGAATGCAAAATGCAGGGAAAACGACAGTTGTGTGACTTAAGGCAGCTGATTTTCACCTACGCTTGAGTAGTGATAATTAAAATATACATTTTAATCGAATGAAAATGAATTTGCGGAGAATATAAAACAGTTTTCTTCATTTTAATATATACATGTATTGCAACATTTTCAAGGAAATAAAATCTGATTTGTTAGTAATAAATATTTCTGTTCATTCTTGGAAATATTTATTTTTGTAACGGACCAATACTTCAATGATTAATTGATTGGAAGTTTATGTTATTGCAAGAAGGCACGAATTATAAAATATTGGTTTGTATCATTCGACATCTTTTGCATCAAGAAATATTGACTGTCTTCCTGTATTAAAGATAATCATCTAGTACAGCACAAATTTGTGTAGATGTCTGTGTGAAACGCAGGCTATGTTATATTGGTAAACTTTTTTTTACAAAATATTACATACATACATATCCCTCTACAGTAACCTCCAACAGAATTTAAGACATTCTATAAATACTTCACGTCTTCGATATCACTTAACTTCACGTCTTGCGGTTTAAAAATAAACCATTCTGAACTTGACGACTTGCACACCTGACGAGCTTTATCTGAATGAAATCGTGTTCTTTGCAGATTATTGTTTGATCAATTTACAATTGACATTCATGTAACGAGATGCTTACAGGCGATGCGAAAATAACATGCTAAAGCATTGACCTGATATCCGTGCAGAAGGATGAAAGGCACGTACTACATTGCTGATTTAATATCCGGATTACATTTTCTTTCTCATAAATTTGTTCTAATGAAAAAGAAAAGAGCTTTTGTAAATGTCTTTGTATTGAAGTAAGCTTCGTTAATTTGGAGCTTTAGTTACATTTCATAGAAAATTGTAATTATGGTATAGATAGTTAAAGAAAATACAATTCAAAAAACAGATTTGACGTTTTCTTTATTTTTATTGCAGAATTTGAAAGAACATATTCTTTACATACGACAAGGTAAATATGGATGGTGGCTACATAAGGAAGGTTTGAAGAAAAGTTATAGTAATACTTGAAAACATTTTGATATATTGAATTAATGTATTAATTGTTATCGTCGATGTCACAAATACTTCCGTTTTGGTAAAATTATTCTAAATATGCTGTAAATGTAGCAAATCATTTGCTACGTAAAAGCAGTGTAATCATGGGTTTATGGAGTACATAGCAACTACTTTACACTTATTCTGTGAAACGTAAAAAATTAACTAAACGTAAAACAATTAAAATCTTGTGCACTTTTAGACTCAAACAGAAGGGGTGCAGTTGTTTAATGCAACTCATCGTGATCGGTTGCCTATTAGCCAAAGCATGGTAAGCAAAGTTGAGGATAAGTTTCGGGAATTTGGGAATTTTCGGAATAATTAAAAACTGGTCTAATCTCAATAAATGGGGAAGACAAGTTTGAAGTTTCGTTAACATTGCAAGATAAGCTTTAATCTGCTACTATAGAACCGCTTTCTCATGTTAATTTGTTGTGATTTCTTGTGCATAAAGTATTGGAAACAGCAAAGTTTCATTCCTGCGAGATATGTCTGCATCGCGAGCTGTTGAAAGATGATTTTGAGCGATGAAATCAATGGTAATTATGTGAAGAGAATTGTTTTTCCTAATGGGATAGTAAAATTGTGTTGTAAAATCTCAATCCTCAATGGTTCACATAATTTTATATACAACCCCCAAAAAGTTATCCTATGGTGCGGTATAGTTGACGGAAGAGTTCTTTACTTCTTTAAAGGACATTTTGTAAAATGAACTCATCATTCTAATAATTTTGAATCCGGATTTAGAAGAACCCGATCTGTACCAGCGTTACCTCTTTTTTCAACAATATAGAACACCGCCACACTACGCTTTACCTGTTCGCAGGTTGTAGTTTTTCCTAATCATTCGAATAGGTACGAAAGGGCCGTCGAGTGGCCACCCAGATCGCCAAATTTAACTTCCCTGGATTATAGTTTGTGGTGATGCTTAAAAAGTAAAGGATACACAACTCAACCAGAGAATGTAGAAGATTTAAAAGCACGAATACGCCAATAAATTAGAAATATTGTCGTAAATGTCATCGACAATGTTCAAAAAGAATTTTTTAATCGCCTTGGCGGTGCTCAGTTCGACTATTTAATTTAAATAAATATCTTTCATTTTTAATTTATTACGATAATTTTTCTTCAAAATCTCCTTATTTGTTTTGTTCATGAACACTTAAGTATTTTAAATGTTATCCTAAAAATCTGTCATACTAAGGAAGAGAAAAAGAGATTTGATTTACTTCCATAAGTTGAACAATTTATGCTTTTGTGGACATGCAAGTAAACAAAAGGCCAAGTGACTTTTTCCAAAAAAATACAAGATAATTATTGTTTACTGCCTTTTTAGATTTCCTTCAAGCATTCCGAGTTTTTCACTTACACGAAAACAATATTTATTGAAATGTGAAATTAAGGAATATAAATACCTAATTTTTCATTCCAAGAACCTGGATTATTTTAAGAACAAAAGCAAAGATGTCGTCGAGTGATAAACGAAGTTGTTAAGTGTGTTAATGATTCTATTCACAATATGATATCTAGGTGACGAAACTTGCCTGTATATGACTGTCATTAAAAAAAAGTTATAAATTGTGTATAACTTAAAGATAATATCTCTATGTGTGTATTGAATAGAGATCCAAAATTTGAAAGTCGGCGCATGTATCGCAGTAACCTTGTTTGATTTATAATTCATTTATTCTTCTTTACGATAAAAAAGTATTCAGGGTTGAACTACATAGACATAAATTTGAGTATAGTCCTATTAAGGCATACGATGTATTTCTATAGTTATATTTTGGAAAACTTTTTGTCACTTTATTAGATCTTTAATGTAAGTCTTCAGAGGATCTATACTTACTTAGTATGAATATAATGAAACGTAGTGCAATAATCTATTTTTGATAAATTGCTTTTACTAGAGGAAGAAATACCTTCCAAAACACCTCTGTACCAGCAAAATCATAAGATATTTTATAAACTAAAGAATTAAAGTACGACTACTAATATTATGTGTCATTTATCTTCTATGTCATATTTTTGTCTTTATTTTTATTTTATTTTATATGTCTCCGCACTATGAATACACTGTCAGAATGAATATTTTAAAGTAATTGAATATTTTCGGGAGATATATGTGTACGTTGCACGCAGTAAATCACATTCGATATCTACTACCTAATGATTTTAACGTACTTCTCACACATTTGTCATAAAACCTCAATCAATAATGATGTATGACTATCTACAAGTAGTATATGATTGGTTTCAGATACGTATACGCACAGAAATAAATATCACTTGACGGAAGTATTGCAGAAGGTATCAAATGACTTACTATAATATGAGGAGGAGAGATTTTAGAATGATTAAACGAGGTAGTATGGAAAGGTTTAAGTGCAGAATGTCAAAGACTCTTTTAATTAAATTTATTACGAAACTACTAACGCTGTTAATGGTGCTATTCACAAATTTGTGTTACAAATAATAATACGATAACATTTAATCTCCTTTATTATTACTGATTCTTCTATTTTTAGTCGTAGATACATGTGTTTGGATATTGAGATAGATAAGTAAAATTTTGTCGTCACACACGCGATTTCCATTATCATTAATAATCTTTTTTTTGGAACCGGTGAAAAAAGCACTATATTAAGTGCTCACGAGGCAAACAAAGTTTATAAATGTTAAAGCTGTTATAACAGAAAACATATAAGTAATAATTTGACAATGAAGTAGAAAATTTTGGCCACCAAATTATGTTTAACAGTAGATAAATATTTAATAAAAGGACATGGCACTAAGTGAACTTGGCCAATTAGCAGAGTTTATTATCAGTGGCAGATGCATCATAACGGAAAATTTACGATGAGCGTACTTATTTCCTGTAAAAACTATTGCAACTACTGTAATTAACCAAATTTGTGATCCTAAAAGCTAAGTAGAGAGTAGAATTGATTGTGAGTACTGAAATTGTAAAGCTAAGTTGTTGAAGAGGAAGAAATCACTTTTCATCTCTAAATCTACACATTTTCATCCTTTTTGAGTATTTTCACGAAAAGGATTTTTTTATAAAATCAAATCACAGGTTCATCTGAAAATGGGAGATTTTTTGGAAGTGATCTACATAGTCAACATTTGGAAGTAAATAATAGAATTATTTTAGTAGCAATACGGACTGTGAGATATTGTTTCAAGAAGCGGTTGCGTGAAGTTATCCACACTTTTCCAGCCACACTTCTATCGTAACGAAAGTTGGAATGAAGTAGTAATTCCAATATAACATATACGATGGTGGTTTTCTTATAAATTTTACAATACATGCTCTACAATCCACAATATATTAACCGAATTCTCTCTGGTGGAAGCTATTTGATATATCTAACAACGAAATTTAATTGGCTCGTCGTTTGTGGCCTTCAGAATAAAGAAAAATCGAAAAACCGCGGATGGGATAATTAAAACGTCGTGATTCTCTTATTAATTCGAGTGCCTAGACACCGACCATAGGTTATATTTTGGCATGATGGTCTCGTACCATACCAACCACCAAATTCATTTGGCTGGCCGTTTACGACCTTCAAAAGTAATAAAAATCGAAAAATCGTGGCTGGGATAATTAAAACGTCGTAATTCTCTTATTAATTCGAGTGCCTCGACACCGACCATAGGTCATATTTTGGCATGATGGTCTCGTACCATACCAACCAGTAAATTCATTTGGCTGGCCGTTTACGACCTTCAAAAGTAATAAAAATCGAAAAACCGTGGCTGGGATAATTAAAACGTCGTGACGCTCTTATTAATGCGAGTGCCTCGACACCGACCATAGCTCATATTTTGGCATCATGGTCTTGTACCATACCAACCATCGAATTCATTTGGCTGGCCGTTTACGACCTTCAAAAGTAATAAAAATCGAAAAACTGTGGATGGGATTATTAAAACGTCGTGATTCTCTTATTAATTCGAGTGCCTCGACACCGACCATAGGTTATATTTTGGCATGATGGTCTCGTACCATACCAACCACCAAATTCATTTGGCTGGCCGTTTACGACCTTCAAAAGTAATAAAAATCGAAAAACCGTGGCTGGGATAATTAAAACGTTGTGATGCACTTATTAATTCGAGTGCCTCGACACCGACCATAGGTCATATTTTGCCATGATGGTCTCGTACCATACCAACCAGTAAATTCATTTGGCTGGCCGTTTACGACCTTCAAAAGTAATAAAAATCGAAAAACCGTGGCTGGGATAATTAAAACGTCGTGACGCTCTTATTAATGCGAGTGCCTCGACACCGACCATAGCTCATATTTTGGCATCATGGTCTTGTACCATACCAACCATCGAATTCATTTGGCTGGCCGTTTACGACCTTCAAAAGTAATAAAAATCGAAAAACTGTGGATGGGATTATTAAAACGTCGTGATTCTCTTATTAATTCGAGTGCCTCGACACCGACCATAGGTTATATTTTGGCATGATGGTCTCGTACCATACCAACCACCAAATTCATTTGGCTGGCCGTTTACGACCTTCAAAAGTAATAAAAATCGAAAAATCGTGGCTGGGATAATTAAAACGTCGTAATTCTCTTATTAATTCGAGTGCCTCGACACCGACCATAGGTCATATTTTGGCATGATGGTCTCGTACCATACCAACCAGTAAATTCATTTGGCTGGCCGTTTACGACCTTCAAAAGTAATAAAAATCGAAAAATCGTGGCTGGGATAATTAAAACGTCGTAATTCTCTTATTAATTCGAGTGCCTCGACACCGACCATAGGTCATATTTTGGCATGATGGTCTCGTACCATACCAACCAGTAAATTCATTTGGCTGGCCGTTTACGACCTTCAAAAGTAATAAAAATCGAAAAACCGTGGCTGGGATAATTAAAACGTCGTGACGCTCTTATTAATGCGAGTGCCTCGACACCGACCATAGCTCATATTTTGGCATCATGGTCTTGTACCATACCAACCATCGAATTCATTTGGCTGGCCGTTTACGACCTTCAAAAGTAATAAAAATCGAAAAACTGTGGATGGGATAATTAAAACGTCGTGATGCTCTTATTAATTCGAGTGCGTCGACACCGACCATAGGTTATATTTTGGCATGATGGTCTCGTACCATACCAACCACCAAATTCATTTGGCTGGCCGTTTACGACCTTCAAAAGTAATAAAAATCGAAAAACCGTGGCTGGGATAATTAAAACGTTGTGATGCACTTATTAATTCGAGTGCCTCGACACCGACTATATGTCATATTTTGGCATCATGGTCTCGTACCATACCAACCATCGAATTCATTTGGCTGGCCGTTTACGACCTTCAAAAGTAATAAAAATCGAAAAACCGTGAATGGGATTATTAAAACGTCGTGATGCACTTATTAATTCGAGTGCCTCGACACCGACCATAGGTCGTATTTTGGCATCATGGTCTCGTACCATACCAACCATCGAATTCATTTGGCTGGCCGTTTACGACCTTCAAAAGTAATAAAAATCGAAAAACCGTGGATGGGATAATTAAAACGTCGTGATGCTCTTATTAATTCGAGTGCCTCGACACCGACCATAGGTTATATTTTGGCATGATGGTCTCGTACCATACCAACCACCAAATTCATTTGGCTGGCCGTTTACGACCTTCAAAAGTAATAAAAATCGAAAAACCGTGGCTGGGATAATTAAAACGTTGTGATGCACTTATTAATTCGAGTGCCTCGACACCGACCATAGGTTATATTTTGGCATGATGGTCTCGTACCATACCAACCACCAAATTCATTTGGCTGGCCGTTTACGACCTTCAAAAGTAATAAAAATCGAAAAACCGTGAATGGGATTATTAAAACGTCGTGATGCACTTATTAATTCGAGTGCCTCGACACCGACCATAGGTCGTATTTTGGCATCATGGTCTCGTACCATACCACCCATCAAATTCATTTGGCTGGCCGTTTACGACCTTCAAAAGTAATAAAAATCGAAAAACCGTGGCTGGGATAATTAAAACGTCGTGTTGCTCTTATTAATTCGAGTGCCTCGACACCGACCATAGGTCATATTTTGACATCATGGTCTCGTACCATACCAACCATCGAATTCATTTGGCTGGCCGTTTACGACCTTCAAAAGTAATAAAAATCGAAAAACTGTGGATGGGATTATTAAAACGTCGTGATTCTCTTATTAATTCGAGTGCCTCGACACCGACCATAGGTTATATTTTGGCATGATGGTCTCGTACCATACCAACCACCAAATTCATTTGGCTGGCCGTTTACGACCTTCAAAAGTAATAAAAATCGAAAAATCGTGGCTGGGATAATTAAAACGTCGTAATTCTCTTATTAATTCGAGTGCCTCGACACCGACCATAGGTCATATTTTGGCATGATGGTCTCGTACCATACCAACCAGTAAATTCATTTGGCTGGCCGTTTACGACCTTCAAAAGTAATAAAAATCGAAAAACCGTGGCTGGGATAATTAAAACGTCGTGACGCTCTTATTAATGCGAGTGCCTCGACACCGACCATAGCTCATATTTTGGCATCATGGTCTTGTACCATACCAACCATCGAATTCATTTGGCTGGCCGTTTACGACCTTCAAAAGTAATAAAAATCGAAAAACTGTGGATGGGATTATTAAAACGTCGTGATTCTCTTATTAATTCGAGTGCCTCGACACCGACCATAGGTTATATTTTGGCATGATGGTCTCGTACCATACCAACCACCAAATTCATTTGGCTGGCCGTTTACGACCTTCAAAAGTAATAAAAATCGAAAAACCGTGGCTGGGATAATTAAAACGTTGTGATGCACTTATTAATTCGAGTGCCTCGACACCGACTATATGTCATATTTTGGCATCATGGTCTCGTACCATACCAACCATCGAATTCATTTGGCTGGCCGTCTACGATCTTCAAAAGTAATAAAAATCGAAAAACCGTGGATGGGATAATTAAAACGTCGTGATGCTCTTATTAATTCGAGTGCCTCGACACCGACCATAGGTTATATTTTGGCATGATGGTCTCGTACCATACCAACCACCAAATTCATTTGGCTGGCCGTTTACGACCTTCAAAAGTAATAAAAATCGAAAAACCGTGGCTGGGATAATTAAAACGTTGTGATGCACTTATTAATTCGAGTGCCTCGACACCGACCATAGGTTATATTTTGGCATGATGGTCTCGTACCATACCAACCACCAAATTCATTTGGCTGGCCGTTTACGACCTTCAAAAGTAATAAAAATCGAAAAACCGTGGCTGGGATAATTAAAACGTTGTGATGCACTTATTAATTCGAGTGCCTCGACACCGACTATATGTCATATTTTGGCATCATGGTCTCGTACCATACCAACCATCGAATTCATTTGGCTGGCCGTCTACGATCTTCAAAAGTAATAAAAATCGAAAAACCGTGGATGGGATAATTAAAACGTCGTGATGCTCTTATTAATTCGAGTGCCTCGACACCGACCATAGGTTATATTTTGGCATGATGGTCTCGTACCATACCAACCACCAAATTCATTTGGCTGGCCGTTTACGACCTTCAAAAGTAATAAAAATCGAAAAACCGTGGCTGGGATAATTAAAACGTTGTGATGCACTTATTAATTCGAGTGCCTCGACACCGACTATATGTCATATTTTGGCATCATGGTCTCGTACCATACCAACCATCGAATTCATTTGGCTGGCCGTCTACGATCTTCAAAAGTAATAAAAATCGAAAAACCGTGGATGGGATAATTAAAATGTCGTGATGCTCTTATTAATTCGAGTGCCTCGACACCGACCATAGGTCATATTTTGACATCATGGTCTCGTACCATACCAACCATCGAATTCATTTGGCTGGCCGTTTACGACCTTCAAAAGTAATAAAAATCGAAAAACCGTGAATGGGATTATTAAAACGTCGTGATGCACTTATTAATTCGAGTGCCTCGACACCGACCATAGGTCGTATTTTGGCATGATGGTCTCGTACCATACCAACCATCAAATTCATTTGGCTGGCCGTTTACGACCTTCAAAAGTAATAAAAATCGAAAAACCGTGGCTGGGATAATTAAAACGTCGTGTTGCTCTTATTAATTCGAGTGCCTCGACACCGACCATAGGTCATATTTTGACATCATGGTCTCGTACCATACCAACCATCGAATTCATTTGGCTGGCCGTTTACGACCTTCAAAAGTAATAAAAATCGAAAAACCGTGAATGGGATTATTAAAACGTCGTGATGCACTTATTAATTCGAGTGCCTCGACACCGACCATAGGTCGTATTTTGGCATGATGGTCTCGTACCATACCAACCATCGAATTCATTTGGCTGGCCGTTTACGACCTTCAAAAGTAATAAAAATCGAAAAACCGTGGCTGGGATAATTAAAACGTCGTGTTGCTCTTATTAATTCGAGTGCCTCGACACCGACCATAGGTCATATTTTGGCATGCTGGTCTCGTACCATACTAACCATCCAATTCATTTGGCTGGCCGTTTACGACCTTCAAAAGTAATAAAAATCAAAAAACCGTGAATGGGATTATTAAAACGTCGTGATGCACTTATTAATTCGAGTGCCTCGACACCGACCATAGGTCATATTTTGACATCATGGTCTCGTACCATACCAACCATCGAATTCATTTGGCTGGCCGTTTACGACCTTCAAAAGTAATAAAAATCGAAAAACCGTGGCTGGGATAATTAAAACGTTGTGATGCACTTATTAATTCGAGTGCCTCGACACCGACTATATGTCATATTTTGGCATCATGGTCTCGTACCATACCAACCATCGAATTCATTTGGCTGGCCGTCTACGATCTTCAAAAGTAATAAAAATCGAAAAACCGTGGATGGGATAATTAAAACGTCGTGATGCTCTTATTAATTCGAGTGCCTCGACACCGACCATAGGTTATATTTTGGCATGATGGTCTCGTACCATACCAACCACCAAATTCATTTGGCTGGCCGTTTACGACCTTCAAAAGTAATAAAAATCGAAAAACCGTGGCTGGGATAATTAAAACGTTGTGATGCACTTATTAATTCGAGTGCCTCGACACCGACCATAGGTTATATTTTGGCATGATGGTCTCGTACCATACCAACCACCAAATTCATTTGGCTGGCCGTTTACGACCTTCAAAAGTAATAAAAATCGAAAAACCGTGGCTGGGATAATTAAAACGTTGTGATGCACTTATTAATTCGAGTGCCTCGACACCGACTATATGTCATATTTTGGCATCATGGTCTCGTACCATACCAACCATCGAATTCATTTGGCTGGCCGTCTACGATCTTCAAAAGTAATAAAAATCGAAAAACCGTGGATGGGATAATTAAAACGTCGTGATGCTCTTATTAATTCGAGTGCCTCGACACCGACCATAGGTTATATTTTGGCATGATGGTCTCGTACCATACCAACCACCAAATTCATTTGGCTGGCCGTTTACGACCTTCAAAAGTAATAAAAATCGAAAAACCGTGGCTGGGATAATTAAAACGTTGTGATGCACTTATTAATTCGAGTGCCTCGACACCGACTATATGTCATATTTTGGCATCATGGTCTCGTACCATACCAACCATCGAATTCATTTGGCTGGCCGTCTACGATCTTCAAAAGTAATAAAAATCGAAAAACCGTGGATGGGATAATTAAAATGTCGTGATGCTCTTATTAATTCGAGTGCCTCGACACCGACCATAGGTCATATTTTGACATCATGGTCTCGTACCATACCAACCATCGAATTCATTTGGCTGGCCGTTTATGACCTTCAAAAGTAATAAAAATCGAAAAACCGTGAATGGGATTATTAAAACGTCGTGATGCACTTATTAATTCGAGTGCCTCGACACCGACCATAGGTCGTATTTTGGCATGATGGTCTCGTGCCATACCAACCATCAAATTCATTTGGCTGGCCGTTTACGACCTTCAAAAGTAATAAAAATCGAAAAACCGTGGCTGGGATAATTAAAACGTCGTGTTGCTCTTATTAATTCGAGTGCCTCGACACCGACCATAGGTCATATTTTGACATCATGGTCTCGTACCATACCAACCATCGAATTCATTTGGCTGGCCGTTTACGACCTTCAAAAGTAATAAAAATCGAAAAACCGTGAATGGGATTATTAAAACGTCGTGATGCACTTATTAATTCGAGTGCCTCGACACCGACCATAGGTCGTATTTTGGCATGATGGTCTCGTACCATACCAACCATCGAATTCATTTGGCTGGCCGTTTACGACCTTCAAAAGTAATAAAAATCGAAAAACGGTGGCTGGGATAATTAAAACGTCGTGTTGCTCTTATTAATTCGAGTGCCTCGACACCGACCATAGGTCATATTTTGGCATGCTGGTCTCGTACCATACTAACCATCCAATTCATTTGGCTGGCCGTTTACGACCTTCAAAAGTAATAAAAATCAAAAAACCGTGAATGGGATTATTAAAACGTCGTGATGCACTTATTAATTCGAGTGCCTCGACACCGACCATAGGTCGTATTTTGGCATGATGGTCTCGTACCATACCAACCATCAAATTCATTTGGCTGGCCGTTTACGACCTTCAAAAGTAATAAAAATCGAAAAACCGTGGCTGGGATAATTAAAACGTCGTGTTGCTCTTATTAATTCGAGTGCCTCGACACCGACCATAGGTCATATTTTGACATCATGGTCTCGTACCATACCAACCATCGAATTCATTTGGCTGGCCGTTTACGACCTTCAAAAGTAATAAAAATCGAAAAACCGTGAATGGGATAATTAAAACGTCGTGATGCTCTTATTAATTTGAGTGCCTCGACACCGACCATAAGTCACATTTTGACATCATGGTCTCGTACCATACCAACCATCGAATTCATTTGGCTGGCCGTTTACGACCTTCAAAAGTAATAAAAATCGAAAAACCGTGAATGGGATTATTAAAACGTCGTGATGCACTTATTAATTCGAGTGCCTCGACACCGACCATAGGTCGTATTTTGGCATGATGGTCTCGTACCATACCAACCATCAAATTCAGTTGGCTGGCCGTTTACGACCTTCAAAAGTAATAAAAATCGAAAAACCGTGGCTGGGATAATTAAAACGTCATGTTGCTCTTATTAATTCGAGTGCCTCGACACCGACCATAGGTCATATTTTGGCGCGACCATGATGCCAAAATATGACCTATGGTCGGTGTCGAGGCACTCGAATAAATATGAGCATCACGACGTTTTAATTATCCCATCCACGGTTTTTCGATTTTTATTACCTTTGAAGGTCGTAGACGGCCAGCCAAATGAATTTGATGGTTGGAATGGTACGAGACTATGATGCCAAAATATGACCTATGGTCGGTGTCGAGGCACTCGAATTAATAAGAACATCACAACGTTTTAATTATCCCAGCCACGGTTTTTTCGATTTTTATTACTTTTGAAGGTCCTAAACGGCCAGCCAAATGAATTTGATGGATGGTATGGTACGAGACCATCATGCCAAAATACGGCCTATGGTCGGTGTCGAGGCACTCGAATTAATAAGTGCATCACAACGTTTTAATTATCCCAGCCACGATTTTTCGATTTTTATTACTTTTGAAGGTCGTAGACGGCCAGCCAAATGAATTTGATGGATGGTATGGTACGAGACCATCATGTCAAAATACGACCTATGGTCGGTGTCGAGGCACTCGAATTAATAAGAGCATCACAACGTTTTAATTATCCCGGCCACGGTTTCTTCGATTTTTATTACTTTTGAAGGTCCGTAAACGGCCAGCCAAATGAATTCGATGGTTGGTATGGTACAAGACCATCATGCCAAAATATAACCTATGGTCGGTGTCGAGGCACTCGAATTAATAAGAGAATCACGACGTTTTAATAATCCCATCCACAGTTTTTCGATTTTTATTACTTTTGAAGGTCGTAAACGGCCAGCCAAATGAATTCGATGGTTGGTATGGTACAAGACCATCATGCCAAAATATGACCTATGGTCGGTGTCGAGGCACTCGAATTAATAAGAGCAACACGACGTTTTAATTATCCCAGCCACGGTTTTTCGATTTTTATTACTTTTGAAGGTCGTAAACGGCCAGCCAAATGAATTTGATGGTTGGTATGGTACGAGACCATGATGTTAAAATATAACCTATGGTCGGTGTCGAGGCACTCGAATTAATAAGAGCATCACGACGTTTTAATTATCCCAGCCACGGTTTTTCGATTTTTATCACTTTTGAAGGTCGTAAACGGCCAGGCAAATGAATTTGATGGTTGGTATGGTACGAGACCATCATGCCAAAATATGACCTATGGTCGGTGTCGAGGCACTCGAATTAATAAGAGAACCACGACGTTTTAATTATCCCATCCGCGGTTTTTCGATTTTTCTTTATTCTGAAGGCCACAAACGACGAGCCAATTAAATTTCGTTGTTAGATATATCAAATAGCTTCCACCAGAGAGAATTCGGTTAATATATTGTGGATTGTAGAACATGTATTGTAAAATTTATAAGAAAACCACGATCGTATATGTTATATTGGAATTACTACTTCATTCCAACTTTCGTTACGATAGAAGTGTGGCTGGAAAAGTGTGGATAACTTCACGCAACCTCAAGAAGCATCTTCGTAGTTGTAAAGGACCAAAGGAAATAGAAAAAGAGCTTTTAAAGAAATCGAGAAAGATTGGAGCTTTGCTTTATAGTATTTAAGCGGCCTAGAGACGAAACAATCGGTTGTATTACTTGTCGTACTATACATACGTTGGAAATAAATTCGTAGGGACAAGTCAGTCGCTGTTTTTCCTTCATTCGTAGATCGTCGAACTAACTATGGTTGTACCTACAACGGATTGTACTGATCGTTTCGTCTGTAGGGGGCTTTAGTGTAATTATTTTCGGTTCATCTCAAAATTTACTTACATTAATTTAATGCAATTATAGCAATTTTCTTTTTAATAGTCTTGTATTTCGTATATGTATACAATGAGTATAATTGTATTTATTTTTGAGAGAACTCACTTCAATTAGTATTGCAGCCAAGTAATAAACTTAAACTTAGTTCTACGTATGCTTTGCCATTATAGTGTTTTGCTTAAATTACTTGAGTACATTGCATTCAAGATTTATAAGGCCGCCTAGCTATAAAACGGTATAGATCCAATTTAGAGGTTGAGCAACCTCTTAACTGGCGATGTGTGGTCACATAAGTATTCGGATATTATGACTGAACTCGCTCGAGCGGAATACGACTGATACTGATTTTGTGCAATCTGCCTACGCCAACATATCAATAGTCCAGCTCAAAACGTGGAAGATCGGCCGAGAAATAGAATGGTAGTATATACAATGCCGCTGTCTAAAGCATCGAGCATACCGAGTTTCTTGCATATTGTTTGTTCAAGACATCACGATAAGATGCACGTTTGTAATCTACATATTTTCTAAAATGATTATATATTAAAATGGGTAAATAATTTTTCTTTTTTGTTTTGTTTGTGTAAGTAGAACATGGAAAATGTGTTTTATGACAAGAATCTTGTTAAATGTAATAAGAAGATTAAAGATACACAGGTTATGTCACGACGAGATTTGGGTTACAGTCTTTCTATTTAGAATAATTGTAGGTTTCCGATTCTTCCACGAATATTATAGGAATACTATAGGAACGCCAATTTAACTAATAAATCTTGCTTATAAAATTCGCTTCTTTAACGTTATGCTTTGTAAACAAATGACAGCTACAGGATAGGGCAAATAAGTACCTCTTAGAAATCATTATGCATACACGGGTTTAAAATTTGAAGCAATTAGTTTGAACAGGGGCTGTGGCGTAGTCGATTCGAACCAAGTTCAGTATTATCGTGTACTGTGATAATTGATAGATTATATAGAGGAAGATACTAAAATCGCCAAATAGCCAGCGGACTTATATTAACACATTTAGTTAAATCCACTATTTAATCCCGGATCGACTTGCCATTCGGTGTTGGGAGCAAAGTGATTAACAGCACGGCATCATAAAAGGCGATATGATGCTGTCACAAAGCCATTTAAACACAACTTACACACACTAAACTACACCGCAAGAGTTGCAGTGATAGCCAGACAAGTAATACAGCTTACGGAGTCACTGCAACTAAGCACCCACCACACATTAAAAAAAAAAAGAAACAGTGGATTATTTTTGGAAAAACAACAAAAGAAAATCTAAGGCTTGTCTATCTTGATGCATATAAAATTGATAAAATTGAAATAAGAGTTTTTAGTCTCAATCGCAGTTTTAAAAAGAACTACTGGCATACGTACAAATTTTATGTTGTTCGCCATCTAAGAGAAGCTGACTTTGTCGCAAAAATACAATTTTGCGAATAGTTTTTAATCAAGGTCTTGTAAACAATGACAAGTTTGGTCTAAAGCTACCTCTTACGTTTTTAGGCAAACAATTTTTTCAAGAATCCTGAAGTTTAAATGTATTTTAGATTACTAAGGATAACAGAATATTTCAAATCTAAACAGTAAGCAATTTCTTCCATTAAACTAAAACATCATTAATGTGAGGTTAACTATTTCTTTCGAATAGACAGCTTATGCTGTAGGGTTTCGTATAGATGAGGTATTTTATGATAGTTGCATTGCGAAAAATGGGCTTTAAGTAACTGGGTAAGCTCTTTCGCAACGTATATCTGTTACAGCCGAGGTTTACAATAGCTTGATTACGAGATGTGTTAATAATTCAGACGATGAAGTATATAATTCGGCGCGTCACACATCTAAAGCTTTCGAAAAAGAATAAAGATGTATTTCTATAGAAATGAAGAGTCTTTGAGTATTTGCTTTAGCAAGATGGTGGTTGTAATGTTTATCGAATTTACTTTCTGAAAACAAACTCATCTTTAAGACGGTCGTCTACCAGCTGATTATTTTATAGCGGTGCCATATCTAAATAATTCTATAAATCGTTTGCTCGATTTTATTTTAATATGATCTGAAAATTGGGCTTCATACACATATTTCTACAAATGTTTTACGTCTACATATACAATTTTGTCTATTAATATTCGATATTTACTTCACAATCTATTTTTCCGTTTACCTTGATAGGGGAACAGAGATTACTCAATTTGTTGTAAACATTATATTATGAAAAAATTTACCTGTGGCAATATCGCCAACTGTCAAATGGTAGTCGAGTCTCTTAATCAAAAGTGAAATCGAAACAATCATCAAAAGGCGTGTAGTCACCTATGCTACTTTAGCAAAAATTAAAGAAAATACCGCACAAATGAAGTCAACAAGTTACAGCGATTTGTCTGTTTTCAATGCGCACCGGCCTCATTGACTCGATAGAAATGTTGGTTGGGGTAACATGTTTACATACGTTACTTCTGAGAACAATTGTTTCCAGCGCACACTCATTCAGGTCATTGCAATGATTCAAAGAAGGCGATTTAACCGGACATTTACGGATTCTATAAGAGACCTTCAAAGCTAAATCCTCAGATAAGCCAATACAAGTTGCTATTTCGAAGTCGTGCGAAATGGAACTCTGATGGACTACTGTTTTAAAACAGTTTACTTATGGTATGCAAACGGATCTAAGATGCGCCGAGGACCTGAAGGCCATTCTGAACAATCTAGAGATCTATGCCGTGATCTCTTTGTCTGAAAATCTCTGAACAACAAAATAAAACGAATAAATATATATAAATAATATCTACACCAAAAGTTAGATTTGTTAAAAAGCTTACAATTAGTCTCATACAATTTTGAGTTTAAGCTGGTTTGGGAATCCATACCCATATGTTTTATTTCTATACGAATACATGTCAATTCTTTCATGCAAGCGCTTTTGATGAAACTGTAGACACAATCGCCACCTTTGTGACTATTTATTTAGCGATTGTGTCTACAGTTTCATCAAAAGCGGAAGTTTTAATTTTTTTTCTTTTAATTTGTATTTATTACCAGTCACCCTGTGCATTATTAAATCGATAGTGCAATCAAGTTTTAGGTTGCTTTATTCCATCTAAAAGAAAATTTAATAGAAACTTGCCAAATTGGAAATTGAATAGACTCAGATTTAATTTACTTCTTGATCACAATAAGTTATTGAGCACGATAAACTTTTCATTTTAATCCTGCTTCAGTTGGCCATTTAAAAAACAATAGAAAGACAACAATTGTTCAGTAACGAGTATTCTGTGTTAAAATATCATCGATAAGTAAGTGACTAAAGTTATACAGTGGCTGATCTCGAGAAAAATAAAGTTGGAAGTACATTTATTACAAAGCAGTGTAAATGTGATATTAAATGAGAGAGCAACCTTAGAAGGATTAAGATTCATACCCATTTCAAAAGATGATATAAACACGCTAGGTTAAATTAAGATTTATTCCGTCTGAAAATTTTAAATCCACCATTTGAGGGTTATTGTAAGGTAGGCGAATTTCTAATTTTACAGTTACCCCATAAGATTTAGAAGAAGTACCATCTATATCAAAAATTTTTGGATCCATATTTTCAACTGATTTATCACCAAGTTTGATATCATTTTCTAGGTTATCGAAGCTTTTCTTTATCTGCAATGGTGCTTCATCAATATTACATTGTAATTGAATATAACATTTGACACCATTATCTGCTACAAGTTCAGGTTCAGTACGAACATACATTTCAACTACTTCGCCACGTGTGTCTAATACTTCTCTGTAAACTGGTACTCTGTAGGTGCAAGATCCTTGCTTTGATTTTTTGAGTGATTCTAAACAATGTTCAACATACACAGGTTCCTTGCTGTCACTGATTGACCTCGCAAATTCCAAATCTCGACGATATTGCTCGGATTTGGTAAGAAGTCCGTTGTGAACATTAACTAACAAAACAAGGTATTTCATTAAAATGTCAGCTTCCTCCTCGGATAACTCTCTGTCGTGACAATCATTTAAAAATGAAATATCTGGTAAATATGACAAAAATCTGGAATCACCTAGTCGATAATGTCCAGTAATATAGCAAAATTTATTTGGAATATCATAAATCACGCAAATTTCGTAATAAGCATCCATTAGAGTGTCGATTAAATCCATAGTTCGGGAACCCAAAGGTATAACGGTTTTCAATTTTGGTTCACATTTTTCCATACATTCCATAAAGTGCCTCATTCTATTATGAAGATTCATGCCTAACGTTGGCCAAGGTCCAAACAAATTCTTTTTCATAGATGATATTATATTTTGAAATCCATTCAAAACGAAACCAATTGGTAAACAGGTATCACTTCTATCTAATATATGTCTATTTAATATAATTAACATGCTCAAACTCAAATTGAGTATTTCCAACGTATTGTACGCTCTCAGTAAAATTGATTTCTCATCCAAAGGTAAACGCTGTGTTAAAAAGTGGGTGTTAATAATGCGCATATATTGATGTAGTTCATGTTTTGTATCCATTATACTGTACTTCAAAAAGGCGCCGCATGCGTTGTAGAAGAATTTACTTGTGCTTCTCATTCTATTGATGTCTGAGTAAGACAGTTTCATAAAAATTTTTTCTACAATATTGGATGGTAGATCAGAAAAGGTAACTCTCTGCATTTTAGTAAAAAATTTACTGAAAATTTGAAAAATATGTTGAAATATGAAAAATGACGGAATGAAACCGAGTTTGTCAAAGAAATTGTCATTTTTATGTAAACAGTATCCCATATATTTGACACTTGAATAGAATAGGTTATACAATCATAATTTGTTTATTATATATTGTGAGAGATCTTGCTTCAAAAAAGCTCTGATTCATAATTGCTCAATACCTCTATGACCTTAAATGAAGGTATCCATAAAAATATAATATCCCATTAAACAGCAACGTATATATTTATACAATTTTGCTTCCTTTCCTCTATCACTGTCAGTTTCTGTTGACGTTAATCATTGTTTGTTTGGAGTTACATCATACTGAAAATTATTATTTGTTTTTTTGTACTAAATTAAACATCTTACTTTTAATAATCATGCAATGCCTAAACACATGAAAGCGTTTTGTGCGAAGTTGCGGAAACAATACAGAATCTGTACCAAGTGTATGGTGTTTTGGGGAGCGATAATGAAATTGTTATAACAAAGTCATAACCTTTTTCTTCTAGAGATCATTTTGTTCTAAGTAGGTAATTATTTTACATAATACGAATCAAAATATATTGCATATTTTCGGCTTCTCCTCTCTTTCGTTCATCGGTGCTCTGTTTGGTGTATTTTTTCTTCAGTAGTCTCTATAATCAATATTTGTGTTTCTACAAATATCGTTAAAAGTTGACATTTCAACACGGCTCATTTCAGTTAAAAATGCAATATTATTACGTAGCGTACGATGAAGTCATTACTTGGTCGAGAGCCTTCCCCTGTGCGCTATTAATTTGTAATATTTACCTATATGGTAATTCTCTTTTATGTTCAACATCAATTTTATCACGGAAAGATGCGCGCAAACGGCGAGGTCTTCCAAATTTTAGCCTTTTCTACAACATACGCTAACAATACAATTTCGCCATGTTTATCAAATACATTTTTAATTTTACACCTTTCAACAAATCTGTTATAGGGCGATTTAATACTGTCGTTTGGATTTCGACGACAACAAATTTAACGTAGCTCGTTCCGCGGCTTCTTGAATATACAGGGTGTTTAAAAAAGATGCGGCAATATTAAAGGGGTGATTGCCCAGGTCATTTTATACAAAAAAGTTCCGATAAACATAGGTCCGCAAACGCTTCGTTACCGATCTACAGCGTGTTGAAGTTTAATTAAAAGAAAACAGTAAAAATTAGATTTTTCCAAAACCACTTGAGATATCATAATGAAATTGTAGGCGTGTTAATAGCTGTGGGAGACACATACTTTGCAATACAACACGATGTTTTAGTCGTACCAGTGGCGCGCGTATTGGCACGTCACAGGCTATTTTTCAAGAAAAAAATAGGACGCCGCTCATTTCTCTAAAAATAAAAATATGTTTTTATCCTTTGTTCAGTTGTGAAGAAAAAAGCTCTCTTAACTTTTTATCGTACGACATCGTCGAACATCGTGTTGTATTGCAAAGTATGTGTCTCCCACAGCTATTAACACGCCTAAAATTTCATTATGATATCTCAAGCCGTTTTGGAAAAATCTAATTTTACTACAGCACCACTATAAAAACGCGGTCAAATATACTGCAACTTCAACGTATATTTCTTTTTCTTCTATTAGCAATCATGAAAATGTATTTCTATACCTCATTCCAAATAAGAAAGGAGCGTTATGAATAGATAGGGTCTAAAATAAACGTCTATGATTGGTTAAAATCTAGTGCACATTTACACAACAATTTGTCAAAATTGCATAAATGTCAGAAACATCAGAAAGGTTATCTTATGTGAGCGTAGTTTGTGTTCTATTGCGATTATTGGGCTTTATTGTTTTCTTTATCGATTTCATCTTGATTCTTCATACAAAATGGTTTTTTTAGAGCTTCTGAATAGATAGGTAGATACTTTATTTCTCGTAATAATATACACTACAGATACACAATAAATGTCTAGTCCCAGAAGCTGCAGCTAGTATGAGAAGAAATGTATTCTTGCTGGAATTTATTGGTAACTATTCATTATTCCATCCATCATGTTTGTACTTCCGATTTTCTTCAATTTACAGATCAATTTTGTATTATTTTCTCGGAAAATAAAGATTTAGCTGTTAAAATACACTGACAGTGACAGTTGTCACATCACATGTCATAATATTTACTTATTGAAGGTACTATTTGAACAGTTTTGCTTAAGTTTTCTTATAAACGTCAATACGTGAATATGTAATTATGGCTGATGCTGCTCTCACAGGTTCCTCAAAAAATGCAAGGTATGTAAGTGGGCAAAGGCTTCATCGGACAGCAAATGAAATTGGGATTAGCAAAAAAAACTGTTTAAAGACACCATCGAAGATGAGTTAACTGCATGTTAACTGCAAACGCCACAAAAGAAACGGATATGTCAAATGAAATATGACAAATTGGAGGAAGCTCATAAAAGTGCAATTAGAAGCATTAATAGTTATTTACGAACCAAGTGCGTGAAATCATATTTCGCGAATGAGTGACCAGTTTTTTTATGGACACGAATTCGCGAAATGTTTCACGCACGAAGTTTGTACAATATTTTTTGTACGAGAACTATAATAATAATACATATTGTTAAATACGTTATCGTTTATGACCATATTATTAAGGCTAGGGATTTATGATTTTAAAATGTCACTAAATAAAGTTCCAGGAAGTACCAACTTTACTTTTACGCACTCGTGTTTAACTTGACTTTTTACGCACGCAAATCGACATTATTTGTTCCTTTCATAATAACATATAGGGCGTCTAAAATATTTTTAGTTTGTTTTACTTGTGCAGAATTTGCAGTTAAAACTATGCTGCTCTTACATAGTTTTTATTTCTTTCAGGAAAACACTTATTAAAAATTTCTAGAAAAACACTATGAAATATAGAGATTTATTGTTTCAATGCAGCAAACAGTTAGCTGAATATTAGTAAAAATATTACCCATTACAATGTTTGTTATCGTTTATAAAATTTTTATGTTAAAGTCACCCATTCTGAATACATTTGGCTGTATGTACAATGATTTGCATGTAGCAATTCAAGATCATCAATCATAAGTAGATTGTATAGATTTTTAACTAGAAGTAATGGTAGTTTTAGAAAATTTGCTTATTGTTTGTAAAGTTTGTTATTATAACACACTAAATAGTTATTATGTAGTAGCATATATTCACGCTGACTTTAGGGCGTAATTTTACGTTTGTAAATATTCAGAAAGGTCAACGAATAAAATAATACTTACTTTAGAATAACAAAACAGGCTTGTGTTAACTTTCTTTGTATGTACATATGTACGTATATGTTAATACATACATGATATAGCATTTTAATGAAGAAGATCGGATTGTTTTGACCAAACTTTTATGTAAACATGAATATTTGAAAGTGTTGTGATTTCAAAATAGATAAAACTTCGTTGAAATAAATTCTTGTTGCAGCAGTTTCTCTGCTCTACTTTCGTTTTTAGTAATACAATTCTCGTTTATTGAAATGGAACATTGATTTTTTTTAATAGACGGTTTATAATTTTTGCACGTGTCTGTATACACATTATGTCGAATTATTTGCCCCAATTTTAAATCAAATTACTGTACTTTCAAACTCCAGTAAATAAAATAAATCTGCTCGTAACTGAAGAACTAATTAGAGCTGTAATGAACAAACTTATTAATTACCAGACCTTACCGCGTCTTTCCTGGCAGTAGAATAGGAAATCAAACTCTTTATGGTGTATATACAACGTCATAAATTTTTATAGACCATCTATGTATTATGTGTAGTTTATTGGATAATACCTATTACACCTTTATATCCAAATATATCCAGGAAATGCTCTTCGAATGTAGAGTGAATTTTAAAGAGGGGATTTATTTACTTATTTCACCGGAACCTTATTGTGCTATCATAATGTAATAAAGACCAAATTGCATTTCTCTTGGAATTTACGTTTTACTCATATCTAAATTCTAGGTTATACCGTTGTATAGTAGCAGAAGTTTATGCCTCAAGAACGTGTTGTCAGCATATGTAAATTACACGACATAAAACGTGCTGTAATTAACATTATTTTAGCTTTGATACAGAAGTTTAAGGTTAGTATGCTACTATTTTACCACCAAAATTGTCTTAGTTTACTTAAACAATTGTGGCGTTTGGAAAATGGTAGCTATAACACTAGGTGTACTAAGATCTAAAAGTCTACATGTTATACCTAAAACAGATGAATTTCGGAAGTTGTACACCTTTGAGTATTTTTATATAATCCTAATGCAAAAAGTCCAACAAAAATAAATAAGCGAGATAAAACGTAAAAACTGCAACGTAACGGATACGTAATATTTGTCTTCCAAAAAGTTCATAATTAACTACACTATCTAATTGTATATAATGTATGAATAGAGACACAATCTCTAGATTAATAGTACAAATCCATCCTTTCGTTTTGAAGGCTGTACACTCAATAACGAACGATATCCTTTTATGAATGTCAATCATTTCAGGATCTACTCGATCCCGCTTTACATTTGAAATTTTTCACATCTGGATTGAAGGATGCGAGGGCAACAGGTCTAGTTTATCGAGAAGAATATTTCCTCGAAGAAACAAAAATTGAAGTATTTCAGGACAGTTTTGCAACTGTAACATTACCAATGCTATAAATGTTAGCTTATTTCGATTGAAAATCTCTGTATAATATGATGCTAATATTATCTGATTTTCCTATACGCTGGAAGTGCCAGATGGACATGAAATATACTGAAACAATATCCAATGTAATCTCTTATATGAAAACAGTCTATATTCTAGTCTCGTACGCAGTCATTGACGGAAAATAAAAAAAGAACAGACAAATATTTGAAATGACTTGACTTTACATAAAACCATCAGTCACGTTACAACAGTAACAAACATGTGCGAAATTCTCCATATAAAGCACCACAGGCGGATATAGTAGTGCCAAGTCAACATACATACATACATGTGGTTATATTTTCAGAAGGCACAATGTTGAATTTTAACAAACGGATTCTTCAAAAAACAATGCAAGGATATTGTTGCTTGCAGTATGTACACATATTGCAGCTATAGGATTGTTCTTTTAAAGTAACTCGATAAGTGGATATTGAGTATTTATGTGGATACTAGTTGTATTATACGTAATCACTATAATAAAGCAACTTGATCGGTTACTTGCGATAAAAATAGGATTTTCCACGTCGATGGAGTTTAGTGCATAATTGAATCCACTTCAGAACTACTATAAAAGCGACATGGCCTAGAGTCATTGCATAATGATTTGCTTCCAATGTTTAGTAGGAGACGACTTAAAAGAGATCACTGGTTCTAGCTACATTGTAATTATATGAAGTCGCTTATAAATTGTGGCAATCTTGAAGACACTACTAGAGTGAGATGTGAAAAATCCTGTTAAATTAAAATATTTGGTGCAAAATTACTGGAAAGCGAAATCTTCTCTTTAGCGGCTTCTCTGAAAAACTTACAGAGGATCAGCAGTGTACCTTCCTTAACTAACACTAAGAAAAGTTACCTCTCTAGGCAGATAATAACTTGCCAGTGGTATTCCAAGAAGATTCCTTTGCAAATTCGATGTTATCAGATCTCGCATGTGAAGAGCATAACCAATCGCTCCTTCATACACAATGGTGACTGAAAAACTCGTCGGCGTTGAAGAAGTAATATTTTCAAAAGCAAATGGATGATGATTTTTGTATAGTATAAGATTCTTTGAGAAGTTCTAGCAACTGCTTAACATATAGGTTCTTGGCTGTAAAGTAATTTATACGGCTTCATTATAGGAACAGCGGAAGTTATTATACTGAAGATATTACAACCATCTGCGATCACTAGAATTTTGGAAATCAGGTGTGTTCGAATTCTATGTGAGCATCATGAAATCAAAAAGGTTTTGATTTATTTAAAATGCGAAAGTAGACACAAACAATTCTGGTGTTATATATAGAAAAATTAGATTTCCATTCGATCTATCACTGTACCTAGAATAATTTCCACAGCAAAATTATTAGATAGTTCAAAAACAAAAGTTACTAAAAGTTTAATAATTGCATTACATTGTAATTTGTTTTGAGATTTTTGTTGTTTTCTGTGTTTAGAGATTGTAGATGAATCATTCTGTTTAGATACTGCAAATTGTATTTTTTTATTGTATTTTTTTCTCCTAGGACATATGTATGTTTGCTAGATATTCTGTAAATGCATTAGGGTTAGTAGGCTCTTAAATCGGTAAACTGCATGCTTCACGTTACAGTGTGTTGCATGTCGATTTTGTTTTATGAGTCTTTGAATTTCAGCCAATTGTAATAGCCTCTGATAAACCTGACCTCATTTAAAAGGCTTCCGGAAGTTCTCTTTCTGCTACAAAATAATGGGTATGATTTTAACACGTGACGGTAAAGATAAGAACAACTTTTTAGAGATTCTATGAAATTTCTGAATTCCAGAGTTAGTTACAGGTTGGACAATATCTAAAAAGGCTATATTGAAACATGAACAGAGAGTGAGATTCTCAACATTTTGATTTTAGAATTACACAATTACTGTAACACTAAATGGTATAATATTCATCCTACATATTTAACAAGTGGATTTACAAGTGTTGGCATTAATAAACATTCTATTCTATTCCTTTCTTTTTCTGAAAAATATTTCAACAAAAATTTTTGTTATTTGAAACTTATCACACAATTATCGTATCTCTTGCCTACTATCTACTACTATATGGAATATATAACACAAATCTGGTATTTTAACCGTCTTGTAGAGTACATTATACTAAAGCAAGAATGGAGGTATAAGTCAGTAAAATATGGTTGCGTATTATATTTCAGGCAAAGAGCTTTACTAGTATGACATGAGATGAGTGCAGACGATCACACAATAGACGTCTGATAAATATATACAGATATAGAATGAAATTCTGCCACGAGAGTTGCACGTATACATATATCTATATCGTAAGGTATCTTGAAGAAACAAAAATGCAATAAACAGATACCATACTACTGATAAATAAAGATTATAACGTTAACTTATCTTTCAGATACAAGAGTCTCCGATTTTGTTTAACGCTTAGTGTCGACGAACCATTAAGACCACCCCGTATTATAGCTATTGATGCTGCAATTCCGAATAATATATGTAAATACCGATTGACGAAAAAATTACAACTTTGGAAGAATGTCGTTTATAGATCAAATCAGATAAGAAAGATACAGATTGCCTTGTGCGTAGATGTAAAGTCGAATTAGTGTGCCTGTGCTGTTTATACGTTATCCACTATTTAATATAATAATTGGAGAGATTAAAGTCCGGTTTTATTGTCAAGTAGATGGACCTATAAACATTTCATCGTATTTTTGATAAATCCGAACAAGAATAGTTAAAATAATGTAGATATAGACAGAAACTAACTTTCAAAACACTCAAATGGAATACAGGTTATAATACTGATGCGATTCAATGAATACGAATGTTAACTTGTACATAGGTACCCATTTTTGTGCTTAAGATTTTTAGTCATATTATTTGTAATACGTTGTGAATAGAGTTATCTTCACCATTTTAGCAACACCTTAGTACTTAAATGTTAATTAACTTTCTGGTTCCATTGGCAAGAGGTTGCGTTATACGATATTTTCACTTATTGCTTGTACTTTTAATTGTTAACAACACACATCTAAATAACTGTTTTACAATTCCATTCCATAGATAATAGTCTAGTTAAGAGAAATATGAGAAAAGTATTATATTTTAAATATCTACATTCTATGGTTTAAAATTAGACATATGTTTACGTTATTGATACGATGACGTTACCACTTTTATAGTGTTATTATTGATGCATCTCGTGTGATGATATATACACTTTCTTCATCCAATACTACTTTAGCTAATGCATGTCAATAAGTAGAATCTCTTAAGTATGTTTATTTATGATTGGTCATGTAAACAAATAAAATATTTAGGCGTTTTCTACCAAACGCATAGTAGTTTTTAAGTACTCTGACATTAATCCTACTTTATCTCAGCATGATATGATTTATTATATTAATTGAAACCTGTGGGAGTTGGGTTTCAATTTATATCACTATTATTTTAGAAGAAAAATCATATTCAATACATATGAGCAAAAATATCGAAACTGCGCTATTTGATTTTACCAACTTTATAATTACCGCTTTTGAAAATAAACAAGTTCCATGTAGCATCCTACTTGACCTGTCAAAGGCTTTTGACAGTATAGACCATAGCATACTTCTTCTAAAGTTAGAACGGTATGGTATTAGAGGCCTTGCACTCTCTTGGATCAAGTCATACCTGTCAAATCGAAGACAAACTGTTAAACTTACCTCTAACGGTAGTGTTGCCTTCTCTTCGGATTTACTTATTACCAGAGGCGTACCTCAAGGTAGCATTCTGGGTCCGCTGCTATTCCTCGTGTACTTTAATGATATACATGCTATCGCCAGCCATATTGATAATTGTAACGGGACGCGATATTTTATATTATTTTATCTTTCAGTCGCATTAACCTGACAAGGAAAACAGGTATTTATTAAATGTAGTAAAGGATATTATTTATAATTTAAGAAATGAAATGCACCTATTCGAATATATTCCGTAATTATATATATAAGTTCCCTATGTTAAAACGTTCATATAATTATAATAGTTTGAAATTGTAATAGTTTTAACCGTCAACTGTAAAACATGTGACTTATGGTGTAAGCTGTACCTGCGTAGGGATTCGCATCGCTTCCTCCGCTAAAAAGAATACTTTTCGCTAGGCCACCACAGAGAGTAGTTCGCTTCGCAGTTAGTTATACATATTTGCCAGTTTAGGGCTAGTTAGTGTACCAGTGTTATTACGTTTGTTCAATCAATCAGTATAAAAAGGCCGTGTTCACGGGGATACCCCGCACGAAGTCATAAATTAAAATACTGATAAGAAGCAAACAAGAAAGGACACGCCCGAAGCCCATAGACTAGGCGAAGAAGGAAGCGGACATCTTGGCGGTTCGAATCAACGCCAGCAAGCATAAGCGAAGAATACGTACGTACAGGTATTTGGCCAACAAACTATTATATGCTACGAATACCAGCTCTTAATAAATAGATTCATTTGTTTAAAGCTAAATTGATTCCGCGTTCGTTGTTAAATTCATTATCACGTACCTATATATTTTCGTTGTAATGATTTAGTAATTAAGCGCGTAAGTATGTAGTTATAGTAAGAGTAAGATAGGTGCATCGTTAATGTAAAGATTCTGTTTAATATTTTCCAACTTTTGTATTTACATATTTATTCAGTTAGTTTATTTAATATATTTGTTATTCGTTTCATTTGTTGCATTTTCATTTATTCAGTGATAAATCAGATTGCATGTTTTGTGTTATTAATTATTGTTTAAATACTGTAAATCCTTCATTTACCGCACGCACCTGAGAACGTATAAGGAAAAGATTATAAGAAAGTTTGTAAAGTAAGTATCTGTTTTCTTGATTACGTTAGAGCGATTGTGACCGACATTTTGCTAGTCAGGGGAATTAATTTGTTTATTTCGGTATCAGTAACGTCCGTCGTTGTGGGTTCACAGGGGGATTTGTTAACTTACCGTGGCGCCCAAGATTATAAACACATATTAGCACAATTGAACACCGTTCTATCACATAATGATCACTATTTAACCCTGAATTATGCAAATGACACCACAATCTTGTTATCAGGTGACACTCTTGATACAATTATACGAAGAGGTAGCGATTACCTCTCTTCTGTTGAAAATTGGATGTCGTACAACAATCTGACAATTAACCACAACAAAACCAATGTTCTTATCTTCAAAACAAGAAATCAAAAATATCCAGATACAATACAATTTAATAGCTGCGATTATATAGTTCAGGACTCTGCTCGCTTGCTGGGTCTTACAGTTGATGCTTCTTTAAAATTTAAAAACACGTTGACCGCCTATGCCATAAATTGATCAGCTTTTGTTTCGCCTTCCGTCGACTGAGAGACCTGGTCAGTGTACCTGTGCTACGTCAGGTTTATAATGCTTGCTGCTATTCCCATTTGAGTTACGGAATTGCCGTGTGGGGCTCATGCAGTGAACTTGATAGACTTTTTGTCGTCCAAAAGTCACTTTTTGTCGTGTATAAGTCAATAGTGAAGGTCGTGTTAACACGTACGTTTGTTGTCTCCTGCTTAATTCAATTATTTTTGCTAGTTGTACATAACATTGTGAACTTACTTATATACCAATAATCTTGTTATAAATTGCTCTACGTAATTGTATAATTGGTTCGCCGGAGTGACTTCTTATTACCGCGTAAAAGTTGATAAACTTTGATTTGTGTCAGACATATTTGTGTGTTTGTGATAAAAAGACTAACATCTCTTGCAATGCCGGGGCCGTGCAGTTTTTGCAAAGCACTGACCACGCGCAACAATCCCGAGATTAAGTGTGGTCGTTGCCAATCGCTTTTTCACCTGAAATGCGTGAATTTGCCGTTGACGTTGGCCGATTTATCGAATGATGATTTCTCTTGGATTTGTAAGCCTTGCAGTGGTGCTCTAAATGATCCTCCGAGCTATGTTGGGGAATTATTGAATAGTATACGTGCACTGCAGGATGATATGTCTGATATAAAGACTAAACAATCGGATTTTCTGGAATCGCTTACTTTCTATGGGGGTAAAATTGACGATTTCTCAGTACAACTCAATTCTTTCAAGACTGTGTTTGAAACTGTTAATAGCTTAAAACAAGAGTTATCTGAAGTTAAAGCTGAATGTCAATTATTGCGTCAGGAAGTTGAGAATTTGAATCAATATACACGCATTAATAATGTTGAGATATGTGGAGTACCAGAGGTTAAGAATGAAAACTTAGTCGCGATAGTTAAGAAAATTGGTGAGGTTTGCAATGTGGGTCTTGCTGATGATGACATAGATGCTTGCCATAGGGTTTTTCGATATCCGGCAACATCATCATCTCAACCGACTGCTCCAAAGAATATCATCGTAAAATTTGTTAATAGAACAAGAAAACATGATTTGCTTGCTGCTGTGAGGAAGAACAAATTGCCTGGTCTTAACGCATCTTTGCTTGGCTTCAACAACGAGAATAAAATATTTGTGAATGATCACTTGTCGCCTTATAACAAAATTCTCCTAAGAAAATGCAAACAATTTTGTAAGACTGCGCAATACAAATACTGCTGGGTGGCCGATTGTAAGATTTTTATAAAAATCCGACACTGCGAGAGCTATTCGCGTCTTGGATGAGAATATTCTCGGCAAACTCTAAAACTCTAGTGCAGCTTAGTTATCTTGTAGTCTGTGTAATTACTGATGTACAGTTTATATTATCAAAATACTAGAGGTCTACGAACTAAAACTTCGGAATTGTTTAAATCTGCTTGTGCAGCTAATTTTGACTGTATATGTTTGTCTGAAACTTGGTTGACTCCTGACTTTAGTGATAGTGAATTTTTTACATCGCAATATAACGTATACAGAACGGATCGCGATCCGCTTGTGACGAGGAGATCGCGCGGCGGCGGGGTGCTGATAAGTGTCTGTGGTACTTTGAAATCGCGTAAAATGGTTGAGTGGTGTAGTGTCGGAACAATCGAAGATATTTGGGTAGCTATAGAGTGTCAGAATGGTAGGAATCTGTTTGTGAGCTGTATCTATGCCCCTCCGCATTCTACACTTGCTGATTTCGAAGATTATTTCAAGAAACTCGAGTTGGTTTTATCTAGGCATAGTAATTGCGAATTTATAATCGTTGGTGACTTTAATTTAGGGACCTTAGTTTGGGACTACGATGCGTCATATGAATCGTACACTCCAACCTCTGCTGGGGATGAGTTAAGTGATTTGTTTTCTAATAATTTTTTTCTTTTAGAATTAAGTCAATTCAATTATGTTTTAAATGTGAATAATAGATTACTAGATTTGGTTCTATCTAGAAATGTCAAAATTGAGGTTACTCACAGTACAGTACCATTTGTACCGGAAGACAATCACCATAGGGCACTTGAGCTAACTTTTGATTTATTACCCTTGAAAGTTGTGCCGGGTCCTGTGTACTCAAAATATAACTTCAGAGACGCAAATTATGCAACTATAAACGATTCTTTGAATAGGGTTGCTTGGAACGAACTATTTTCACATTCTGATATAGATATATGCGTTGAGTCTTTCTACAAAATTATTAGCAATATTATTGGGACCAATGTCAAAATAAAACACACCAACAAACAAGATTATCCCGTGTGGTTCTCTGCAGCTTCTCTTAAGATCTGTAGAGAGAAAAATAAATTTCATAAACGGTGGAAAGTGTATCGTAATGCTCTAGACTACCAACAATTTTCGTTATTACGTAAAAAATTTAAGGGAAGTGTAGATAAAGATTACAAAAGTTATGTAGGTAAAACTGAAGACAATTTAAAAAGTAACTCCAAGTCATTTTGGTCATATTTGTCTAGTATTAGAGCACGTACATCATCACCATCATATGTGCACTATGGTGATAAACAAGCTTCGACACCTGCCGGTATGTGTAACCTATTTTCTGATTTTTTTGCATCTGTATTCGAATCGAATAAGTCCCCGTGTCTTATTGAAAGCAACTGCACCAACAATTCATTCCAAATTGCTTATATAACTAGTCAGCAAATTTTGGATGCTCTCAATAATCTGAATGTTAACAAGGGACCTGGCCCGGATGGAATACCACCCGTCTTTTTGAAAAATTGCAGTGAATCGTTAGTGATACCCCTGTGCTTACTATTTAATAGATGTCTGTCTCTTGGGCGGTTTCCAAATGCTTGGAAGGTGTCTCAGGTTGTTCCCGTTCACAAAGGGGGGATAGGCATGACGTGAGAAACTATAGACCAATTTCACTTCTAAACCAGTTTGCCAAAATTTTTGAAGCTATTTTAACTAAAGAATTATTCTATATGATAAAGAACTCACTGTCACAATTTCAACACGGCTTCTTCAGCGGGAGGTCCGTTCTAACAAATCTAGTTCCATTTGTTCAGGACGTTTACGAAACCTTTGAGCGGGGCGCATCCGTCTCTGCTATGTACACTGATTTTTCCAAGGCTTTTGACAAAATTCATCATCCTACACTTATAACTAAACTTGGAAATTTTGGTGTGCATGGCAGATTGCTGCATTTAATAACAGATTATTTGACTGGGCGTACTCAGTACGTTGCAATGAGCAATTGTAAATCTGCAATAACGGCTGTTCCTTCTGGTGTACCACAGGGATCGCATCTGGGTCCCATATTATTCAGCATATTTATTAACGATGTGGGAGATTGTTTCCGTTCGGTCAAGTACTCTTTATATGCTGACGATTTAAAATTATACAGGGAGGTTTCATGTATTAGTGACTTTTTACCTATTCAATCAGACTTGGATAGATTTACGGTATATTGTGACAAAAACAAATTAAGGTTAAATACAAACAAATGTCATCACATTGTGTTCTCACGGCGGGCGACGACGCCAAGGGCTGATCTCTTTGTGGACGGAGAGTTGCTGGGTGGGGTGGATTCTGTTGTGGATCTTGGAATTGTTATGGATTCTGGACTGTCGTTTCGTAATCATGTGGAATATATAACTAGGCGTGCATGGAGGAATTTGGGTTTTTTATTAAGAGTAACTAAAGATTTTCGTCATCATTCCTCCATTATTATGCTGTACAAGTCCATTGTAAGACCATTGCTTGAGTATGCGGCGACAGTCTGGAACCCTCTATATAAGAAACACATTTCTCGTATAGAAAAAATACAAAATAAACTTATTAATACATTAAATTATCGTTTTAATCAACACAGGCATTTTTACTCTTACGAGTCAAACCTAACATTTTACGATCTGGAGTCTCTTGCTAGTCGACGCAAGTACTTTGATGTAGTTTTCATTTACAAGATCTTCAACGCTCTTCTTGATTCGCCATATACTTTAAATTATTGTAATATTAATGCTTCTCCCTATACAGTTAGACGCCGTCATATTTTCTATTTTCATTGCCATAGTACTAATTATGCCCTAAATTCACCACTACCACGATGTATGAGAGCCTACAATGACATTTCTAGTAGAGATCCTTACATTGATTTGTGTAATTATACCATTACCGCTTTTAAGGTTAGGATTAAGTTATTGTTGCGTGATGTGTACTAAGTAATTCAGGTGCATTTTTTTTTTTTATTGTTTTTGTTTATTCTTTTCTGCGTATCGCATTTATAATGTTTACTTTGATAACGGCTTCACTATGTATGTAGAAACTATGTATAATTTGTGTCTCCCTGTTATTGGACTCTTAGTCTGTTGGGAGACCTCACTTGTAAAAATAAAATAAAAATAAAATAAAAGAGAATTTTGCGCATAATGTATTGTTTGGATTACAATCAATCATGCAGAGGAGTTTTCAGGCAACATAACATTTTAACCATATTTGCAATTTGCCATTTTCAATGTTCTGCTTTTCTTGTTTAAACAAAAACATTTATTTAAAGACAAAATGTTTTGCCATAATTACCCAACAAGGAACAAGCAGGATTACTGCTACGCTAATCATAGGCTTTCGCTTACCGAGAAGGGCCTGACTTACAAATGTTTACAATTTTTTAATGTATTACCTTTTGAAATCAAAAATATTACATCTTTGGTGTCATTCCGCCGAAATGTATTTGCATATCTATGTAATCTTGAGCCCTACAGCATACAAGATTTCATATCATGTTAATATTTATACAAATATAAAATAAGATAAGATTTAATTATTAGATTCTTCTTCGTTTTGTGTTGACGTTTGCTATGTTGTATTTCTTTCCGCAATAGCAATAAAATATTTATTTATTTATTTATTTATTTATTTATGTACATATGTATGTATTACTTATACAGTTAAAACGAGGAAAACTACGTAAAGAATGTACCACATTTTTTGCAGTAATACTATGCTGGAACGTCACGCACAAATTAATTATTTTCTAAACCATTGGTTTAAGAAAACAACGTACAAATACGTCGATTAGTATTTTTAATGAGCTATCTATTAATGTGGTTAAATTATTTGTAGCACATCGTCGCTTTTTAATAAACCTTTCTTTTAAATATAGTACTCCAATCGCTTTTGAATTATCTTCATCGTATAGTATCCTATCATAATTGAAGATGTAATCCGTTTACAAATATTTTTTTATGCTCCATAGCATCATAGTTGCTTACTTTATGAACTAGTTTATTATGCGTAAACTGTTACTTTTTGGTGGTGGATGTTAGTTGCAGCGGCTTCTTAAGCTGTATTGCTTGTCTGATTACTGTTGCAACTTTTTCTGTGTAGTTTGTGTATATCAATGTGTGTTCACTGGCCTTGTTACTGCATTATCTCGCCATTTATAATGTAGCACTATTAATCACTTTGCCTCCAACAGCGAATGGTAGGTCAATCGGAATATAATTCTCCGAGAGAACTGTCACCGTTCCATACCCTCGGACAATTGAAGACAGCGACCCAGCGATTTCTCACATGCTATCAACTCGTCTTGCAACTAATTTCTTACGTATCGTATTCGGACAATTTTAGCAAATTGTTTAACAAAGTTTTATCAAAATGTCCAAATACTGTGCCAATATTAAAATACTGAACTGTCAAACAGTAATCGCTGCAATTATTGATTTGTCATGTATAAAAGAGCAGTCGAATGTAAAATTTAATGAATAACTCCTACATTTACATAGTTTTTTGCCCGTCTCTATTATAGCTTTGTACTATGTGTGGTGGCAATGATACAGCCCTCCCCCATCCTATACAACTTTTAAAGAATCCATAAAATCAATTGTTCGTATTCTTTGATGGTAGTGGAATGGTGTACTTTTATGTGCAAACTAGGTGTGACAATAAATGTTAAAAGGTCTGTTATTAAGCAAATATAACTGATTTTCTAACAAAAATATGACTTCAGAAGAAACTGATGAACAGTATTTTTTACATTGGTAACAGAAAGACGCCGTATTACAGTTCTCATGCTTTTTCCAACTTTTTTTGCACTTGATAAATGCTGTTTTTTATATCTCATTTCAAAATTTTTCTACTTAAAACAAGGAACTTGTATTATGTC
Source organism: Holotrichia oblita (assembly GCA_023690525.1). Taxonomy (NCBI): domain Eukaryota; kingdom Metazoa; phylum Arthropoda; class Insecta; order Coleoptera; family Scarabaeidae; genus Holotrichia; species Holotrichia oblita. Next base: position 106,736,287 of record CM043019.1, read on the forward strand.
ACCCCAGAAATAAACATTCTGTGTAATTGAATGTAATTTTCATTATTTTCGAATGAGATTTCATTTCCAAAATGCAATAGCAAGGTGCTATTCACTGATTCACTAGACGGACAAACTGTATATTCATTTTTATCATTGTCCTGTAATAGATGTGTATAGTAATAAATAACTGTTATTAAGAAAACTACTGATTATTCGACTAGTTTTTGTATAAGCGTTACATTGAAAGTACATAAACAGGTCGTTATTTTTGATATACCTCTATATGCATATATATACCAGCTTGACTCGTAATAACTTCAATACTTTATCTTTATACTCTCACATGCGAGAAAACTATGTTTGCATATTCACTAAAAATCTTGGGTGACCATCAGTCATTCAATGATTCAAATGCAAGAGCCGTCTTTGTGATATTTTCAAAGCAACATATCTTCGCATAGCATGTAAAATGTAACGCGTTAATGTCGAAAGTTCAAACGAAATATAAATCACTATCAAACAAAATGGGATTCGCTAGGCCAGGAAACTGCCACGTTGTATACGTAACGAGTTCTGTGAAAATGTGTTCAGGGTTGACGTGACGATGAAATCCTAAATTTCATTTTAGGGAGGTCCGAAATTATAGCGGTTTGAAAGCGTTTACTGTTTCGCTAAATGTTAATTTGTTGTTGTCGGGTTATTGATGTAAATTTAATTTGTACGTATGGTGGCCGCATCGCAAAGTAGTTACCTTAAAAATACAAGGATGAAACATACAATACAAGGTAAAACCTAAAGGTTCCATTATTAGGTACAGTAGAGTAATTGCATAAATAACCTTTTCAAGAAATTTATAAATTTTTGTTAGCGTATTCTTCTGGTTAATTTTGATAATCTTGATTGATTGCTAATGGAGTAAATAGTTGAGTGCTAATATGTTTCCTTAGTATATTTCTTATCGTAGACATATAGTAATTATTTATTTTAGTGAATACCTACTTTCTGTACTTATTGAGCAGAAAGTAGCTTTTGTGATTCTATAAAATTATTAAGCTCAATTAGGTATTATTACAAGACACAAATGTAGTATTAGAATACGGCAGCAGCAGGATTAAAACGAGGCAATACCTCTGCATTGTAATTCTTGAACTAGGTATTTGTTAAACGTTTTGCAAAAATACCTCTTTATTTTTTGTAAACGTATAAAAACGGAACAAGAAACCGCGAATATCGATCGTGTCGCTATCTCATCAAAGGTCCTTACCAGTGTAGGGCTGAATCGAGTACTCGAGTTTTCGAAACAGTATATGTCGATTAGCCGTTAAGGCATAATATTTTTCTCGTTCAACTGATCATACCGGAGCTTCATATTTATATTATGTTAGTTATATTTTATACCTATGTATGTATGTACATAACAATTCGAATCATATAAAACAATGATATATTACTATATATTACATATTTATATCTACGTAATGCAGCTTATTTTTTCATATAACAGTAAACGTATTCGATAAAACTTACGTTATGTTGTTAAAAGTGAGACAACTGATGTTGAGTGTGATATACTGATTGATATCGGCCATTATGTGCTGGTAAATATTGTTTTTACAAACCGCTAGAAAATGATATTTTCTTTCTGTTTTTTAAATGCCAGAATAATACACACTACAGTTACCTGGAATAAAAAAAGTATTCGAGATAAAATATATATTTTTAAATATTATATATTTTTAGTCAGAAAACCAATGCACTTTCAAACAAGGATATAAGTTGCTGGTCAGTGAAGTCTAGTAAGTATCGAAGAAACAAAAGGTGCCTTTTCTACAAGTTATACAGATTATTTTTCCTGAAATAGTATTCTGTATTTGTATTCTGTCTGAAATGTTTAAAAATAGTCAACTGCCATACATACGTTAATGACTGCTTCATAAAGACGAAATGTATTTGAATTAATTTATTTGCGTTCTGAAAATGTAGTGAGAAAGTAGACATTCTTTAACTATTTCAGAGAAGACTTTTCTACAGGATTAGAACTAAATAACAAGCATTATTGACTTTGTTCTAAATCTGCAAATTGAGGTTCTCAATATTACATAGCTTCGATATTATTATATGCGATATTTTGCAGACCTCATTATGGTGCAGGAATGAAATGAATGGATTATGCTACTGTATTGTAAAGGATCGTCCAGGACCTAGTAATTTGTTACGCAGTTTCATTTGTACTGTTCCAGTATTCTTAGCAAATCCTAGAATTGATGTAAGTAGAGTACCTAGTCAGAGGTAAGGGTACTTATAGACCTTAAGTATCCTTAATGTTGACTTTTTAAGATCAAGTATTATTTTGCGAGAAGATTCTAAATTTCTTTGTTTGAGTTTTTGAGAGTGTTAGTCATCAAAAAGGCAAAAGGAAGGCATTTTCTTCTACCTACCATTCTTGGCTTTTGGGAAGGCCAAAGAAAGATTCCAGTCCAATAAAATACATATTGGCTGTCTGTTTTAGAAGTTGTCTGTCTTAGAAATCATCACTTTTAGAGCGGTCTGGCTATCAGTACAGTTTTCGTTTATCATGCCTTTAAAATTTTGGTCCACCTGTAGTGTGTTTAAGAATTTTACCTCTTTTTGAGGGTCTCCTAAAATCTTTATGTGTTGTGTAAAGTCACCTTCTGTAAAAGGGTACAATAATCTTAATTGCGTGCGTTAAGAACGGCAGTTCTTTTGTATTGGTGTCTATTCGTCGCTGTTTGGCCACCATATTAGAGCTTTCGACATGCCTAGAAAGCCATTGTCATTTTATTAAAAACTATTTCTAAGTAACTGTTCCAGATTAGCCTTTAATCTAGGATTCCTCCTAGATATTCAGCTTTGATGGAGTGCACTAGTTCTTCTTCGTTTAGGAAACATCCAAGAAATACTTCCTCCTTTTGCTAAATGTACCAACTATTGTTTTGCTTGGATTGATACTAAGTTCTTCTCAAATGCACTATTGAATGATGGCATCACTCGACTTGGTGTTTTATAATTATTTTTTAATTCCGAATTTTTTTTTTTTAGGGACAGAGATTTTCATACAACAGGGACATTAAGATGGTCATAAAGCGTCTGTTTTATAGGCTTTTAAGAAATAAAGTTTTGTAATATACATATATTTAGTGTGTATACAAAAAAGTTAAATAATCTCGTGTAAAAGTAGTCCTTTAGTGTTTGGCTATCTAATTTTTAACTCACTCTCATAAATACGCAATGACAGATACAGTTAGCGGATAGCAAAAATTAATCTTCATTCTCTTTGTGCACCTAGTTACGAGTATGCGTTTATGGTACGAATGCTGTTCATTTTAAAAACAAAAACCATTACTGTAACATTTTTAACACCTTCCATAAATTATGTTAGTTTCGTTCATATCCTGATTTATGTGTGAAATTATATGGGTACGAAATATATAGAATTATCGAGATAGATCAATAATATCACTAAAATTTCAGGAGCGCAAAATGGATCAGTATCGAACAGACGATTATTAATAATAAAGACAAATGTGCTAGAATGCTTGTTAGCTAAAATATACTATATGAAGATTTATTAAGTAATTACTTTGTACATAAAACAAGTTAAAAGCATTAGAGCACTACACTCTGTAATGGGGAACGTCTATGTTGAATCATTGTAAGCAACGCGAAACCTGGAAAAGTAAAGAAAGCGATATTTCTGGCTGCATAGAGGATATTCATTCGAAAACACAAAAACATGATAAATATGTTCTTTCTCTTCTTCGACTTAATAAATATCAATTTCGTAAAATTCGAATGTACAATTAAGATATTTCGAGCGTGATATACGAACAGAACGTTGTACGTGACTCTGAATTTATATTTCCTTATCATAACCTAAACTGAGTGAATTAGATGGACCTAGTAGGGGATATTGCCAAACAACGAAGAAACACTAACAGCAGGGATATAAATTCATCAATTATGGCAAAATAAGATCTGCAATCGAGGTAAAGTGATTGTTTAGTGTTGTTAAATTTTTTTGCTTATTCTTTTGATGTAGTAGAATGATTACCATGTCTAAAAAAGTTTGTATATAAATACGTCTAGATATAAGTAGTTTTTTTATTAAAGTAGAATGACTGCTATTTATTCGTGTGATTAAGAAATAACACATTTGTTGTGATATATAACCAACCACGGCTCTACTTTTCATTAATTCGGAGCTCACGATGGAAGAGTTATTCTAAAAATAAATCTCTCCCGAAATAGGTATTATCTCAAGGTCACGCCTTGGTTAATATTAGCTTATTATTTCAGGAAAGTAATAAAAGTCAAGAGGGATAATTTGCAGGAATGTTGGAAGGTAGAGTGTAAGAACAAATACCAATTTATCTGACTAAAAGCAGTGCTGGTTTTCTCATCGGGAAATATTTATACTGTTTCTGCTTTTACAATTATATGTGTATTACACATAATTTACGTAGGTTTCTGAATAAATATGTTTTCATTTTAAATGCCTGTTGTAAACGTTTCTTTTGTAAACCGTTTAATTCTTTTCTGAGAATGTCTACTTCATAATCGCATAAAATGTTGTAAGTCATTTGAATATATAAAGAGGTTAGCACATTTGCACTTAACATATTATATTACTCGAAAATATTTTTTTCTATAATTAAATATGATTTTTGAATAATTCAGAAAATATAATTTGCGGAAAGATGCATTAATATACTTCGTAGAAGTTTTAGTGCGATTTACTGAAACTGAAAGCATTCGTAATGGACGCTTCATTACAAGATATTTGCTTTTACAAAGTTGCATGAGAAAATAAAATACAATTACACTACGAAATTTAAACATATTAGAAGGTGCGCTTTTTGGATAATATCCAAAGTAATTCTATATGCGATGAAGAACATCTGTTCACCACTAATAATATCTATTAGCAAAAATTTGACAAAAGAGAATGTTTAATATTTCTTGGGCGTAGGTATGCGATTTTTTAGTTCACCGATTCCACGTGATACCAAGCAACTAAAGTAATAACTGTGGAAACTTTTTTCCATGATGTTTTATTTAATACCTACGTTCTCATTTCCATAATGTATCGATGTTATTTTTTATATCATACTGTTTTTTTTCTCTACACAAAAAATTTACATGAATATTTTCGATATTAGATTTTGAGATACGAGAAAAAGAAAATTGAATTTACTTATTTCGACTTCTTCTAGAAAAGTTAATTTTTAATCGGATGGAATCATGAGAGAATGCCAGAAAAAGATTGCAGTTTCGCGTAGGATATAGGAAGCTACCATAGGTTGAATTAGGAAACTGGAGTTTTGCGCATGACACAAAGTATGTAACAAGTATCTAGGAGTAACTAATATAGTAAAAAATAGTAATCAAATATTTACTTAAAGAAAGTAGTGAAACATGATTATGAAAAAAGTTGGGAATATATCGCAGGCATAGAATGAGGGTATGATGGTATCGGAGTATAAAATCAATATTTTGCGTATTTTACTGTAAATTCCGTTTTTTTTTTCTTTCCGAAGAACTAGGAAAGTAATTTTTCATTTAGACTCAGCAAAGAAGAGCAAGTTTTAGTGCAGTGCGGGGAACAGCGTGGAGAGGCAAAGTGCACAGTATTATTCCACTGGTCGTTGTGATTGCTTATCAGTACATATATACTTAGAAAATGTTGAATTTAGGATACGAATGACGTGTACCAACAGATGGAATTGTGAACGCCATCTAAAAGCTATGAAACACTGTTCTGCAATCCGTGGTAAACGATACAGCAAACAATTAACATTTAATATAGCTGTTTGTTTTATTCAATTTAATCTACCGTTCACTTTATTAGACTAACAAAGGAACGTTGCGAAGTGACACCTCCAGATCGGATTGTAACTTGGTGGATTTATAGAACCCATTGGGTGTTGTTAAACGCCGCTTATTGTTTCGGCTGAGTTCGAGGTGTAGGGGATGATAAGTGGCCCTGAAATTTCGACGATTTTCGGATTTTCGCAATTTACACCGTTATTATAAACAAAAAAATATATAGATCACTGAATGCCTTTTCTATAGGTTAATAAAAGTAACACAGATGAGATTTCTCTTCCACCCTCCTCCTCCTTCCACCCGGGAATTAAACGGAGGAGAGGAAAATATAAGCATAAGTAATCTCCGGGAAAACCAGTTACTTCTATGTGCGCACTTGCTCTCCTCTCACCCCTAAGTACCCCGAAAAAGAAAAATTAAAAGTAACTAGACAGACTGTTTACCGGAAACCATTCATTCAAAGTTTCAAGTATTGGCGTTCTCTGAGAGAATTTTAATTTAAAGGTGAAGCTGAATGAAAGTGGGTTTAATTTAGAACTTCACGCGGGTCGTATTCTGACCTATAAGGCAGGCAAAACTGTTGAATGCACCGCACAATCCGTAACATCTACAACGCATAATATCGGTTGTAGGAAAACTTGTATCTACTTTGCTTATAGTGTTTAAGAAAACTGGAGGAACGTTCGGGCCACGAATTTGCGAAAATTTATTCCAGGTAGGTATTAATATTTTGCATATTTTTAAATCGTAATATTTTATATTTGTTAGGGGCATCAATTGTTCAGTTCGTGGCTTCTACATTCGGGGGCACTTTTCGCCCCCTAAACCTCGGACTCAGTCGAAAGGGTAAGCCATTCTCAACACTCGATGGGTTCTATAAATCTGCCAAGTTTCAATCCGGTCGGGTGATGTCACTTCCCAACGTGCCCTTGTAAGAAGCATTATTTGTCTCCTTCTGGAGCCCGTATTCAGATTATACATTACCAAGTCGGACATGGATAAGAAACGTTATACCATCTGATCGCAACTATGTTAAAAGAATAATTAAAGGAGTATTGAAAGGTAAAAAAACTGTGGTTATGTATTATTTGAAAGTGTTGTTACAAGTACTTTAAATTTGCAACTATAACATAACTCGATGTGGAAAGGTCGTTTTCATCATTAAAAATATTTATTCCGCATGCCGTATCACTTGACTGAAATAAGTGTGAAAAAATACCTATTTTATGATCCAAATATTTAATAGATAGTTTGTGATTTCATGGAAGCTTCAGCAAGTTATATAATATATATTCGCCTTGATGCAGCTGCTCGGCCCCTCCACGTTGTTCTTCACACTGCACTGAAACTTGTCCCTCTTTGCCGAGTCTAAATATAACGCAATACTATTTTTCTGAATAACATAAATAACGCAACGGAATTAGTCTTCGTCAAATTGTAGTGTAAATTTTTGTATTTTGTATGATTAAACTGTGTAGGTTGTTCATCTGTCGACTACATTTACATTTATCACGTCAGCAATGTAACTTTTTGTATACTGCCAAAGCAAATGAAAGAAAAGGGAAGATAGTATTACTGTTTACGTATCTTTATTTGTTATGTTTATCTTCTACTTCTTAATTAAATGGCTAGATTGTTTGTCAATATTTAGCCAAGCAATTACATTCTTTTATTGCACGAAGCAGCATTTAATTTGACGTACTAATTTAGTTCTCCTAGCCGACAATGGCAAGTGCCTGTGGTCTGTACTATACGTCACGAACGTCTTCGACGACGCTGGGATACAGAGCGTTTATTATATACTGTGGTTTCACTGGACGAAACCCCAAACTAATATGTGAACTGTTAGACGTAGGCAAAATGGCAAAATCGAATTTGTATCTAAACAAAGGGGATATTTGACTAAAATTCCGTGTTAAAACAAAAAAGCCACAGTACTACATTTTATCCAATAAACAAAAACTTCATTGTAAATAAGTTAATTTCTAAATATTGATATAATGTATAAAATTTACAACTATCTGATATATATAATATATTCCACAATGCACTAGTAATGAATAAATTTAAAATATGAAAATTGTTATTGCTGGTTCATATACTTGTAGATTCAGTTATCGTGTCAATCCCTTCCCTCCCCAAAAAGATTCATTGATAGAAATCCAAATTCGTTTATTCGTTTTAAAGTTACGTCTATTCAAACAACTTTCGCTCTTTATTGTGGCATTAAAAGTTGGAGTTGATGCGAGTTTTTCGACAGGAACAATTTTATCTTACGGTCCTTTCTATGCGATGGAGAAGTATCTAACTTTCTTTCCGATAAAAGCACCATAATCTTTTTGTTTATAGTTATTACTAAGCATTTACACGGCCATTATATGATGTAATGTGTATACAAGATGTTCAAAGTTTCTGTGACTTAGAGTTTAATAGTGATCAAAATATCAAAGACAACTTTTAGTTTTATAATTCCTATGTGTAAGCAGGAAGGTTTAAAAATTTACCATCAATGGTTATTATAATGGTAGAGATTTTAACAACAAAAACATGATATAACAATGAAAGTTTAATGATTTAGTAAATTGCTTCAAATAACATGATTGCGTTAATCGTTAAAAAAAGAGATAGAAACAGCATTACTTTTGCCATTTATGAGAGATAAACTAGGCTTAATGTGGTCGTCATTGCGTTTTATGCAGTACTGATACAAACTGAAAAGCTTACTAAATAAGTTACTATAAACAGGCTACTGCATTTTTCTGATGTGGGTTATAATTTTTCATGAAATTAGTTGAAGGTTACAGGTGACGAGTTTAATACGAATTTTTTGGTTTGTGAGATAAGAAAATGTTCCTAGTTACGTCATTGAAAATATCAATAGGTACAGAAGCCATTTAATAAGTTTGAAACCGTTTAAATTCTATTTCAACGGTTTCAAACTTACCTCAAAATTAGAGCAATTATGAGCGTCTGATTTTTATAATCGAAACAGATATGAAATTGATGTTACTGTTGCTTCGCTTATATTTCATATAAACATGTTTAAGTAAGCACACATATTACTACTTAATTGAAAAGAACTTTTTGACCATAGTAAATTGCGAGGTCAGTTGCTGAAACGTTAATTTAGTATAAATCTAAAGTTTTGTAAGGTAATGAAGCAAATGTAGTTTTCTTTGTTACATTTGTTTGCATTCGAAAAGGAATTTGCAATACAGCCTTCATTCTTCAAGATTCCATCAAGATATTGCAAAAATGGAAAAACGGTATGAGGGTAGGTGAGATCAGCTAGGGATCTTGATGGATGATTATCGCTAGATTTTCATTAGTAACAGCAGCCAGCATAAAAGGAAGAAATAACTCTATTTATGCAAAACTTTTATATGTCAGCAATTTTCCTTATGTTAGTGTAAATGTTTTTGTATTCTTAAATCTAATTAAATATTCTGGTATTTTTTATGTCAAGATTTTTCTATTTATCTGTTTTTTTTATAACTTCTGTTTAACAGAATTTCTAAATATGTACAATTATTATTTATCTTCTAGCGGAGTTTGGTTATAACTCTAAAACCAGACGTAGTGAAAAAAATTGGGTTTTGATTATGCTTTCAGTTAAAGACTGTGAGAAGAAAAGTTTAAAATTGTCGGCTAGTGTAATTAGTCATTAGTATGTATACCCTCCAAGCACTAAAATTGTTAGTCTTACAGGTACAGCAAATAAAAGAAGAGGTGAACATTATTTGTAATAATCAGATTTTATTGCCTTTGTATTTATACTCAAAAGATTTCGCACAAAATTAACATAATACAAATAAAGGGCAAATCTAATAATATTTAAGATGCGGTGGATGGGTAAATCATTATTCAAATGCTGACATTATAAGTTTAATCTGAGCTACGTAAGTGAATTTGTCGAACTGGAAGGTATTCGTTCTTATCGCCATAAACCAAAAATTAATTTCCAAAGAATCATTTATTCGAACTTTTTAAATTTCAGAAAGGTATACGTTAAAAACGCAAATTGCCGACGTAGATTACGTGGGGAAAGGATATTACAAGAACCATTTCAGCTTTTACTTCCACGCCAGTGCGTATGAATCCGTACCAGACGCCGAACTAGATTTGAGGATTTTACTCTCCTCTATACCGGGAAGATTACAGTGTAATAAACTGCAGAATTATAAATTACAGGCGACTCAAGGTTTAACCTTTGAAGCTGTATGTAATAATGCGCAGTAATGTACATACGACCCATGCCCACGACTACTGTAATGTAACTATTTGCTAGCTTATTTTAGATATCGACCTCTGTAATTAATGCAGTTGATTTGTATTACTTCTGATATAGTACATGCATTTAATATTTAAACATTTAACGCTTTAGTATCATGTATCGCCGTGTTATACATATATACCCGATGACAAGGAGTGAGGATAATAAATAACCTCTCGAACTAAATGATTTGCCATTGTACCAGTAAGGCTTTTGTAGGAAAATAATATAAAGAAAAATTTTATATTCATATACACACATACATATACACTCTACCATCTCCATAAGTTTGTGGATAGAATTTTGGATACGTATGCGATATGTTAATAAATAAGCGATTGAATAGTTTAGCTTTAGCTGCTTGCCATAGAATGATGCATGTCAAATCTTATTTCATCTATAGTAATGTAGAATACTTATTCGAAATAATTAAGCTGTATAACTTTGTAAATAGGAATATTCGTCGAGATTAAATTGATTAAATACTTGAGACTTCCTTTGGTGGAGTAGTATTCACTTGAATATAATACGTATTTAGATGCGACACACAGAATTCAAAGTTAATCTGATAGATAAATTTTCTCCGCAGTAAAACTGAATTGGCGATGCTTAAAATAAATTATCGTTTAGTTTCAAATGCACTGTAAAATTGAAAATCAATGACAAGATGCATTAAACGCAAATACGTGGTGATTCTAAAGCGGATTAGACTTTTGCTTCCAGTGGAGATGTTGATTGACAAAAATGTAAATGGTTTGTCCATAAATAAAGTGGTATAGTTGCACGCAAGGAATGCACTAATAGTTTGCCGTTAAATTTAATTACGGAATACGATTTGGCAACAACTGGAAGAACTAAAGTATTCCAACCGTGTACCAGTTTGTATTACTGTTTATAAAATTAAAAATTGTCAATAAGAATAAAATACAATTTCTAGAACGAATTTTAATATAATGCATTCATTACTACATATCATATTAATTCTGAAATGATTTTGTACAATGAAGTGGAATAATTGTAGCATTAAAAACTATTTCTATAACCTTGATATGTATTTTTATTTCAGACTATGGTATGGCAACTGTTGTTAGTTATGTCTTTTATTATAGAATCCAGAAGAATATATTATGTAGACCAGTGCGGTTTTAAGATAAGTCGTAGAATTTTTAGTCTTTATAAAATTTCATATATTTTTAAGAGAATACTGGAAACGATTGGTCGAACTATTATCATCTCAAACCCAAATTAAACATGTAATTGATTTTACACAATTGCCAATTATTATCAAAATTTTATCTCAATATCACAGTTTGCCAGATCTATTCTGTAACACGTAGTGGCTAGTTATACTTGATTTGAATGATTAAAGCTGAAGGTCAGCTGCTGGGAGATGCAATTCTGTAAAATGTAAGTTATTAAAATGAAACCACGAGTGATTAGCGAAGTAGAAAACTTAGGAATGCTCCAGGGACTCTTACTTACTTTACCACTTTCTCGATAACTCAATTTCTGAGGAGACTAGAATATTATTATTTACTGCCTCTTTTTTTCTTACGCTCCTTCGTATGTTCAGCACACGTTCCAGCGTTTTCATAGCTTACTCTGATTTCTTGGTCCGAAATAAATAACCCTTTATTTTGGCTTTTCTGGCACCAGTCTATCATCGCTCATTCTGCTTAAGTGTTTGTGTCAGCATTTTCTTTGTGTTCTCATCCATTTTCTCACGTCTTGTATTTTACTTTGTTGTCGTAGCTCTGCGCTTCTGATTCTGGCAAGTGGCTAGTGTTTTCCCAAATGTTTCTTATTATTTTCATTTCGACTGCTCGTTTGCTGTGTCTTGGAAGTGTCTGGTCTTTTTTTAGCAGTGTATGTCATGACGGTCCTTGTTAGTGATTTGTATATTCTCGTTTTGCTTTCCACTTTACGACCTTCATGCGATGACTCTGTAGTAGTCTGATATTCGGGATGCTTTCAGTGTTTCTTCCCGTATTTCATTATCTAGGTTTCCGGAGCTTCTTATACCAACTCCCAAGTATTTGAACTGATTTACTTATTCGATTATTCTTTGGTCAACCTCCAGTTTGCATCTTATTGGTTCTTTTGATATTATTATACATTTGGTTTTATTGGTGTTAATCATGTTAAATATGAATGGGCCAAGTAAGTCGCCTTATGTTATTCCGGTCGTATTTGTATTTCCCCGGTTAAGTCATTGCCAATCTTTATCATCATTCTCTCTAGTAGTCTCTAGTTATGTTTCAATTACTGTTTCAGATTAGTAATAATTTAATCACAAAAACAAAATTTAAATTTATTCTATAATGTATTGTACAACATATTATACTTTTTATGGAAAACCAGGTGATTAATAATGCTAGCAGATAAAATATTGTGTACGTTTCGTAAACCAAACGTAAATTCAGATACGTCCTATGATATTTCTATTTAGCTTTTACCTTACACGCTAGCACCATCTGAATTTTTTGGAGCAAATATCTGCGAATATAGTTTTAGAGTTCAGAAGTTCCGGCACTGCCACCAAAAATTCATATCCCCTGTCTGAATAAGTACTTAATATGAATTGATATTCGATATCTTGATCGAAAAACTACTGACGTAGTTTTCAAACTTATAAAGTAGGAATTTCTCTTGGCTGTCACCGCGTTATCAATGTCTATTGGAAAGGAAGAGATATAGTTTTATTAAAGCTCTATATTTTTTGATCGCGATCTAGATGTTGTTTGTTAGTCACATTTGATTTGATACAGTAAATTCGTTAAACTTATTTGATTTCGGTGGCCTGTTTAGAGGTGATTCATACGTATATGTACAGTCTGTTTGTCGAGTTCGTCCGTGAAAATTAACGCAATTCTAGAACAACTAACCACAAAAATACATATATTAAAGGCTTCTTAACCAATGCACAATGCAAAATTATACGGAATTATATAGCATATGCCATTATTTAAAAGATACATATTCATTACTGAAAAATTCGCATTTGATTTCAAAAGTATAGTACACCTTTCCTGGAAGGCGATCGTAATTTAAATAGGAAAAATTGTAACCTCTACACGGGATTACCATTTTCCGGGCATTTCGTTGGATTGAATTTGAAACAAAACCGCAAAGATCTCTCGAAATAAATGTAGGGTACGCACTTTGATTAGAAATAACCCGATAATGCTTTTAAGTCTCAGGGGAAAATTGTACTATTTCCGGAAGCAAGTGTGGGAACCCACTCTGGAAATAACTAGGTCTTAGATAAGTGAAGAATAGTTAATTTTAGTACGGTGCAACACTTAATGTGAGTTTCTCTACCTAAATGCAATTCAGGGCACGAACTGTAAGTGTACATGGGAAACACGAGCAACGTGAATACGAAAGACGTAGCCTACCTACATCGTTCGACGTATCTTCGATTTTTATATAGACAGAGTTCTAAAACTTGAGCGTTTACAAATATCTGTTATGGAATTTCATTTTCATCGTTGAATGTTCGAGCGATACGCAAACAATAGTGTTCGTTTTCGTCAAAACTTGCATTTTTCAATTACATTCCAACTTGTTTCCAAGTTGTTTGTTTTATCTATTTTCCGTACTTTATGAAATGTTGTAGTAAATATGTAGGGGAAAAAGACTGTATCTACAGTAAAATAGTCAGGTCAATCTGTAGTGCGTGCTTGCGGTTAAGAATGTATACTATGTTCTTTGTAACAAAATTGTGTTTCATTAATAACGAACAATAACAACGAAATGAAGGAATTGTTCATTATAATATAGAAGTCTTATTATAGTTATTCTTATAGTGCACTTTGTAATAATAATGTAATAATTGCTGGTGTGGAATCGTGTTGTTTGAAATGATTTCACAAGTAGAACAACAAGATTTTTCGACAGTCAATGTGTGAGGTGGCCAAACTCATTGGCCTCCACATTATTCAAGGCAACTTGAATAGTCAGACATTTGGAAAGGACATTGTGTAGAACGAACTGCCAACACTACTTAAAGACTTGAGTTTAGAAGTGCAACTGAACATGTGGTATCGACATGATAGCTGTCCAGCATAGAATTTGCTGATAACACGTGAAATTCTTGATAGCAATTTTAATAATTGCTGGATCGGTAGAGCTCGTTGAGTAAATTGGCCTGCTAGATCATTATGTCTTACCTCGCCAGATTTTTGTGAGGCTATATCAAATATGCAATGTACAAACAAGAGCCAAAAACATGTGAGAGTAGATTGAACTAATTAGAAATACATAAATGCGTGCGCCGAAATTCAAGGACACATTTCTTAGTTGTGCACACTAATTTGAAATACGAATTCGTAAATGCATAGAAGTCAAAAGCTATCACTTTGAGCATTTTTTGGCGTAAATCAAGCACACTGATAAGTGAGAGGCGAAGACACCCTACTACGTGAGATGCAAGAAAACTCACGTTAATTCCGAAGGGAACAAAAAATTATCACATCATTGTTCTTAGGTTACCCTAAAAGTAATGGATGTACCAGCTATTTAGAAGCATTTTTACAGGTCACAATTTTCCATTTATTCAAAATATGTAAAATGAAACTTCGATAAGACTAATTTTGATTATTTACAATAAAACGTGGTGTCTGCTTTATTGCAAATGTATTGCAGAAACGTATATATAGATTCTCAGCAGAAGAAATAACAACAAATCAAGTTTTGTCGATTACAGAAATTATATTAATTTCCAGACATAATATAGAATCGAAAAAAAATGTTTTAGACAAACCACACGTACTTTTAGCCTTAGAGTCCCAGTCTGTCATAAATTATATAAGTTCCTCTTTAAGTTACCTATGGAGTGCTTATTTCTGGAGTTAGTTGAAAGATTTAGATTTAGAAAGGTTAAAGAAATCTCTATGTTACGAACACACCATTTTATAGGTATACCTATAACATAAGTTAATATTAATTACAATAAAGCGATGACGCATTTTGAAACTCAAAGATTTGGTAATAAATCTAGGATAAAGTGATGATATATTGTTACTACGTCGATTGAAGAATTTAACGATCAGATGCAGTTAGCCACAAATAGCTTTCTTGCCCCTTTGTTTGTATTTCTACAGTTCGAGAATCCTAAGCTAAACACACCGAAGTATTTTATTGATTTAAGTTAATTTAATCTTATTATTAAGATATTAGATCGACACAATAACTTAATTACAATTAAGCTAGTCAATTGAAGAGTGTTATTTTAATTTTTTATATATTCGAAATAATTTTCTTCTGCTAGCATGGTGGTATATGATAGAGCTTTTTTGCCAGGGCAAATGCTTGATGCACTCCAAGCGCTTAGGTTTTATCGCGACTTGGTGAGTGTGGGACTCTCTCCAACGCAGCCTACACACTAAAACCCGTTCTATGCCCTCTATGGTATTTGGAACTATTGGTATATAACTTCAGATACCGTTGGCATTCGGACTACTTTCTCTTCTTCCTTTTTGTCTGGCTAGCTCATCAGGCTCTTTCCTCCCCATGATGTCTCATATCATGCCGTGAGCAATATTCCATTTCCGTGGAGATTCAATCATCGTTGGGACCAAGTTATCTGCTGTTACAGGGTATCCCATCACCCTGTATGCCGTCTCTATGATTTATAATAATAATAATAATAATAATCTTTTAATTCCTGATTTATTTCCACTTAGAGGTCAATAAAACAATAAATAATTAAATACCAATTTATTCCATAACATATAATAATATGTTTTCGTTAAATAACTTCTTCGGTGGAAGAAATTGACATTTAATATGTGTCAAATTACTAATAATATAAATATAAATTGCCATGCCTATCAACAAAATTAATTAAAACAAAGAATTCATTGATATATCGAATTTTAATTATATTCACAAGTAATAATGAAGGAATAATGATTTAATACAACATTAGAAATTGAAATGATTTTAATTATTCGTATATCAATCTATTTTTTGTCAAGCTCTAACAATTCTGTTCAAGGACTAGGGAAAAACATGGCAAAAAAAACCTAGTCAAGAGCTTAAAATTAATAAAATTCATGCGTGAATTAAATTATTGTAAATAACGCTTAAATTATCAATATCCGTTCTAAAATTTACCGCGTTTTCATCTTTCTTAATGTATATCATTTCGTAAATTAATCTTTTTTATAATTATTTTCCCTTTTTAAAATTTTAGTGTTTTGAAAATCAAAATTATGTCGTCTATCTTTAGAGTGCTTAGATAAAGCAGTTTCAGCGGTGACGTTATGTGTAACAGTATATTGATGGTTATAAATTCGTTTCTTTAAATATTGTTTGGTTTGTCCGATATAACATTTATTACAATCTTTGCAATCTAATTTATAAACGACATTACTTTGATTATCATGTTTAATGGGTGTTTTTAAAATTAAAAGATAAGTACATAAAGGTCAAAAAACACATATATTAATAATAATAATAATAATATTGGTTTATTAACCCAAGTGATACAAAAAAACATAGAAATGCAAAACAGAGAAAAATGTAATGTGTGGGGTTAAAAGGTTGAACTCAGACAAAATATGAGGTCTGTTTTTCAGTTCAACCAATTAACAAAAAGATAAACAAAAATAATGTGCGCGTCTGAAACTGTTGTAGAGCAAGAACAATAATATTATACATACATATATTACGACTTATACACTCATAATTGAAGCTATAGTGCAGAGCTGAGAATCATCTTGCGCAGACATGACTTGAAACAATGGTGCGACAAAGTCTTGAGGTATGCAGGTAGATCATTGTACAGGTGCGTGATGTTGTAGGAAAACGATCTCTCATAAAAGGCAGTGCGATGAGAGGGCGGAGTAAGGTAATGTGGAAATCTAATATTAATGTTGTGGACGTCACTACGAAAAGTAAGTCTCAAATACAAATACGGTGGAACTTTGCTACTGACGCTCG
This sequence comes from Holotrichia oblita, assembly GCA_023690525.1. Taxonomy (NCBI): domain Eukaryota; kingdom Metazoa; phylum Arthropoda; class Insecta; order Coleoptera; family Scarabaeidae; genus Holotrichia; species Holotrichia oblita. The sequence goes on from CM043019.1 coordinate 106,753,337, forward strand.
CTTAATACAAATACTCACATGATCTTTAAATCTTAAGTTTGAGTCGACAATTACACCTAATATTTTAGCGGACTTGCTTATGTGGAGTGGTATACGATCTACTTCAATTGAAAGTTCATGAGAGACAGAGTCAACATCAACTTTTCTACCAAACAGAAGAACAGAAGTTTTATTTATGTTTAAGTTTAGTGAATGTAGTTTAGAGAAGTTGATTATATTCTTCAGATCATCATTTATGAAACCAGTTGCTGTAATTAAGTCAGCACGTTCGAAGGAATAATAAATTTGAATGTCGTCAGCGTAGAGATGATACGAACAGTGCTTGAGACATATATTTCTTTCGACTTCACACATTCAAAGATCGTGTGCTCAGTTGTGTCTACCTTCTCACTGTAGACACGTCCGTAGTGACCTTATTGAATCGTTTAGCATACGCACGGAAGCAACCGCGAACAGTTAGCAACTGTGTCAGATAGTACACCAGCTGTCGATGTCCGCACCCCAGCCACTCCTCCAAATTAACTATTAGACGTTTTGTCCATTGAGCTTTAACAACTTCATTATTTCAATCAGTCTGCCTCTTCGTTAGTTTATTGTCCCATTGCCGGATCTTATATATGGACGCTCTTTCTTTTACCATGAGAGGTATCAGCAATATTCCCTTAATCTCGTGTAGAGCGACCAAAAGCGAAGGTCTATAGGACGACGCCACCCGCAACAGCATGCATCTCTGGGTTCTTTCAAAGATGGTAAAGTTTATTGTAATACTGCATACGTTTATATTGAAAATAATTAACAGTAATAAAATAATTTACAATAATAATTAATTAGTAGTTACAAATAGGTAGTTGACATTGGGAAACGATGGTGGAGTAATTGAAAATGACTCTTATGCAGCTGCGACTGAGTGAACCAGTTTTATCTTATACATCTAATAGACGGTTGAGTTTTATCAAATTTCCCGTTAGCATGTATTAAACATGAAACATCTAATTAATTAACACTTTTCATTTTAATGTTAATTCTAAACTACTAAGCTATTAACTCTGCTATGTAAATAGCTTCTAGAAAAGTAGTTTAAATTAATTGTACTTCTTAATTCTACCATTTGGTTAGACAACTGTACGTCGATAATATTCTTACAATTACATTAGCCGCTGCGCCGCAGTCTCTTGAGTGTGTCTGTGAAAATCCCATTCCTTAGTGCTCGACTAAACAATTGCGTGGAATTGTATCAAGTCGAGCGAAAACACAACTATCCGAACAACTGCTTGAAAACTGATAGCTCTTCGTTTCAGGATATCGATAAACGGGCACTGCCATTACATTGTTATAATGCTTTCAGTTCTTCAAACGTTTGTACGTTATGGTAGATATTCTGCAATCCTTTTTTGTTATAATGATATAGTTAACGTGTATAATATTTATCGTTGTGATTGTGATTGTTTTCGAGAATAACTTCAATGTTACGTACGTATAGTTCATAAAAATTTCGAATATATAATTTATTTTGCATTCACTATGTGAAGTAAATCAGTATACGTTTCGTCATGATACCTTCCATACATCAATTGTCTTACTTCCAAGTGAATGGTTCCTCTAACTTATCTTTCCCCTTTATTTGTTGTGTAATTATTGTAATTGAAAGTTGCTTTAGTTCGTTATTTGGATGGTAATTACTAGTGTTGTCAGAATGAACCGGGTTCCTGGATCTCCCATATCCATAATTCGGTTCGTATATTACTCGATTCAAATTCTGTCCTCCTTTATTTTTGTTCTTCATATTACTTTATTTGTTCATTAACTTCATTTATTGAATAATTAAATTAGTCTATTATATTTAATTATTAACGAAATAAATCAAGACAAAGTAATGCGTTTCTATGCAACTGTGAAGAAGTAAATATTTAATATGTAGTTGTGTTATCTACATATATATCCCGATGAAATAAATGGGAACTTTTTAACTTCTTAATAGTATATTTATGTATATGTAAATTATATGTAATGTGTTGTGTTGTGATATACATGGCACATGTTCTGCGAATACACTACTCGACAAAATTAGCATACGATAACATTTTCCCTGACATATATTTAAAAGGGCCAGTTTTATTAAATAATGCAAAACACTTTATTACATCTCTAATAATAAGCAAACAAACATAACATTAAAAATAAGTCTACATATATATTATTTTATTAATTGATATACAGTAATGATTAATGCCTCCCTTTAGTGTTTGTTTGACAAAAAGTTACTGTAGCTCTGTATTTTGCGCGGTTCTATCACTTATCGCGTTTCCACCACTAGGAATTACGGCTACTATAAGCTGCTGGTAAATGCTGGTTCAATACTAAAATTGGTTTGTTAAATATGGTATCGTAAACTTGAAAGTATAAATCAGAAACATTTCAAATCATTTTTGGAAAATCCGTACCGAAATAAATTGTCATTTAAACTAAACAAAACTTATCCTTAGTAAAAGTTGGGAGGTAGATAAGTAGATTACGGTCAGTGTTAAAAAAAATATATATAATACTAAAATATCGTATAAATATTGTACATCAGGAGTAAAAGCATTAAAGTAGTAAACCACTTATTTACATATCACAAAAGTTACGAAAAAAATTAACATGACCTAGAAGAAAAGAGCTTATGAATGTTCAAGGTGCTAGTTCCAAAAACTTTTAACAATTTTGGATTAGTTCCAATTTCAGATAGTTTTACTTTAGACGTTTCAAACATTATTATTCTTATAGCAGAACGGTGTTTTTTATCTCTGCAACTATGATGTTGGATTGTATATAATATAGTTCATCAAAAAATGCGAACAAAACTTGTTTTTTATTTGAAGTAATTGCAGGGATGATTTTAAATATGTGGCGAACTTTATGTTTGTAACGTTGTATCTGAATTTTAGGTTTGTGTTTCGCTTTATTATAAAAAATGTTTTGGATGCATGTAGTATTATCTATGAATGGCTTAAATATGATCTTACTGTATGTTTGTACTGTCCAACGAAGTATACATATATGTATGAAGTGGTAGTAGTAGCAAAAATGCTTGAAGATTTAAATTGCGAATTGTCAGACAAAACAAATAGGTGTGTGGAACTTTTAGAGTAAAAGTTAGATGATTCCATGAAGAGTAAACTCATCTGCATTTAGTTGTTTGTAAGTTATTTAACTGCGTTTCGCATTGGAAAAACCAGTAACCTATATATAATCGCCGAAAATCTGCCTTTATTGACAGCTGTGGAAATGGTACGAATAATGGTTTAGTCACTTTGTACTATCTAAAGCAAAATCGAATGGGTATTGTATCTACATATAATAATTGCTATAAGTCTCTCGAACAAGTCTACACACTATTAGGCTAATTGTCTTTCATAATTATTTTTTCATCAGTTTTCCTAACGCCTGATTCTCGATCCAAGATAACCTCTTATAGCTACTTTAATTTGGATCGTTCCCGTCCTCTTAAACAACTAGTTGTCTTGGCTAATATTGTTTTTATATTGGATTATTTTCCTGCTCCAGTCATGACCAAGCGATTTTATCTTCTGATTCTTGATTTTCTTTATAATATCTTTTCCATTTCCTAAGCTATTCCTATTATCTTCATCGGTTTCATTATAGTTTTTAATATCCTCTTTTTCAAAATTCTTACATCTTTTTTATTGTTTGTCATGGTTATCTCAGCTTCCGCATCTCCGTCGGTTGAGATGCGAATCGTAACTTCCAAGTATTTAATTATTTGACTTTTATCTTTATTTATCCTTGCGACCATTCTGTTGCCTACTATTACTGTTTCTTCTAGCATATATTCTAATACACCTCTTCTTTTGTTCTTAGTTCCTTAGCATTCTTCTGTTTAGGTTTTTTGTTATGACTCCAATATCATATGAAACAGTATAGTCGATATGAATCACATTGCTTAATTCCTTTATATTTTTTATTCCTATATATTTTGATAGTTATTTTTGTATTTTTTGTTGAAATCAGTATAATCTTCTTAATTTTGCCGACATTTCAAGTTCCCACTATCTGTGCCCTTTT